>JALPQD010000087.1:441025-473895 GCA_023101885.1 Typhlomys cinereus | reverse complement strand
AGCCAATTCAAGGCCGTTGGGGGCTTTATATTAGAGAGTCTGAAGAGATATTTCTTAGTAAAAGGCACATGTCGACAATGTAAAGCGTTCTTTCTGGTGCATTTCCTCAAATGAACCATCGTCTGCACAAAGAAGCAGGGCTTAAATTCAGTAACAAAGCACATGCACATCCAGTCCACCCCACCAGAAGACAATGGATTCTCTGCAGCCAGTGTTCAGAATTCATGGAGTGCAATCAACAGTATGTATTCTTTTATTTTGGCTCCTTTTCTGTAGTAGTTTGGAGAGATTTGGTTACAGAATGACATGTGACAGTAGACTGTTGGGTTTATTACTGTGCAATTGCTTGTGTGGTGGTGTAATATATATAATAGTATCTAATAGTGTACAGGTGTCAACTTGATAGTTTGGGTTCAAGCTCTCGGGCACATTGTAGAGAATATAATTGAGTTAAACCCAGCCAAGACTGCAGGAGATTGTCTAGTGGATGGGAAAGGCCTAGCCCAGGGTGGGTGGGAGTAATCCCTGGGCAGGTGAATAAAACACAGAGAGCTGCTTGAGGAAGTTGGCATTCTTCTATCTACTTGGCAGACTTGCTGGTCTGGGAAGTAAGGATGGTCTTTTTCAGCTGTTAGATGGATATGGTGTGGCCAGTGCCCTTGGCTCTTGGTATTGGTGTGGGTTTTCTGCCAAGCTGGATAAGGAACTATAACCAGGAACCATAAGAGAAAATGAATCCCTTGTTCCTTTAAGCTGTTTGATAGTGAATTTATTGGCAATGATGCAGGTGAACTGTAATACATATGTATAATATATATCCATAATGTATTACATGCTCATTAATATTTAGCTAATACAAATAGTATGACTGATATTGTTTTGGTATACAGCCTTATGCATGTATTTGGGGGAATATGTACTAGAAGCCATAATATTAAAATAATGACATTATATTAATGATGTCATAAGTATACACATTGGTAAATTCTGTCCAACTGTCTGAAGCAACCAAATTTCCCAGGGAGTGATGAGGCTGTTGGCTGCCTTACATCCTCACTCTCTCTTGATATATTCAGTCTTCTCTCTGTGTTTTATTCACCTGCCCAGGGATTACTCCCACCCACCCTGGGCTAGGCCTTTCCCATCCACTAGACAATCTCCTGCAGTCTTGGTCTGGGTTTAACTCAATTATTAATTCTCTACAAATGTGCCCAGAGCTTGAACCCTCAACTATCAAGTTGACACCTGTATCTAACTATTATATACGTATATATATATATACACTCACACACAAGCAATTGCACAGTAATAAGACCCAACAGTCTACTGTCACATGTCATTCTGTAACCAAATCTCTCCAAAACTACTACAGAAAAAGGAGCCAGAAATAAAAGAATACATACTGTATGATTGCACTTCCATGAATTCTGAACACTGGCTGACAGAGAATCCATTGTCTTCTGGTGGGGGTGACTGGGATGTGCATGTGGGCTTTGTACTGTATTTAAGCCCTGCTTCTTTGTGCAGACGATGGTTCATTTTGAGGAAATGCACCAGAAAGAACAGCTTTACATTGTCGACATGTGCCTTTTACTAAGAAATATCTCTTCAGACTCTCACTATAAAGCCCTCAACTGGCCTTGAATTGGCTCCATCGTCCAAGCTGATCTCAAGCTGGCAATCCTCCTGCCTCACCTTCGGAATGCTGGGATTTGGCACATAGGCCCTGCCTCTAAGAGCACTCTTAAAACTGTCCACATCTCTCATTGCTCCTGCTGTCCATTCTAAAACAGCTACTGCATTTTTTTTTCTTGTTGCTTTCTGAATTGCTCTGCAACAAGAGTGCAGTGCCTGCAATTTTACCTAAAATTATCAGGAAATTCCCACTTTGTAGGTTTCATGCTGTCCTTTAAAACTCAGCACACATCCAATCTAGCTGTCAAGGACCTCGTTTGTCTAACAGAGATAGGGAGATTCAGACCAAGAAGGGAGTTTTAATATGGTCATGCATTATCTATAACCCGCAGGATGCTAGAGATAAGAATTAGAGTGGACCCAGCTAAAAATGGCCTTGCGATAAAAGCAAGTCACTTGATTTCAATGACACCTACTTACTGTGATTTTTATCTTCTGCTTATTTGGCTCTGAAGCTCAAACCAGGCATTCCTGCTTATTTCTTTTTGTTTCCCTTCCATCCTTTCTTTCCTACCTTTTTTTTTCATTCTTCAGCCTGGCAAGGTCAGTGTCACCTATGGAGATGGAATTGACCAAGTATAGTAGCTTGCAGGATGTCATGGACAAGGACGCAGTTGAGGAGGAAAGCAGGTGTTCAAAGCATTTACAATCTGGACCACATGTTCTGAACTTGAATTTTAAAATCATGGTTTGAAGCGACTGCTGATATTGCTCAAATTTACTATCTTACAAACAGACCTGTCTCGGCCCAGGCTGGCTGCCAACCCTATGAATTGCAATAGGGTTCCTGGGGAGAACTGTCATGCGGTATGGGGTGGCAACACACACAGGTGGCCTCTCACAAGCAGAAGTGTATGCTTTCAGAAGAACTTGGAGTGGTCATCTTTGCCAGATTAAAAGATCTTGTTCTTATTTTTTCAAAGGAATCTCTCCCCAATGTAAACACTTTACCAGTTTCCCTTTCAACTATCACCTTCATGAATAGCTTGCTTAGTCCTGGATTCCTTCTCTTTTTTGTAAGCATGCATGTATGTGTGTGTGCACAAGACTGCACTTGAGTATGTGTGCGTCCGGAGCCCCAAGAGTGGTGCTTGGGTGTCCTCCTGGATCGCTCTGTCTCCTTACTACTTTGCTGTGGGGTTTCCCAGTCTCTGCCTTCCAGGATCAGAATTACAGGCTACTACTATTTTAACCTAGCATTTTCACATGGGATCTGAACTCAGGTCCTTTTGCTTTAGAGGCAAAAGCTTTAACTCCTGAGTCATCTCTCCAACTCAGTCATGGATTCCTTTCTATTCTCTTGTCTCATTCTTAAGAGCACTTGGTCTACTCAGAGACACAGACAGAACTACCTGGCAAGATTTTATTTTAAAGAATGGAAAGAAAACCACTGTGTGGTAGGGATTTCTCCATTTTACTCAGAGGATGGCAATTGTTAAGAGACCAAAGAACAGCAGTTGTTACCCAGGGGTGGAGAAAAGAGAGCTTTTGTAAAACACTGGTGGAAATATAAGTGAGTCCACTCGATATGGAAATCAGTGTGGATGTTCTTCAAACAATTAACAATAGACCTACTATATGACCCAGCCAAACTATGTCTGAAAATTTACTTGAAAGACTCAGAAAGAAAGAGAGAGAGAGAGAGAGAGAGAGAGAGAGAGAGAGAGGCATCGATGTTTACGGAAGCATTATTCACATGTGATGGAAGCAGTCCTGTGTGTCTATCAACAGAGAAAAAATAAATAAATTATGGAATATGTACACAGTGAAATTCTACTTAGCCAGACAGAAGAATGAAATACATCATTTGTGGGAAATAGATGCCATTAGAGATTTTCCTGTGATGTCAGATTCAGACAAATGCCATGTTTTCTCTCACTTACGGATCCTAGGTTTTCTGTAGGTGCACAGAAAATCACATACGTATATGTGGTGGGAAAGTAGAAGTGAGATTGTCTAAGGCAACAAGAGGCTGATGGGGGAGAGAGAAGAAAGGGAAGGTGTAGAGTGTGGCAAATGTACATTGCACACTTGAATAAAATGTCCTTGTGACACGCAGCACAACTTAAAAGAAATGCACCCTGATCAAGGAATCTCTTGGGAGCACTTGCAGTGTCATCTTGAAATCTCTAAGGAAAAAACAGAAAAGTGACAAGAGCATCACACCACCCACCTGATCCCGAGCAAGTGATGTAATTATGTTGATTCCTTGAGAGGTGATAAAAGGCTAACAAATATTGTCAGTGGTCATTTAACTTGATGACAGTTTGCTACGACAGGTGAATATCAGCTTTAGAAGACCGTGCTCTCCTGACAATGGGGATTTTAGATACTTGAGGCGCTGATAAACCTCCTGCAACTATGCCAGCTGCTCTCCACAGAAGAATCCAGAATCCTCCCCCACCATCCCCTAGCCCACTGCTTACTTAACAAGTGAGAAGCTGAAGTTGTCTGAAAAGAGCAAGGATATTTCCCAGATAGTCTGCCGGTAAGGACAGGGCAAATTAACTTCCTAGTTTTTTTTTTTTTTTTTTTTTTGCGACTGAAATTTCATTGTAAAAAATGCAATAAGTGGAACACATACATCAAACTCAACCTTGCTTACTAAGTGGCTTTGCCTTCTCGCAAGGTAATTGGTCCTTCTGTCTGCTTGTTTCTTACAAGGTTTCTTTCCTCTAAATCAGCCCCACACTGTGGTGTTTGCTGTCCACATTGTCACATATGTGTCTCTGTGTGTGTGTATTTGTGTGTGTCTATGTCTCTGTATGTGTGTATATCTTTATGTCTATGTGTGGTGTGTGTGTATGTGTGTCTCTGTATGGTGTGTGTGTCTGTGTGTCTATGTCTCTGTATGTGTGTGTGTGTGTGTGTGTGTGTCTATGCGTGTGTGTATCTCTGTGTGTGTGTGTGTGTGTGTGTGTGTGTGTGTGTGTGTGAATGGATATGTCCACTCAGGTGTCGCAGAGGTCAGAGAATGACCCGACTTCCATTCCTCAGACATTTCCCACCTGTGATTGAGACAAGGTCTCGCATGGACCTGGAAGTTCTCCACGTGGGGTAATGAGCTGCGGTGATCAGCTTCTCTCGCCTTCCCTCTCGCTGTCACTGAGATCACACACACATGCCTACATCTGCTTTTTTATGTTCTATCCAGTATTCTTCTCAAAATATTTTATTTGCTTACTTGAGACAAAAGTACGTATGCACTACAGCACTCAGGTGGCAATCAGAGGACAACTTTTGGAAGTCACCTCTCTCCTTCCACCATGTGAGCTTAGACTCAGGTCACCAGGGCACTAGGTGACAGGTCATCAGCGTCTGCCAGCATCTCACTTCCTGGGCATTCTCTCCATCCTCTCTGTCCATGTTCTGATGAACAAGCCCAGCCTGGCCCACTAGATGGTCCAGTTCTAGCACACGCACAGTGTGTGTCACGCATTCATGATGAACAGTCCTCAGTGATTATGACAGACCCCGGATCGGAAACACCTCCCTGCCAGAGGTGGACAAACACTCGTCTCCCTGTGAGTCTGCATGGTTGCTGAGAAATCACCATCAAATGGCTTAAGGGAACAAGGGTTTTTTTTTTTTCTTATGATTCCTGGCTACAGTTGTTTGCCCATTTTAGCAGGAGAGCTCACACCAATACCAGGGTCAAGGAAACTGGTCACACCATCTCTACACAAAAGCTGAGAGAGGGACAATCCTTACTTGCCAGACCAGCATGCCTGGCCAAGTGTATACAAGAATGCCAACTTTCTCAACCAGCTCTCCGTATTTTATTCCAGGGCCTAATCCCACCGATCATGGGCTGGGCCCTCCCCAACAGTTAGACAATCTCCCGCAGGTTTGCTCTGGGCTTAACCCAACCACTAATTCTCCACAAATGTGCCCAGAACTCAAACCCTCAACTGTCAAGTTGACACCTATGCCTAACCATGACAACTGTAATGTGCTTTTTGCACCGTGGGCCCATGCTTCCTTCAGAATATGGGATGCTTCTACCTGTAATTCGGCACACTTTGTTCCTACCTTATAGAATCCTTGACTTGCTGGTTGCTAGGAAAATACATTGCTGCAAAAAGCAGCAGGCTACATAAGAAGGCAAAGCAGAGCTGATGGATGCGGTTATGTTACTGGTTCCAGGATTCATCTTTTGAGTGCCAAATCCATAGTGTGGTTTAAACGAAAAGCCTCTGGAGATTGCTTTGTCTCCGGGTCTTCAGGAATCTGGGTGGCTGTTAACAAGGGACCATAAATAAACTCTGCAATCAATGGACAGTATGCTGAGTGGCTACACAGGTTGAGGTGCCGGGTCCTTCACAACAGAGAGCCCTGCAGTATCAGACTCTCTTGAATTCCAACCAGATCCATGTAATAGAGAATCTTTTTACATGTCTGATGGTTTCTTAAAATGTGGGGGGAAAAGCCATTGCTAGCTCTGTCCCATCCTGTGACCGCAGCAAGACTGATTTTTGCCTGTTACACTTTGAGGACTGGAAAACTCACTGAAGCCACAGATAACTCTTCTGCTTCAAAGTCCCAAAGTCGGGCTGGAGAGATGGTTCAATGGTTCAGCCTCTGCCTCACAAGCAGAAGGTCCTGAGTTTGGATTTCAAATCCCAGGTCAAAACACCAGGTGGAAATGACAGTGGGCTGCTCTTCCAGCCCTGGAAGGCAGAGCCTGGGAAACTCCAGAGCAAAGCAAAGAGGAGATAGTGTAATCCAGGCTGATTCCCAAAGTCACCCTTGGGCCTCTACAGGCACACACAGTGACCTCCAACACACACAGACACACACATCTTACACACAAAAATTTAACAAAAAATCCCAAAGCATCAAATATTTTATTCACAGTTGGCAAAGAGTCACCTATGCAAATGTCACGCAAACCCCCACCTAACTATGGGTTGAGAGTATAGTTCAATGGAAGAACACCTGCCTTGCATGTTCAAGACTGGAGATCTGATTCCAACAACTGGAATTTCACAAACTGTCTAGCAAGAGCTATGATACATGTCATCAAAGGCAACTCGGATGAAACTGAATGGGCCACACATGCAGAAAGATATGAAAATAGAGAGACTGGTAAAAAGAAGAAGATGGGAAAAGGAGGGGTGATGGGATTTGAGATTAGTGTTTAAATATCATGTATTCACTGTGTTTGTGTATAAAACTCTAAAACATTAAAATGTTTTTTATTTTAATACATTTTTATTATTATTTCAGCTCATACAAACTTAATAGGTACACCAGTCCCCTCCCTCCCTTCCCCTCCCAACCCCCTGTTTCCCCCCCCTGCCTCCCGCCCCAATTCCCAGAGTCCTTTCTTGTGCATGCCTGACTCTCCTTTGGGCCCTCCTCTTAAAATGTTATAAATGTTAAAAAAAATCCAGATTTAGAGCTATCGAAGAATGAACTTGCTTTGTGCTCAGCTAAATATTAACAGTGAGCTAATGTTTGTTCCAAATAACTTGTTTTCACTATGAACAATAAAATATCTTAGGAAAATCAGAGATGCTTTATCTTATCATTTTCACATAGAAATTAGGAGACTAGTTGGTAAAAGATGAGTTTGCGATCTACACTTCAGTCTTTCTTGACTAAAATAAAAACAAAAGTTTCAAGGGGGAAAAATGAATACTTTCATTGGGATATAAAGAAACTTCTTAAAAAAAACAAAAAATATCCTGCGCAGCCTCTTCAATTTCCTTTCCCTCACGGTCGTGGCAGCTCAGATTCTATTCTCAGGGTGGTTTGAGATTAAGTGCCAGGGGAAGAGCCAGGCACCTTTCTTGACTGCACGGCCCAGGGAACCCCCCAGAGCGGCCCGTCCGCAGAAAGGCCGTCTTGGTCAGGAGTAGCTGTCGGTCACCACGGGGGCTCTACGCAGAAGGGGGAGACACTGGAGCAAAAGGTTTCTTGGTGATGTGTGAGTGACCCTCTCAACGGAAGTTTCTTTTTTAAATTTAAATTTTTGGGAACCACCCTGGATTGCTTCTACTTCCTCTTTGCTTTGCTCTGGAGTTTCCCAGGCTCCGCCTTCCGGGACCAGAAGTGCAGATCGTCACCATTTCTGCCTGACATTTTTTCTTTTACGTGGGATTTAGGATCCAAACTCTGGACCTTCTTGCTTGCAGGGCAGAGGCTCCACCCCTGAGCCATCGATCCAACCCTCGACTGAAGTTTCTGGAGTCTCTTCTGCTCCCACAGACAGTTAGCTCTTCCTTGACCAATTCTGCAAACTTCCCGCGCACATTATTGCCGCGAAGACTTTACCCGAGGCTCCGCCGCTTGTTCAGCAGCTGGGATGAGAGCGTGGTCGCTTTCCAATCCCGATTTTCCTCCTCCTGCGATAAGTGGCATCATCCTTCTTTTTTTAGGAGACAGAACCCCATACGCTGCGATTTGCAAGGTAACGATATTTGAGTGTTTACTCTCACGCTGCTGTTAATTACTTCACAGTGTGTTGATGTCTGGGAACAACGCAAGTCAGCCAGCATCTCCGAAGGACATCTTTTACACAGCTACATGATGTGCCAACAAAAGCCAGGCGGCACTGCCAAGCACCAACGGTGCCTGGTAAACAGGGTTTTGGCAGAGCAGAACAGAGAGACAGAGAGAGAGAGAGAGAGAGACAGACAGACAGACAGAGACAGAGACAAAGAGAGAGACAGAGAGACAGAGAAAGACAGAGACAGAGAGAGAAAGCACATCCAGGTTTACAAATGTGCCACCCTTGCTTAATTAGTGACCATGCTGGTTTTTAATTGAATCCGAAGCCACATGAGCAAAGAAAGTCGGGAAGAAAGCAGGAGGGTGAACAAGCTCACCAGCCTTACCGCTGGACAAGCCAAGTCTCAAACTCAAGAACTGTCTACGATGGATGCAATTGCATCTGAGACAGGAGAACATCTGGTCGCCCTGCCGCGCCGAGGGGGAGGAAAGGAGACTAAATGCACAAACACACACCATTTTTGTCACTGACATCTGGCACCGCTTCCAAATAAAGTCCCACAGATACACTGAGCGGTTTTGAAACACATGTGTCCGCAAAGGCATTTTTAACCCCTTTGTTTCCAGACCAGTAGGTTGTCACCAGCTCCCTCTCTGCTCACGGTCTCCACACAGCCACACTTACGAAGGTAAAAGCAATCAATGTGTGACCTGAAGACAGACGGCGCCGTTCTCCCCATCTGGGCTCAGGGGATGCGTGTGACGTGTGATGTGTGGCCGGTCCCAACATAGGTAGCAACGTCGCCCTAGCAAGAATCGATGCATTGGACACATATGACAGGTTAGTACACAGTCACGGTGCACTGACATATTCATGACGGCCTGCTGCAGCAGCTACTGTCTCAATTTTTAAAATATCCTATTTATTTGAGAGAGAGAGAGAGAGAGAGAGAGAGAGAGAGAGAAGGTATGCACAGACACGCCATGGCATATAGGATTCACAGAACAACTTTCAGAAGACAGCTGTCTGTCTCTTTCCCCATGTGGGCTTCTGAGGGTTGAACTCAGGTCTCCAGGTTTCCAAAAGGTACTGAACCCACTGAGCCATCTCCTCAGCCCTATTCTCTGAATTTTTTAAGACGAGGACAGTACATACCTACAATCCCACCAACTCAGGAGGCTGAGGCAAGATCTTGACAGTTTGAAGCCAGTCTGGGATACCTGGGGATACAAGAATATTGAAGAAGTTCAGATGCACAAATATGAAGTTTTTCAACTAGTGAACAGCTGAGTTAAAGTCTATGCTCAGAATCTAGGATGACTCCTGATGGCACCCTTGGGCCCCCATAGACATGCATTTGAGTGCCCTCCTATACATATGCCACATTCGCATCAGGAAAGAAAGTTTACCTCCCCAAATCCTTTATTTAAAGATGAGGGACTGGGGGAACACAGACATATAAGAGGGATAAACGTGTCTATACTTACTGGGTACTACAGACCCCCAAACTATGACCAGCATCCTAAGTTCCCAGGTTACACCGGCTAAGACCAATCAGAAGCAGGGTTAACAAGGAGGCATCTCTAGGTTAGCTAGTTGCCTCTGGTTAATGTTCCCAACTCTTCTTAGTCATTACTTTGTAACAGTTACTCAAATCAATAAGTTCTGTAAGTATCTTTTTTAATATATTTTTTAATTTTTTATTATTTATTGAATTGTGCATGTATGTGTGTGTGCGCGTGTGTATGTATGTGTGTGTGTGTTTATGTGTAGAACCATGGATGAATTCGGGAACCACTATGGACGCCTCCACCTCCTCCTTGTTTACTTTGCCCCTGGATTTACAGGCTCCGCCCTACCAGGATCAGAAATGCAGGCCACCCCCACTTCCGCCCGGCGTCTATATGTGGGATCTAGGATCTGAACTCAGGACCTTCTGCCTGCAAGGCAGAGGCTTAACCCCTGAGCCATCTCTCCAGCCCCTCTGTAAGTATCTTATGTAAGTTATGTAAGCTTGGTTTATCTTTGGTTAGGAGATGACCTTTGATACCAATTGGGATGCAGCCAAGGGCAGTGCAAGAACAGCAAAACTGAAAACACCAACCATAATGCAGAATACTAAAGACCCTACATTATTTACCTGGAACCAGACCAACCAAATCTCTCCTCATCCTAAAGCTCAGGGAACCTTGTGGAAGAGGGGACAGCAAGATTGTAAAAGCCTAAAGATGGGAAAGACCAACTGATATGCAAGATACTCCATACAAGTTAGGACTGCAGCAGCCAGGATATAGCCACAATGTGATTAGACTTGCCTGACCTGCACAATAGCTGACAGGTCAATGACCGCCCAAAGTCTAGCACAGATCACAGGGGAAAAGATTTCAGGCAGTAGAATCCTTAGAGGCAAGGGATTAAATAGTCATAATAGAGTTCCCATGCTAGCAGGCAGCCCAGGAAGGGGCCCCAACTTATGCCACTGAGTCCTGAACCCTCACTGGGGTAGAAGACTCACGGAGAGATTCAGCACCTACATAAATAGATGCTCTGGAGGATGGAAGTGAGGAAGTGGTAGGCACCTGGACAAGGGGAAGGAGGGGGTGAGAGGGAGGGGGTGAAGAGGGAGAGTGCAATGGGGGACAACAGGGGAGGGGGGAGAGGAGAGGAAGGGTACCTATTGAGCTTGTATGATTAGGCAAAGCAAAATGTGTAATTAAAAAAATAAGCTTTGTAAGTAAATTCCATCATCATTTGAAGGAGCCAAGGTCCAGACACATTAAACCTTGCTTAAGAGATCGTCGAATAATGGCATCTGGGTTTAAGATATGGTTGTCTGATGCCAGAGTCCTTACAGGTAACTACTGCTGATTTTCTCTGGACATAGCCTCAGAGACACACCCAAATGTCTGTTTTACTAATCTCCTAGGTATTTCTTAATTCAACCACATCGATGAAATTAAACATTACAACTCAGCCTCTTGTCAACTTATCACCTAAACACATTTCACCTCCAGAGAAAGATGATAATAAAATCACAGTTTCACATTATACAAATGACATGTTCTGCATACAACTGAAAAAATGAAATTCTTCCCCCAAATCTAAATGATTCAAATATTGTTCAAAAATTCCAGCCCAAGTCTCCTTTGATGTCCAAGGAAATCGTTCTGCTATGAGAGTCGATCATGCTGAAACATCTAGTTATATGCTTCCTAAATACAATGGTACCGAATAAACATTCCCATTTCAGAAGGGAGGTCTGGCAGCATAGGAAGAAGGGAGGAGACCCACATGAGGTGCTAACTTTGGATCCTGCAAATGGTGTCTTGGCATTGCATTAGGACTTATCATGGTATTGGTATTCTCCTGGGGCCTCGTTTGATGTGTCCCTCTTTATCTTTCTTTTGGACTAGCCTTTCCTACTGCCCGCAGCTTCCCCTGATAAATGATCTATATTCCTGGCATCTTTCAGCTCTTTGAGTCTCCATGGCATGGTAGGCTGCAAGTCATGACTTTACACGTTATCTTCCCAGGGACTACCTTTAGAGAACCCGACCCTGCTACACATTGCCAACCACCTAGGCTCCCTTTGAAATCAGACCATAAGCCTTTATGGCTCTATAACTCTTGCATTATACTTGCTGGGGGGAAAAAAACGAACAACACATGGAAGACTTCAAGGTCTTCAACCAACCTGATAGTAGTTAGAGGCTCACGACCATGACAACAAGCAGCTTCTGAGCATCCCAGGGCTAGATGAAGGGCTAGTCCTGTGTGTGGAAGGAGCCCTGGAGGTCTCTTTCAAATGCATTGCAATATTGCCATAGCCTTTGAGCCAGTAATGGTAGTCTTGACAATTCCTGACATGTTCTCAAGGCATATGTTCTATTGTCTCAATGCAAACTACCTAGTCTCTCTCTGATGCCTCTTATCCCTTTAGTTGACTTCAAATTTATAAGATCTTTTTAGGGCAAAACTGGAAATTTTTCAAAGCATCCTCTTCTGCTTTTTGCTCACAATTCCTATTGCAAACTTGACTAAAAGGATCTAGCCATAACCACACCATAATATTTCTTGAGGTATTATACGGGAGAGGATAATAGGTGCACTGCACTTAACATTTTTAAACTCAGCCTCCTACAAAGTCTCAGCCATTCACTAAACAAAGGCAAGTTGTCTCGATTTAATATGAGCATGTTATTTTTATATTTCAGATTGCATCTGAAACTTCATGAGCTTGGTCTTTATTGTCCACTCTCCTGTCAATATTCAGACATTGTGAACTCCAACCAGAAACGCCCATTAAACTCTGTTTGCAGTGTTGTAGAGCATTTTCCAACTTTTCTAAATTCCTCCAACTTTTCTAAATTCATCCTGAAAATTTGATCCAAAGGCTTGTGAACTGTACCTTTATGAATAGTTACAGGAATGTCCCTTCTGCATCGACTTCCTGTGTTAGTATACCATTGCTGTGGGGAAAAAAAAGTCACGACATACATGCATTAAAATGGGAAACAATATTTTAGTTCAGTTTCAGTCCGTCTAAGTAGGGAATCTCATATCACCACAAACAGAAGCAGGAGAGTATAAAATCAGAAAAGGGAAAATGCCAATACGGACTTTCTCAGCTTTTCTTCTTTTACTGTCTGGACCTCTAGCCTGTCTGTGGGCTACTGGAACCTACATTCAGATCAAGTGTTCCTCCCTAGAAATGATCACAGAGCTATATCCAGAGGTGCTTCACAGGACATCCTAAGTACTTCTCAATCAATAAAGTTGGCAATTGAGATTAAGTATCACATGTGCTATATGCAAAAAAGTAAAAAGACCTCAAGTGTATAGTTTGTGAAGCTTCATAACTTAGTATCTACATGTTACCAGTCCACACATATCACAGAATATGATTGCTCTACAGAAGCAGCCTCATGCTCATTGGCTCCTAAATTTCCCAATTGAACTGATTATCTGGGCTCTACTCATACAGACTACTTTCTCCTGTTTAGTCTTTGTGAAGATTGCTTTCAGTTATGTATGTTCAAGTTTGTGACATTCATTTACAAAATTCTCCCATATTATGTGTGTGATTATGATTTGTTTTCCAATCTGACTCTTGTGAAAATTATATTGTATTAATATGGACTGCTGGTTAATTCACTCCACAATTTGTTGCATTATGGTTGTTCTAGTGTTGTCTATTTTTGTCATTCTGATAGTCTGAAACAGTATAAAATCATTTATACATAATTATACATAATTTCATTTTATCTGATGTATGATGAAAATTAACAACTTTCATTATTGGCCATTTATATGTCCAAAATATGACATTAAAGTGGTTTTTGTCTCAGGTTTCTTATATTTTTCTTGTTGCCAATTATTCATATACTTTGCTAGTAATTTCTTAACTAAACCTATGTGCTTCACATATTATCATCCACTTGTGGCTTGTTTTGCACTTTCTTAAAGGAATGTCAACTTATTCTTTTTCTACTTATTGAAAGATTGAACAACTATCGTATGTATGAGTGGTTCAAGAAACTTCTCAAGTGTGGAAAGCGATAACCTAAGTGTGAGTTGCTACTTTGTGCTCCCCAAGGCAGATAGTAGAAATCACTATCAGTTTGTGTGGTTTTGTACCCACATGATCTTTAATCTCTATCTTCAGATCCAACTGATTGGAATACAGGAAACGACAACACATAGAGAAGGAAGTGAATGGAGATAGCATCTAGCTCAATACACCTAATTCTCTGAATTCCAGGGCTCTAGGATCCCTTGCATGTGAAGTTCTGTAGTGAAGGAAGACTGAGCTATGTAAATTCAAAGCTCTCTTTGATTTATGCAATTATACCTCCATCTGTTTCAAAAGGTTGCATAAGGCCTCATTTGGCAAAAAATCAAAAAACAAAAAACAGAACCTATATTTGAAAATCTAGATATATTCAATTGCCTCAAACTGGGTAGGATAATGGGGTTACATGTTTAGCAGCTGGATTAAATTAAATTGTACATAGCTCATGGGAATGCTGAGCTGTCTAGAAGTTAAATGACCGGTGGTCATATGCAGGACGTCTGCTGTCCCACAAACACTTTACCTGTTGGTGTCCCACAAACACTTTACCTGGCGATGTCCACAGTGGCTACCTTTGAGTTTGCATTGGTCCATCAAGCAAAGACCCTCCTGGACCTACTGTATGGCTCCTGTGTATGTCTCAGGGCATTCGTAGTGCCAGGTGTGGAGAAGCAAAAGGAAAACCAGCTGGCACTCATGGCAGAAATGCAGATACTCGGCATGCACAGTAACTAATGCCTTGGGCAAATGCTTCCTTTTCAAATGAGAATATTTCCCAAGATCCTTATTGCTACTTAAACATTTTTTATTTGTTTGGGACTAGTCCTTGGCCTCTTTAAATATGGATAAATCACTGGTTTTTTTTTAAAAAAAATCTTGCGAAAGTGATCCTCAATTATTCTAGACCACTAACCTTCTCTTTCAGATACATCGGACACATTTTATAATCTAGGATGATTTTATGATTTATCATTCAAATGGGGCAATTTTGAGCAGGAAGAAGCAGGCATCATTTTGCTACTTTGAGACAGCAAGCACATGGGAGGCATTTCCTACACAGCCACACAGTGTCAGCATGATATGTCTGTCTGGATTCTTTCGTTTAGTACAATAGTCTCAGGTTTATTCATGCTGTGGCTTGTACCAATGACTTAGTCTTTTGAAGAAGCTCAATGCCCCCCCCCATTTTACGATGAAAACTTTTGTTTGGTCATTCATCATTTTGAGTCTATCTGGGTACCTCATCTGGACCTATGTACAAAGAACACAGCTATGAACACAATGCACAAATGTTAATATGAACACATGTTTTCAGTTCTCATGTGAATTTATTTAAAAGTATAACTTCTGGGTTATCCAATGCTTCTGTGATTGAATTTCCCTCAAAATCACAAAATCACTTCCTACAGGGCAATCTCATTTTATCTTTCCACCAGCAACGTATAAGACTTGTAAACCTTCCCACCCGTACCAACACGTGTTTGTTTATTTAAATGATCACTGTCTCAGTGCATATGGAGTGGAATTGCTTTTTCGTTCTGATGTGCATTTTTCCTAATGACTCACAATATTGATCATCTTTTCATGTCCTTACTTATTTGCATACCATATGCATAAATATGTTTATTCACATGCCTTGATCATAAAAATCGTATTGTCACATTTGTGAGTTGTGAGGGTTCCTCATATACTTTTAGTCATAGACTCTTAGAGACATGATTTGCAAATACTCTCTTGGCTTTGCCTGCTCCGTTTTCGAACCCTGCCTGGTAAAGGATAAAAAGGAGTCAGTGAGGTGGCTGCGCAGGTGAGGCTCTTGTTCCTTAGAACTGACATGGAATTTGGAAGAAAAAGATTGTCCTCTCATCTCCACATTATGTACTGTGTCTGGCTCTCTCTCTCTCTCTCTCTCTCTCTCTCTAAAGTAAAATATTAATATAAAAAAATTAAAGGAACCAAAGGAGCTTACGTTTTTCATTTGATCAGATATACAGGGAGGAGGAAAGTCATGCAAAAGGCTGAAAGAACATGCTACACAAAGACAGCCTGCCAGTTAGTTGTGGATGTCAATTTGACAGCTGCTAAGACTTTGGATGCACCTATGAAGAGTTAGTAGTTAAGGCGGACTCTGAGCAAGGATGTGGGAGATTATCTAACTGATGCAGGATGACACAGTCCATGGTAAATCAGATCATCCCCTAAGCAGATGGGTAAGCTGGGGAGAGCCGTGTCAGTATTTTGATATAAAGCATAAAGGTATGTTAGCAAGTCAGAATGTATGCCCTTCTCTTAGCATTTTTGTGAATATGAAGTGGCCAACTCTTAATGTTGGCATGAATCTTCTTGCCATCCTGACGAATTGCAATCAGACATTGTAAGCAAGAATAAATCCTTTGTTGCTCTAGGGTTGCCTGGCCATGAATTTGTATCAGTGGCAGAAGACACATTGGGACAGATGGAAAATTGGAGTTGAGCATCTATAATTTCCAGAATGTTAAAGATTGCTTCCAACCACCAAAAGCCAAGAAGAGCCTAGGAAAGGGTCTTGAGAGAGACTAGGACCCTGCAGACATCTTAATTTCAGACAACTAAACTCAAAAATATCTATAAAATTTGTTTGTTAATCCAGTTTAGAGAATTTTGTTATAGTAGCTCTATCATGCTTATATAATTGTCTTCTAACATCTCTCAATTCTACTGAAAAGACTGCCATGTTTTCTAAGAATTTTCTTTTGATTTTGTTTTGTCACAAGTTTGACTTTAATGCCCCTGCATGGGGTTTTCTTTGTACATGAATTTCATTGGCTTGTGACTTGATGGATTTCATATTCAAATTCATTGAAATATTTTTTCTGGTATTACTTTCTGCCATTCTCTCATTTGAATCTTTGCAGTGGATTCTAAATATACATCACATTAATCCTTTTGACTTAACAGCTTTCATTATGCCTTGTGTTATTTTCTATTTCAAC
This sequence comes from Typhlomys cinereus, assembly GCA_023101885.1. Classification (NCBI taxonomy): domain Eukaryota; kingdom Metazoa; phylum Chordata; class Mammalia; order Rodentia; family Platacanthomyidae; genus Typhlomys; species Typhlomys cinereus. The sequence goes on along the minus strand of JALPQD010000087.1, from coordinate 457,199 downwards.
TCCTTTCCTCTCAATAATCTTGTCTGGAAATTTTCTAATGTTCTGTCTTCCAATTCATTAATATTCCTCACATCTGTTAAACTCACTTTGGATGATCACTTGACAATTCAGTTTTAGAATTGCTACCTGATCATTTGTTCTATATGCTGATTCTTGCTGAATATTTGCTAAATTTTTATAGTTGTCTGTTGCTGACTTTATTAGTCACTGCCTGCCTTGGACAAGTACAATATTGCCTTTATATATGGATCTATTTTATTGCTTTTTCTGATTTGATTCTGGAAAATAAAGATCAATCAGTCTTGTAGGTTGGTTGTCCATTCTGCATCTTTAACATATTTGGTTTCAGAACAATATAGCATTCTGTATATAATAGCCTGTCATCAGCAGAGATTAAGTTTGCTTCCTCTTTTTCTGTTTGGATTATTAGCATTAACTTTTCCTGCTTATTTTCTCTGTCGAGGCATTCCAGAATCACACTGAATAAAATCGGCGAGAACAGGTGGAAATGGTACTTTTGGGGCTCCACACTCTTAGCCTAACCGCAACACTCTTAGTTCTTTGCCCTTGAGCATAAAGTTAACTCTGATCTTGCAATATATGCCTTTTATCTTGATGAGCCACATTCCTGCTATATCTAAGTTGTTAAGACTTTTATTGTAAAGTAATACTGATTTCTGTCAAATGTTTTCTTCTTCTATTGACATGACCCTATGATTTTTCTTCCCTCTTGTGTCAATAAGACATATCCTATGTACTGATTTGGCTAGGCTGAACTATTAATTCATCACAAGGATGAAGGGCCACTTGGTCACAGCATATGGTTTTTTCTCGTATGCGTAGGGAGATACATGGGGGGGTGTAGCTATGGAGTGATCAGTGATAAAGGTTTGGGGTTCCTGAGCAGAACCCCCTGTGGATTCTACAAATGGTGGGACACGTGGCTGATTGTTGAGATCTGCACACTGGCTGCCATACAGCTCCTCATTAATTGTGTTCTAGTTGACCCCTGCCCCGGCCTTGCTGAGTCCTTGAGTTTGGGGCTGAAGTTGAACGGAGTTGGGGCTCCTCAGCAGGACGTCTTAGAATGGGGGAATCAGATATATGCCAGCTTCTAGTCCCTCGCCATGGGCTGATTGGCTCTGGGGGCAGAGGGGTGCTGTATTGTAGGAAGAAGTAACATTGTAAAATGAAATCATTCTCTCCAGCCTTTTCGCTATTTTGGTCTTCAGTTTATTTTTCTCTACTGAGGTTCTGGAGACTTTCAACTGGACTCCTGGGGTCTCCCACAGGCCTTTACTCTAAGTGTAGTTGTTGGTGTCTGGGCCGTCCTATTTGACCACCCTAGTGCCTTTCCAAATGGTGACTTTGTTGTTGCTGCTATGTGGGAAATTTTTTTGTGTGTGATATTTGTGGATGTGGGCATGCGTCTCTGTGTGTGTGCATCTGTGCTTTTCTAAAATGTGTGCATCTGTGTGTGCCTCTGTGTATATATGTGTTTCTTTGTATGTTTGTATCATGTCTAGATGTGTATGTGTGTTTATGTGTTTGTATATGTGCATGTGTGCATTTCTAGATGTCTCTGCATGTGTGTCTGTGTGAGCATATGTGTCTGTGCATTTCTATATGTGTTTCTGTTTCTGTGAATGTGTGGGTGTGTCTCTGTGTATGTTCATGTCATGTCTCGGAGTGTATATGTTTATGTCTGTTGGATATCTGTGTCTATGAATTTCTATGTGTTTCTGCATGTGTCTGTACACGTGTGCATGTGCGTGTGCGTGCGTGTGTGTGTGTGTGTGTGTGTGTGTGTGTGTCTCACAGGGCACTGTATGTGCCCATGGAGGCCTAAGGGTGACATCAGGAATCATCTTGGATTGCTTCTACCTCCTTGCTTTGCTTTGGAATCTCCTAGGCTCTGCCCACCAGAACCCGAAGTGCAGTCCTTTGCGATTTCTGCCTGACATTTTTATGTGGGACCTGGGATTTGAATTCAGGTCCTTCCACTTGTGAGGCAGAGTCCTAACCTCTGAGCCATCTCTCCAGTCCCATTTTGTAATTCTTACTGCTGCTCCACAACGCCATCTTTCAGACATCAGCGCCACAATCTCCGGCCTTGAGTCCCTCCCTTTACCCTCTGTCCTGCCTGTGGAGCATTTGCTTTGCGACAAGAATGCAGCCTCATTAGGTGCTTCTCTTGCTGTTGCTTCCCTCTCCACTGTGATAAGCTTTATGAACGTTTGTTTTCCCCATTGGCTCTCCAGACAAACCTGGATACACTTTTGAAAAGGCTTTAAAGCTGCCTTTAGAACTACAAAAAGTTGTAACTTATCTGTTATTTTGCTGACATGAAATCTAATTTTTCAAGTATTATCATTGGTAATAAAAATGATTTATTCTCCATCCTTGTGCTTTGCTCATGTGTGACATGTAGCCAATTATATTTTATGGCGAGTCTAGAGCAGCTCTGTTATGTTCTAGATCAAATGCACTCGGCCAGCATTCCAGAGGCCTCCACAGTTCTTATTACAGCGCTTTGGTCTCCAAGTAGCACAACTGTTTTCTTCCCAGCACACTTTCAGCTCAAAAGTAAACTTAAATTATGCACACAGGCCTGTGAGTAAATTCTAAGATACCGTTGAATCTTAGGATCAGAAACCAAGTCGGCCTAAAAGGTTATGTTCAGAATTCTGAAGCTCTACTGGAAATCTTGCTGTCAGAAGTAGGTGAGTCACGAATGGCGGATAGGGAAATGTAGTCCTAGGGCAAGGAAACCATGTGGTTCACACCTTCAGCCTCATTAGGTACTTCTTTCTGCAGCCACTGGACTTGGGCTGCAATATCTCCAAGGTGTGTCTAGACTATCAGATTAGTGGGATCTCCATGCTACTGACCTTCTAAAAGAATCTTTTAAGAAAAATGTGCATCGGTGCATGCATACCTGTAACAATACATAAAAGGGGTTCAGGCCCATTTCCTGTCTTATGTAGAAATGTTGCTTTCTTATGCTCTGAACTTTGTTACAACCTTACATTCTTGCTCTTCTCTGATAGTCTTTAACTACTTGGGAGGCTAGGAGGGGTTATGTTCTCTACTATTAAGCTGAACTGTTCTTTCTGGAAGAGCTCTTTTCAAGATTTAGATTGCTGACATGTTTTAGATCAGAAACTAATATATAATCTCTTCAAATATAACAACATCCGAATTACTACATTAACCACCAAAGAATTATTCCAGTAGATAATTATATAAATTTAGTGGCTTTTAGGGTAAAAAAAAATTCTTCATGCCCATATATCAGCAAAACTCTATTTACACATGGTATTTGAGATGTATATACATATGTATGTGTATGTAGATATAAAATTTGTATTGAGATTATATAAATGGTATTGTGAGATATATATATATATATATATATATATATATATATATATATGTACCATAATGTCATAGTTAGGCACAGGTGTCAACTTGACAGTTGAGGGTTTGAGCTCTGGGCACATTTGTGGAGAATTGGTGGCTGGGTTAAGCCCAGAGAAAACCTGCAGGAGATTGTCTAGCTGATGGGGAAGGTCCAGCCTATGGTGGGTGGGACTAGACCCTGAAATAAATCACGGAGAGATGGTTGAGAGAATTGGCATCCTTTTATACACTTGGCCAGACATGCTGGTCTGGCAAGTAATGATCGTCCCTCTCTCAGCCATTATGTAGAGATGGTGTGGCCAGTTCCCTCAGTCCTGGTGTTGGTGCATGCTCTCCCATCAAGCTGGACTGAGAACTGTAACCAGAAAAGTATAAGAGCCAATAAACCCCTTGTTCCCTTAAGCCGTCTGATGGTCATTTATCAGCAACCATGCAGACGAACTGAAACACACACACATAACATATACATATGTGTGTGTATACATACACATACACACACACACACACACACACACATATGGTATTGTGACGTAGTCTTATGTAGCCCAGCTTGCCTGTAAGTCACTGTGTGGCTGAGGATGATTTTGGCCTCCTGATCCTCCTGCCTCTGGCTCCCAGCTGCTAGGATTAGAGACAGGCACCACCTCACCCATGTTTTATGTAGTGTTCAGGCAAGTCCTCCATTAGCTAAGCTATATCCCCAGCTCTTCATGGAATTGTTACATACATTTTTACTTTAAGTTCCTCAAACAACAGTTCGATCTTTAAAAATACTGGGAAAGAAGGAAATTAGGGAAAATACGTCATGCATGTTTTAATGCTGCAAAGATGTGTGCGAATATCCCGTGTGTTTCAAAAATTCACGTCTTTCTTCTTGCAAACCCAACATTAGCATAAAACTTCCTGTAACAGGCCTTACTGGTCAATATGTCCCCAGAAGAAGTTGTTGTGTATCTCAGAGGTAGCATAAGCACCATTAGATGTGGTGTTGCTATGGTAACCACTCTCTTTCTCTTTAATTGAATAGCATAGTAAGTAGTCCTATAAAACCCACCAACCCATAACTTGCTGGTGCCCCAAGGCAGCTTTAACTAAAGCACCTTCTCTTTGTCTTTTTTTTTTTCAGTCTAAGGGATTCAGGTGTTTGGTGATAAGTATTTTATGAGTCTAATGTGCTTTGGAACTTAAATCCTTGGTTTGTTGACCACAGATAATTTCTCAACCACTGCTCAGTACAGTTATAAAATCAAGGCAAGAAGATAAAATTTCTACTATAAGAAGAGCAAAGACACACTGCTACAAAAAGGCCATGTCCATAAAACACACTAAATAAGAACGGAGAACTTGGTCATCTGATCCTACCCAGTGTAACTTATGCATCATCAGGGACAAAGAAATCCATGTGGAATGGAGGAGCCAGAGAACTGGCTGAAACACATCTCATATAAACAGGAATTCTCCTGAGATCTAAGAGTCCTAGTTTCCTTTCAGCTCAAGCATACAAGTTGCAAAATATCTATGCCCTAGTGGACAGATACTGTGTGGAGTGGAGCCAATTGAGGTAGCTCCCTCTGCATACATTTTCATTGGCTGATTGACCTAATCCTTTAGATTTCTGAGTGTGTGTGTGTGTTCCTTGATCAAAGCCCCTCCCTCACATTATCCTGTCTTACCACTTTCCCCTCTTAAATCCCTTCTTCCCAAGTCCCTTCCTACTTTCATGTTTTTTTTTTTTTTTTTTTTGTGTGTGTGTGTGTGTGTGTGTGAATGCATTTAATTAGGGTTGTTTGCATGATCGTGAATAAGGGGTTATTTATTTGAGTGATGACAAAGCATCACTGGTTATACCATTGAGTTAATAGAACTGTCCTTCTTGAGCAATTATTAACTGTCAAGACCTCCTGGAAGGAGGGAGGGGCTTGAGCCATGATGGCATATGAATGGGCCTAGTCTTGTGCAGGCAGCCTCTGCTGCCGTGAGCTCATAGATGCACCTGCCATGCCATGATCAGAAGAGACATTTTTACAACAACACTTGTCCACAGCCCTTACAGTCTTTCTGCCCCCTCTTCTGCGATGTCTCTAGAACCTGGCACCATGGAGACTTGATACAAATTTCCTGTACATGGCCGAGCACCCAGTAGTCACTTTTTCTCACTGCATTAACCATTGTCCACTGAAAGTAGAAACCTCTCTGAACAAAGTTGAGAGCAGCATTGACCTATGGAAATAAATATGAATACTTGGATGATACCTTGACACTATGCCCACTGAGCAAAACAGCAGAAGCAGGTTCCCCCTTAGGGCTATGACTGCCCCAGCCATGACCAAGTACTTAGGTTATGGATTCCTCCTGCAGAGTGGGCCTAAAATCCAGCCAGAAAGCTGTTGGTGACCCTCAAAACACTCCTACCACTTGCTGCCGTTTCTTTTTTGTTGTTGAGTTAGATACGTGACCAAAACAGCTGAAGGGACAAAGGGTTTTAATCATGTTTATGATTCTCAGTTATACTTCAGGGCATAGCAGGAGAGTTCATACCAATGCCAGGAGCCAAGGGAACTGGCCAAATCATATCCGTAGACAGAGTTGAGAGAGGGACGTGTCCAGTATGCCCAAGTGTTCCAAAATACGAAGTCAGATCTCCACATCTTATCTACTTGACAAGAGAATGGTCCCATCTACTACGGGCTGGGTCTCCCCACAACAATTAGATACCCCTCCTCACAGGCTTGCACTCAGAACTTGTCTTAACTACTAATTCTTCCCTAATGTGCCCAAATGTCCAGCTCTCAATTCTCAAGCTGACATAACTGTCTCGAACTGACACACCACTGCTGTGTCAGTGGGCACTTTTTGCCTGGGCAGGTTGGTATTAGCTCACAGGGTTCACAGCTGGCTAAGACCGTAGATGACTTTTCTCCCCTCCAAGCTTGCCTGGTATGTTCCAGCACTGTGAAAGCTAATCAGCAAGGAGGAAATTTCTAACCCTGTTTCGGCTTGGCTTCCACATGTCTTGTATCTCTACCATCTAGTTCGCTTGGGCAACCGAGCAAGTGGCAAGAACCTGTACAGTTTTGGAAGCCTTTGAAGAGCCCCTGAACCAACACTGCCTGAAGAGTTGCTCCACATCCCACACTGAGGCTTTGGGTTAAAGTGGTGCAAAGGCAGCATGGAATCTCTTTCAACTTTAAGGAAAAGTGGAACTGGATGGAACGGGAAGATGACCAAGCGAGGCGACCCAGGTTCAGAGACAGAACAGTGTGTGTTTCTGCTCCTGTGGGGCTCCTACCTTCAAAATGTCAGATTTGTGTTTAACTTGGGGTAGCTGTAGAGGCCAGGAGCTTGTGGAGAGGGGGTGTGCCTTAAGGAAAGGGGGAGCAATAGAGCATAGCTGATGTAAGAGGAGAGGGTTGGATGTACTGGGAGTAGAAAAATCTAAAGGGAAACAGGTAGGGGATGGGGGAGATGAGGGAATGGGGGAAGCCAACCATTCATAAGGATGTATGAAAAAGCCACATGGAAATCAACATTTTTTGCGATCCAACTAAGAAATTCAATTAAAGCACCTGGAAAGAAGATACCCCTTTTGATTTTTTTACAGACAGTAACTCCTTTGGTTGCTTTGCTAATTATTGATGTTTAAGCTGTAAGTAGAGCTCTTTAAGTTAGAAATGGATGAACAGGAATTACTAGTATTATATATATAAATAACATTGTTACAGCCTGTGCCATTTGAGTATGATAGGGATTGGGATACTGGTATATAGCAATCATTCTAGGAATATTACCGTGTCATAAACACTCCCTACTGAGATATACTGGCATTTTTCAGAAGAGCCCTTAAGGACAATTGTAATTAACAGTTTGCAAGTTCACGTTGGCTAATGGTCCTTAACAATATCAAAGAGACCCAATGTTGAGAGTCTGGAATTCACTTGTCTAACTTTTGCGGGTTGAGATCATCCACACAGCCTTGCTGGGGCGTATCTCAAAATGTTGCTGTGTAGGCTCACATTGCTCTAAGTGTTGACCTGCTCAAAAATGGACGAGTGCTTTCTCAATTTTGCTTGCACCATTCTCCAAAGTGGATAATTTAATTTGCATTTACTCGATGAATAAATATCACAGCAGAGAGACACACTGTGTCAGCATCCTCTGTGCGGAGCATTATACTGACATCGGCTCAAACTGAGGGGAAGTAAAAGCCAACGGGGGAAGGAATGAAGTATGAGAATCATGTGGATCTGCGCTACCTTGGGATGAAACGCTGCCCACTGAACCCAGAGTGGGGCATGGAGAACTCCAGGAGAGGGACAGTGAAAGATACTTCTCTGATATCTTTGGTTACATCTGTTCTACAGTGTATGAAAATAAAGCTTGGTCTTTAAAAATCAAACACTTCACCTGACCATTTCTCAGTTTCCTGCCTGCAATGACCAAGCCTTAGGGCATGAGATACTTCATCTATCTGGGACAAAGAAGTGTGCTGACTGCTTGCTATGAAGCAACAGAATTCCATTCTTATTGTTGCTCGACTGTAAGCAGTCCATGCATGCTTATAAATCTCGACTTTCTGAATCGCACGTGGGGGTGTATGGAGCCCAAGAAAAGTGCACCAAGGCTCATACTGCTTATTTTGTCATGAATAATGAAGATTTCTGTCTCTATTTTCAGAACTTTTTATATTCCACAAGCATCCAAAGAGCAGTAACAGGTTTATCCATTAGCTTGTAAGTAGGGGAAAATCTCGGTCCAGAGAAGAGAAAACTATGTTAATTCACCCCAACATCTCCTTTGAGTGGGCATCAGCAGACCCTCAGAACTGTAATCTGATTCCAACTATAAAATTCAGCTGTAAGTTGATTAGTCTGCATCTATCTGAAGATAGTACTTTGGTGGCCGTTCCATTTATAAGCAACCATTTTTCTTAAAGCACACAGGAAGCGAAGGTGAGTGTCGTTTAGTTGTTTAATATGATGGGGCTTTTACTGTTTCCCTGAAATAGTAATTAAATACTGCTTTTATTAAATTTTTAACTAATTTATTTTTACTTTGTAAGTCATGTGGATAATAGACTGATAGATGATAGATAGATGATAAGTAAGTAGATAGGTAGATAGATAGATGGATGGGTAGATAGATAGATAGATAGATAGATAGATAGATAGACAGATAAGTAGATGATAAGTAGACAGGTAAGTAGATAGGTGATAAAGATGATAGAGATATAATGAATTTTAGACATCTTCATACCTGATTGCCCCTCCTTCTTCCAGCTAAATATCTTTTCAAACAAATCCCTCCTCCTACTTTAAGTGTTTTGGGTGTGCATGTGTGTGTGTGTGTGTGTGTGTGTGTGTGTGTGTGTATGTGTCCCTCTGAGTTTAACAAAGCTTTCTTGTACACCAAGTGTAGGAGATTATTTACTGACCAAAACCAGCTAATCAGCGGCTATACCACTATGCCACTAAAAAAATTGGTGCCTTCCCTCGCCCCAGCCAGCATTAACTATACCTCATGAAAAGGGTGGGGTGTCATGAGCCTTCTCCCTTTCATGATGAGGAACTGATAGACCCACTTTGTCCACGTCTTGTAGCCACGGTCACAGCATGTGGGGGGTACTCTGACCCTGTCACACCCAGACAACACTGCCAGACCCCTCCCCAATCTCTTACATTCTTTCTGTTCCTTGAGCCATGGAAGGGATGAAGAATCTTACCAAGGTATGTTGGGCAATAGAAAGCACTATCCATAGTCTGTTTTTTGGGGGAAGAAGGGCTCTGGTTGAAGCAGCAAACTCTTAAACTAACTTTAGCCAGACTGTTGGAAAATTTAGACCTCTGACCACTCATAGGTTTGTGTGATGATCTTGACCCCTTCATAAGCAGATCCTTGGCATGGTGGCTAGACATTGTCACTAGAGCCACATTGTCCTTGTTAAGAAACTCAATTGACATATGAAAATATAAGACCCAACCTTCCACGGTTTCCTATTTAAAATTAAAATCCCAAAGCAATTCTTTAAAGAAGTTGACCAAATAATCTCAAAATTCATATGGAGGCACAAAAGACCAAGGATAGCAAAGACAATCCTGAGTAACAAAAACACTGCTGGAGGTATCACCATACCAAACCTTAGTCTATACTACAAATCCATAGTTATAAAAACAGCCTGGTACGGGCTCCAAAATAGACACACAGATCAATGGATAAAGGTTGAGGACTCAGATATAAGCCCACAAAAATACAGCCATTTGATCTTTGACAAAGGGGCCCAAAGAATCCAATGGAAAAAGAACAGCATCTTCAACAAATGGTGCTGGCAAAACTGGATCTCCACATGCAGAAGATTAAAGCTGGACCCGTACTTGTCACCATGTACAAGACTTAATTCCAAATGGATTAAGGACCTTGATATCAGCCAGAGACTATAAAAATCATAGTTGAAAGGATAGGGAACTCCCTTGAGCTAATTGGACTAGGCCAACATTTCCTACACAGACATCCAATGGCACAGTCACTGATACCAACTCTCAACAGTTGGGATCTTGTGAAATTAAAGAGCTTCTGTTCAGATAAAGAGATTGTCACACGAGCTCAAAGGCAACCCACAGAATGGGAGAAAATCTTCACTAACCACATATCTGATAAAGCTCTACTGTCCAGAATGCACAAAGAACTTAGAAAATTAAACATCAAGGAAAACAATGGCCCAATTAAAAACTGGGCCCTGGAACTTAAAAGAAATTTTACCAGAGATGAAATTAAAATGCAATATGTGTGTTAAGTTGTCAAAGAATAAGTAAAATGTCTTCAGGAAGTAAAATGAAATGAAATAGAATTTGAAAAAACAAGGACAAAAAAAAAAGAAATTAAAATGTCTAACAAATATCTTAAAAAATGCTCCACTTCTTTAGCCATCAGGGAAATGCAAATCAAAACTTCCCTGAGATATCATCTCACCCCGGTCAGGATGGCAAAAATCCTACAATACAAACAACAACAAGTGCTGGGAGGATGTGGAGAGAGGGGAAACCTGACATTGCTGGTGGGAATGCAGGCTCTATAGCCATTCTGGCGAGCCATCTGGAGATTCTTAAGAAATTAAAGATTGAAATGCCATATGACCCTGCTATTTCACTTTTGGGAATCCCCCCCATGCACAGAGAGGTTCGCCTCAATAGCACAACACGACCATGTTCATGCAGCACTATTACAATAGCAAAGTCATGGAATCAACCTAATGTCCAACAGTTGACGAGTGGATAGGAAACGGTGGTACATCTTACAATGGAGTACTACTCGGCCATCAAAAATGATGAATTACTGGAATTTGCTGGGAAATGGATGTCATTAGAACAATTATATTAAGTGAAGTTTCCCAAACCAGAAAGTTAAGCACCGTATGTACTCCCTAATAGGTGGCTCCTAGTACCAAACTCATCCAGCCCACATTGAGCACTCAAGGTTAAACCTATGTAATACAGTAATTGCAGGATTGTGAACAGGAGGGATGGGGTTGGAGGGCCCCACCAGACACAGGAGAGAGGGGCCATGTTACAGCAGAGGAAATCGGCCTCCAAGGAATGCAAGTAAGTAATGTGACACCTGGTTTAAGTTCACAGACGTTCGTCCTGATCATGTACAACTGAGGGGGTATGATCTCACCAGAAAGGGGGCATATAGTCGGCAGATGAAAAGTGATCATTTTGCACAATGGGTGAATGACCCCTCCCTCACCGAGGTTTCCTGCTTTTATTACATCTACCCTTGAATGTGCTATTATAACAAGACTCCAGTTTAACAGTTTTTTGTCCTGACCAGGGGGTAACATCAGTGCCCATCAGGATGGAGTGAAGGGCATTGCAGGAGCAGCAAAACTGCAAAAGAAAATCAACAAACCACAATCCAGAACTTCAGAGACTCTATATTAACCACGTAGAACTAAGCCAGCCTAATCTCCCCCCATCTTGAAGCTCAGGGAAATTTGCGGAAGAGGGGGCAGTAAGAGGTAGAGCAAAAGGATGGGGAGAGCATGATTGAAGAGTCTCCACACCAGTTAGGGCTTGAAACAATCATAATAGGACTTTGCCCTGCGCCATGTCCAACACACTATTGACCACACAAAGTCTAACATCGGCTAAAGGCACCAAGATCCTTGGAGGCAAGGATTGACAGCCAGTAGTGTTCCTATGCTTAAAGGGGACACAGAGAAAGGGTTCAGGGAAATGCCACTGGGTCCTTGTACGTCATCGGAAAGGAGGACCAAGAGGGAGTTAGGCATACACAATAAAAGACTCTCTGGAATTGGGGGGGAGGCACTGGGAGATGGGGATGGAGGGAGGGGAGCAGGGGGTTCGGGGGGAGGGGGAGGAGGAGGGGGGGGGGGAGGGAACTGGTCTACCTATTAAGTTTGTATGAACGGAAATAATAATAAAAAATGTTAAAAAAAGAGTATGCAGTCCATCCATTTATCCACAGATCTCTAGTTCTAATTTAAATATTTCAAATTGCTCCCTTGTTATATCTTTGGTTGTTATGACAAAATACCTGAGGAAAGAGAGTTTAAGAAAGTTTAAGCTTGAGCACATGGTCTGAGGCTATGGTCCAAACCATCCTGTTCCTTAAGGAACCTTTTAGGGTGTGTTTCCCCTAATCACAGGCATGCAATATCTATCTTAATATTTTAAGATCCCTGGAAAGCCACGTGCTTAGCATGTGACTGCTTCCTACAACTGGACATCACTCATTTTGAGAATTCATGTCCTAGAGACCTGGAATCTATCCCTTAATTGAGCTAAAAATATCTCTGTATCTGACTGTTATATTGGTCCTTGATAGTCTGTTTTCTTTCATGTATATATATAGGTGCATATGCATGTGTGTGTGTATATGTGCATGTGTGCATGTGTGTGTGCATATTTGCATATGGGTGTGCAAACACGAATGTGTGTACATGTGTGTTCCTATGAGGCCCAAGTGTGTGATTGCATGTGGGTGGGCACACATGAGTGTATACACATAAGAACACTTGGTGTGCTCCTATGGAGACCCAAGGGTGACATGGGGAATCATTCTATCGTCATCATTGTGAACTTGAGTCTCAATAAGACAAAAGCACGTCGTTATCACTGGTCTGGCTATTCAGCTTGCTCTAGGGATTCCCAGACTCTGACTTCCAGGGCTAGAATTATGGGGGTAGGACTGCCACACCCACTTTGCAGTTTTACTTGGGTTCAGGTCCAGTTGCTTTTGAAGCATGAGCTTTAACTGTCGAGGTACCTCCCCAGCCTTCCTTTTTTAAATTCTCTTATGGAATAATCCCTTTCTTTAGTGACACTGTTTTTTAGTGATGCTGTAAGTTGTATCCCTGTGGAATCACTGTAAGTGCACGCAGAGCTTGTCCAGCACTGTGATTACCGCAATGCTAACTTGTATCTGCCTCCATGACCTTCATCTTGATATTCTCGCTTTCTGGATGTGTGATCTTGAACTCGTCGTGTGCCATCTTTAAGTCTCAGTTTTCCCACGTGGAGAATGAGTACAGATCACATGATGATCACGCAATGATGTGTTAATGCTAAACTTCATTATCTGCCTTAGAGCCAATGTTTAGCAATATTAGTTCTTGGATATATCCCTGTGTGCAGGCTCCTTTCCACAAAGACACTCATGGATCAAACTACCAAGAATCACTGAGTGGTTAATTTTATCCAGGAATAATAGCAGTAAAGAGATTGAGAATAGTGACTGATTGGATTTCTTTTCATTTCTGAAAGTTTCAAGTGCAGCTTGTGTCTGGCATTAGCACGTATCTTTCATCCGAGGTCATCAAATGATGACCTCTCTCTTAGTGTCCTTCTGATCAACATGAATACCTTGGACTGAAACTCTGCAGCCTTTCCTCATTAGCTGGTTACTTGAACTGAAACCTTCAGCCTCCCCTAGCCTCATTGATAAAAATGGATTCAATATCAGTACCTCACTAGGACAATTATTTGAGAAAGCCCATGGTGTTGAATGACTAATAGGAATTCAATGAATGCCTGCTGCTCTAATCACGTACCTGACTGTATCTTGTTATATATCCTAAACCATTATGAAGCTTTTCATATTTTTGAGTAAGATGATGAATAAGTAAAAATATAAATAGAGATGTCACTTTGACACTGTGTCTTCTACATCAGAGTTTAAGATCTGAGGGTCTTCTCATGTTTTTGAAGTCTTCTGGTTTAGGCAGGAAAGGGAGCATGGAGTTCCCCCTCCCCATCTAGTGAGCTCCGCGGATACTCAATTCCACATCCACAACTGTGATGTTGGCTTGCAGAGCGTAGATGACCAATGCAGCAGGAGGTACCACTGTAGAGAAGAATTTGATATGGCCACAGACAGTCTAAGCAATGCAAAACAGAGATACAGGCCCCCTTCATACCCCGCCTCACAGCCAATATGAAGTTTCTTCCACTCCTGGTTGGCACCTCTAGGTTTGTAACATCTGTTATAATTCTCAGTCTAGATTAAAGTCCTGCTTTTTCTTTATGTCTATGGCCTTGATTCAATTATTACATCTTCTGTTTCTTACATATAACATATTGATAATTATTATATTATGGATTGTTATATTATCATAGATACAATAATAGTCGCAGAACATAAATACTAAGTAGGTAAAATGCTGGTCCAGCTGATGAGAGACACTCTGTTTAATGTAAATTGGGCTTGTGTCTCATTTCCTTCTCTGGAGTTTCTGTAACACCCAGATGAGTAATAGAAAAGGATAAAGATTTATTATCTCCTTTGCAGCCTTATTTAGCCTAATAACAACAGACAACAGTACGAAGCCTAACGTTAGGGTCTTTCCCCTCCATGGAGATTTTGCTCATGTTTTCTCAGTAGACTGAGGGTGTGGGTATCAGTAGACAGATGAACTTAATGAGGGTAAGGTGGAAGAGAAATGGGAAGCCCGGTGGCGGATCTCCCCTGGAGTTTGCTGAACATTGTGCAGTGTAGAGTGCAATATCCAATGCGTCCCCTCAAGGTCATGTGACTGGCTGAAGATGGCTGTAACTGGCTGTACTGACCCATCCTCTAGAGAGCGAGCGTGTCCCAGACTACTTTACTAGAGTGGATCCAGTTTCAAACTTGGAAACTGAGTTCCTCCTGTGTGCTATTCCCACTGCATCATGGCAAGTCAGAAACGCCAAGGCCGAGCCATGCCAAATTCTATGCCTGGCAGCCGGTTCTCTACATGCCAGCGCGAGGCCATGTTACCAGTCGAAACCACTTGGCTATCTGTGTCCAGAAATCATCCCTCTCTCCTGCCCTTTCCAGAACTTTCTCTGATATTTCACTTGGCACCCACTGCTTTCTACGGTTTTCTACTGTGAACTCTGGGTACTCATGTGTGGCTCTTATTTCTCTCATTCACCTGCAAGTCCATAAAAATCACAGTGTGAAGTTCAACACCAACCCTGGCGAGGAATACTAACATCACTGTTAAAAAAGATCTGTATGGGGAGATGGAGCATCGTCTAAACCGCAAGAGGAAAGTTGTTTTCTATCATTGCTTTACCTTGAGTTGTCCTGTGGCAGGAGTTTTATGATTATGCCTTGGTAAAAATACAGAATTCAGAATTCACATTGACATTCACATGCAAAATACAAATTTCCATTTTTAATATTTTGGGGGATGGAAAAGCATTTTGTCAGGATTTATAGGCCATGTATCTTTCTATATCAGACATGCCTGTTAATAGAACAGAAATTAATTTTAACTAACAGGGACTGAGAAGATATTTGAATACGTCTGTATTTTAATAACAATGCTTTGTTTGGCTGTATAGTTTAGTCTACCTATAAGATTACATCATTTAATCCTTATAAAAGTAACAATATTCTTCCATAAAGACAGACAAAGGCTCAGCATATACATTGTCTGCAACATAAAGTCACAATGAAAATGTCCTCAGGAGATGAAATGCAAGCAAAACTCATGCTACACTTAAAGCAATTTTCTCCCTGGGCTGTGATGTTGAAGAAAAAAAAAAATTTTAAGTACCTCACACATTCAAGTTGTGATTTCTAAGAAATAAAGATGCGTGTGGGGTCTTCTTGGGTTCTGAGGGATTTCTGTTTTTTTCCCTCTCCTCCAAAGGCTGTTATCTCTTCTTCTATTGTTACAAATGAAATTGGCTTAGAACATTAAAAAAAAACAGAACTGATATTTCATCCTGGAATAATGCAGAAAATAATACATGAAGGAAAGTTTTTCTGAAGCATGGCTGACTACATACCTTTGAATTTTACTGAAAAACATGTCATTCCATTCAGAACTCTGAATTAAGATGTGCTTTCTTTTTTTGCTGAAGGCTATTTTAAATTAGGCTAATAAATTGCTACTCTCTGCCTTGCGTGATAATGCATTACATTATCTACTGATGTGCACGTATTGTTTGACTCTAATGATGTAGAAATTAAATGCTAGACATGGGCCAGATGTTCTTATAGATGAATATGAAGTATGAATCTGGCACAGTTTTGTCTCATTGGGACGGAGAGGTAGAAATCAGTAACCAACGACAGTAACAAGCATAGAAGATGTCCAAGGCTATCAACGCTTAGGAAGAGCATAGAATGTTCCAGGATAGAGAACTGCTAAATGTCAGCAGTATTTGCACCTTTGTGAGGAAGGAAATCTTACATCCTAAAATAGAGAATGAAATAAAATTGTGAATATGAAACTACCCACCAG
>JALPQD010000087.1:415805-439175 GCA_023101885.1 Typhlomys cinereus | reverse complement strand
ATTTAGATTAATTTGCTGTCAGACCTATTATTTTCTGTTTCAATAAATCCAGTATAGTCTTGACATAAATACATTCTTTTTTATCCTCATTTTGTTTTTATTGCATGTTGCTAAAACAAATGCCTGGCCTGATCATCTTCTAAGTGAAGACTTCTATTTATCTCACAAAGTCAGGTGTCAGTTCAACATGGCCAGGAATTCGTGACAGTAGGAATCTTGGGGAACCTGTCATTCACATCCACAGTCAATAGAAGAAAACATCACATGAAGGAAATATGCAGTTACTATTGTTCGCCTTCTTCCATTTTATGCAATCCAGGGAAACCAAATGAGGCTATGGTACTGCCACTGATAAATTGAGTCTTCTTACATCCAATACAATCCCATAAAATATGCCCAAAGCCTAAATTCAATCTAGAGAATCTCTCTCAAGTGGACCCAGAAGCCTGTCTCCAAGATATCAGATTGTGGATTAATAGTTTCAAATTCATATAGTAGCCTAAGCATGATATTTGTGTATATTCTAAGCACATTACACCACATCTTAGTTGGGACTAATTACTACTCTCCTTTGGTGCACCGGAGCTCTGAGAATGATATCAACTGTATTTGTTATGGGAAGCGATTTAGTAACTTCCTATAAAGATCTTGCCAAGTGTTTATGTTCTAAGTGATATAAATAAATAAATAGGAATAATTATGTACCTAAAACATTTATCATGATGTCTTGCTTTATAAAGAAGAGAATTTTTGAGCTACCAAAATTTAGAATTGATTTGCGAGTCTGCATTGTTCATTCTTGATATAAACTTGTACTCAGCTTCATGTTGAAAATGTATATCATAACTATATCTGCAATGATTATAAATAAAATTCTACTGCATTACTCATGCAGAAGTGTCAGAGCAATTTTGAAGTCCTCTTATACACAGCATATTGTACTCTTCACAATTATGTAATCAATTCCAGCTTCCATATTGCTATTAAGGAATTATGTAGTATAGAAGCAAGTTTGAGGGAACACAATGTTTCCATTTATAATAGAATCAAGCCTGTAAACCATATGTATTGGAGAATATTTATTTATGTACAAAACGACATGATTCATTATTTCTTGTTTTCCAAGTGATATCATAAAAGACCTGCTTTTATTCATCAAGGACACTAATGGCCTTTAAAATGTCCTCTTAAAGGTGTCAAAGCACTTGATGTCACTGAGGTGATTTTTGTCTTGCTATTGGTTTATTAATTTTAGTTCAAAAGGAAAAAAGTCCCTATCTTCAAAGGAGTATGGAATATTAGAAAGTTGTAGAATCATTTTTCCAGACTATAGTAAGTCAGCTTATGCTATATTGCAAATATCCAGGTTCATCTATTATGTCAACAAGGAAATAGTCAATGTCATCTGGTTATTAGTACCTATGAAATGAATGAAATGCCTGCATGGTACCAAACCAATTAATTTATGTTACAATGATGAAGAGCAGCTAATGTATAACTATGTTGTAAATGTTAAAGATGAGCTACCACAAAATATGGAAAACTACTTTGGTGTATATTGCCTGCCTCTCTACTGAAGTACTTGGGTTTTAAAATGTCATAGGGATTATTCGAGGAGAGTCCTTATTGTTCTCTTGAAAACATTCAATGAAATATGCCTCTGACATACATAGCCTGAGAAGAAAAGCACAATAATAGTGTAGCTTCATATCATTAAGAAAACCCTTTCTCATTAATGTAATTTTCTTTCGTAAAAATGTTCACACTTCTGCTAGACTAATCGACCTTTCAGATTTATGAGCTATTTTTATGTGAGTATTGTCTTAAAAGATAAAACACTTTGATCAATTGCCAGGTAACTCTGCTAGTCTCTTTTCAACACCCCGTTAATCCAGAACATTAAATTATTTTTAATGAAGCAATATTATCATGAATCTCTTTTTTATGAAATAAAGAAAATTTTATTATACCTTTTAAAAGTATAGGCAGGGAAATTACAAGAAGCATAAGCCCTACAGTAACTGTTTCTCTAAACAAAAAACACACAAAGGGATTTGTTAGTTTAGCAGCACAGCTTCCGGTTCTCTAAGAAATTGTACTTAATAGTCTCTTTTTAGGGATTGGAATGCATTTCCCTAGGTTCAATCATAAACTACTAGCGAATACAAGCAGACATTTGGCTTCAGAGAGAAAGAATATCTAATTTTAAATATTGCATCATTACTCTGGGCTTTTAAAATACAGAATGGTCCAAATCAAATCACACAAACAGAAAACACTTGTTTCTGTGATTTGAGATGAATAAGAAAGTTTTGGATCTTGTGAAATGACTGCAGATAAAAAATTCAAATAAGAAAGTAGAAAGTTTTGGGCCTTCTCCTGATCAAGAATGTCCTATGTTATCCATTTGTCAACATTTGGGCCTTTAGGTTGATTCCATGACTTTGCTATTGTAAATAGTGCTACAATGAACATGGATGTACTCATGTCACTGTAGTGTGTGGATGAATTTTGGGGGATGATTTCCAGTAGTAGTATAGCAGGGTCCTATGGCATTTCAATACTTTACTTTTTAGAAACTGCCATATGATATCTAGAGTGATTGTATAACCCTACATTCCCACCAGCAATGTAGACAGTTCCCTTCTCCCCATTTATACAGTGGAACACTACCCAGAGCCATCAAAAAAATTAATGAAATTTGCTGGTAGATGTATGGAATTAGAATAAATTATACTGAGTGAAATAACCTAGGCACAGAAAGTTAGACAGGTATGTTCTCTCCGATAAGTGGATCCTAGTTCCAAACCCACTTAATGACATACTCAAAAGTAAATCTCTTTAATACCCGTTATAACCGCAAAGGATTCTAACTAGGAGGGAAGGGGAAAAAAAACCACTTCAATAGAGAATTTAGACCATGATCACGAATTGCCTGTAACATAGAAAGACATCTGACACAGCCCACTTTCATTTCCTTTCCTGTTCACTTGGGACTGGATAGGTTTGATCTCCCCAATCATGGAGGGGATAGGGGCTGACTCCATTCACTACTGTGTGCTACTCCTATTCTTCCGTCTACTTTTAGGCTTCTTCTTATATTAATACCTTTGTTTAAACAGTCTTTTATCTTTGGTTAGGAGATGACCTTGACACCCAATCGGGATGCAGCCAATGGCAGTGCAGGAATAACAAAACTGCAAACAACAACCAACCGTAATTCAAAACACCAAAGACCCTACAATGTTCAGATGGAACCAAACCGCCTACACCTCTCCTCATCTTAAAGCTCAGGGAATCTTGCAAAATGGGTGTCACAAGATGTTAAGAGCCTAAAGATTGGGAGGACCACTGATAGACAAGATACTTCACTCAAGTCTGGGTGGTGGCAGCCAGGATATGGCTACAATGTGATTTGATCTTGCCTCTTCTGCACAATGGCGAATATGTCACAAGCCCTCAAATTTTAGCACGGATCTCAGGGGAAAAGGCTTCAGGCACCAGGATCCATAGAGGTAATGGATTAGACAGATATAACGAGTTCCATATTAGTGGGCAACCCAAAGTATACTATTGATTCCTGAACCCTCAATAGTAGAAATGACTCACAGAAACTCAGTGCCATATAAACAGATGTTCTGGAGGCTGGGAGACAAGTAGGAAATGCCAGGAGAGAAGGGAGGAAAGAGGGTGGGGGGAGTGGGTTATGGGGACAACAGGAGGAAAGAGGGAGTAGGGGGGTAGGTAATTGAGGTACCTACCAAATAATTTAAAATGTTCTATGCAAACTTATGCTTTTAGAAACAGAGGGATAATGTTATTTGAACTTTTTCCTATGTTTGGGGTAACCAATGTTCTTTGAGAAAAGGATAATACTAACATGGGAGAGCAAAAACAAAAATTACTACAAATTTTTTCAATGGAACTAAAGCAATTTTATTACTGTTGTGGGCACTCCCATAGTTATGAATGCAAAGACTTATCTATAATTTAGGAATAAGGCAAAAATGTTGACTAGTCTGGTTCAGGGCAACATAGAGAAAATACTATCCAAAAAAAATTTTGGAGGGTTATAGCTCTAAATTAATCTCTTGGTTATTATGTATTACAGTCATTTTCAGAGTTTTGTTATTTGCAGATTTGCACCTTGTACCCACGGGAGGGCAAATAAATTCTCTCTACTGTTAAAGATGATGAAATATATTTATAACTTTTTGTTCATTAAACATATTTACATAGAACTCAACAAACTTTAATCATGCTTGTATTTTTCCAGTCTCATTATCTTGGTTCATTTTCAATTTAATGATTTAAATACAGATTACACATATATTGATTTTAAATTTGAGTTGTCATTCTAACTTTTAAATATGAATAGTTGGAATGATAGGATAAGAGTCATGAAAGTAAGAAGAAAGGAAGACAAGGAAGAAGCAGAAAATACTTTTAAATATACAAAATACTGAATATTCTGATGAGAATATGGAAGTACCCAATAAACCAAGGGACATGTCATCTTCGAAATCCATGGTTGGTTCTATGTGGCTCATTGGACAAAGTGAAGAGACTAATTAAATTGCAAATGTTGCCATACCTAAATTCAACCGATAATTTCTCTAAGTTGTTTCTATGCCTCATATTTTTCCTGCAAGATTTATATTGTAATACTTCTTCTTTCTCTAGTAGCTAAAGAATTTATAATACAACAGTGTCAAGAACGGAAAATCTAGAAATACAAACAACTTAAGACAGTAATTAGTTATCCTCGAACTTCTGAAACATGATCCAAATCCCAGTATATGTGTTGGATAGCCAGTCTTTGACTGTAAAGTAAACTTTTGTATATTGATAATTTAGAATACAAATTTAGTTAATAATACCAAAAAAACTAACACAGCTGAACAATCATAGTACTTGCTTGTAATACCAGGACTTTAGAGCCTGAAAACAATTGATTAGAAATTTAAGACCAATTCTGGCTACAACATAGCCAGGCCTTGTCTTAAAAAATTACAATGCAATTTTCTTTGCTTTATTACTAACATGCCAAATTTTCTTAGATTCAATATGTTCCAATAAATGAATACTTCTATATTCTATTAGGAAATGATTTACAAGCAGCAATCTCCATCCTTAAAATCTCACTCTGAAAAGGTCATAAGTGAAATAATGTTCAAGGGAACAAAAGATGGAAAAGTAATTGCGAAATAAGCATGCTCAGATGAAACAGGGAGTTTTATTTCACTGGCTTGCTCTATTATTCCAAACAGGTTGCACTGAAAAAAAAAAACGCAAACCTTTCCTAAACTGCTTTCAACCAAACTAAAAGTGACAGAAGCCCTAATTATTGGATCTTCACTTGGCTGTTTCATTAAAATTCATTTTGCACAAAGTAAAACCATTAAAATTCAGAGGACTTCTTTTTATATAGTTCAATTAGAGGGAATCCGGAAGGAAATATGGTCACCACAATTATTTTCTAACCATTTGTAACATTGAAAGAACCATTAATTTGAAAACAATGTTATTGCTTCAGTCAAGGAGATTAAAAGAAACATTATTTTTTTGTAGAAGAGCATAAAACATAGAAGTTGAAGTTCCCCAGGTGCAAGAAAATGCCTTTCAGGCATGTAATAATTTTTCTTCAGCATTTGTCTGATAAAATACTTTTATATTCAAGTTCAGGCTTTGAACATTGTAAGAAATATGTTTCTTAATATTTCTCTAATCTGTTCCTTTCAAGAGCAAAAGGAAAGTTACATCATTGGCATATAGTAAACAGGTCATATTCATATAACAAAAATTGCTTAGCAGTTCAAAATAACTCATTAGCAACAATATGAATGCATATAAATACGTTGTTCAGTCACACTATCCACTTAAAAAGGCCAGTTACTCAAGAAAATATAATTAAAGTGGGGGAGGGTGCAGGGAGACTGGGAAGGGGTGGAGAAAGAGAGGGGAATGGGGTACTTATTAAGCTTGTATGATTGGGGAAAATAAATAAATGTAATAAAAATATAATTAATACTACATATATAATATATAAAAGACCATCATCGATCAGAAATTTGATAGATGCATAAAGAGCATAAAATCTAGTTCATAGTTTTTTTAAAGTATATCTTACCATATGCCTCTGCAGAAGAAGAAATTGTAATCTAACAGTAGAATGGGAATAGAAATAGGTAGGGTCTTATTGTCCACACAATGATTTACAGATGATCAGATATAATTAGAAGCAAATGTGACATAAAGCAAGATGTAACAGTGTGGATGCTTACAAATGACTTGTTATCACATATACTTGGAGCTTTTCTCTGATTAATAATTTTTTTCTTTGACATTGTCATACATGTATAAGAAATATTCAAATCTCTCTGCTACCCCCTGTCATCTCCCAGTTCCTCCAAATCTCTTTTCCAAATTTACTAGTTTTATTTGTTTTGCATTCTATTGAGTTACCAGGGATTTGTTTGATGGGGAGTTGGGAACCATCCAAGACTCAATGGTGTTCACACAATATCACAAAACATTCTTCTTTACATATATAATTGACAGTAGTTCGGGAGAAAAAGATGGTGCCACATGAATCTCTCTCCACCTATAACTGCCTGTTAGTGGGGTCAGTCCTCTGTGGCCCAGGGCCAGGAAGTGCTGCTCCTATGAATCTGATTGTACACAACTTGCTTTTACTTAGACGTTGACATTTCCAACTAGAGAGAAGGATAGAGAGTCAAGATTGCCTTACAAGCAGAAGGTCATAAATTTGGATCCCAGGTCCAGGGTAAAAAAAAAAACAGGCAGAAAGGCAGCCTGGATACCCTGTCCTGGTGAGTGGAGCCTAAGAAATCCCAGAGTGAAGCTGAAAGGAGGTAGAAGCAATACAGGATGATTCCCTAAGTCACCCTTGGTCCTTCACAGAGACATAGTGCCCTCTGATACCACACACACACACACACACACACACACACCACACACACCACACACAGAGTTGCCATTTCACAACCCTTCTTTCAAATGCCCTGGTCTTACTTTCATTCTGCCCCTCTCTTCCTTGATCCATGAACAATAAGCTGGGCCTTCAACTATCACTTATTGTTAACATCTCATACAACAATAGGACTCTGTATTCCCTTGCATTCACTACAAAGCAAATTCTCAGGTAAGACTGAGAGTAATCTTTGTGGGAGTTAACATTGACACTTACAGGACAATTGATGTGTCACTAGCTTTAAAGAGCAGTAGTAGGTTCCCCATAAGAATTTAGACTGGGTTATGGTACCAGGTCTGAATGCCCTCTTCTGGCATGGACATTCAATTTAATATAGAGCTATCGCTTATGACCATAATCATCTTTTCATTACTGCATCAGTAGACATATTTTGCCTAGCAAGTAAGTATTGTAGTGCATAGAGTTTACTTTACTCTTCCAACAATCTATGATTCTCCATCTCTACTGACGACCTTGGATGTGCTATACATTTGAGACGTAAATGGAGAGAAGAAGCAAGCTATTTAGTCTCTGAAGAATACCTTGGCAATAAGCTAA
The DNA here is from genome assembly GCA_023101885.1 of Typhlomys cinereus. Classification (NCBI taxonomy): domain Eukaryota; kingdom Metazoa; phylum Chordata; class Mammalia; order Rodentia; family Platacanthomyidae; genus Typhlomys; species Typhlomys cinereus. Next base: position 431,623 of record JALPQD010000087.1, on the reverse strand, counting down.
AAGCATTTGAAGGTATCTAAGAAGACAATGAACCACAATAAGTGCAGGAAAAAAAAAACAGCAGTGAATGAGCTCAGAGCAGAAGTCAGAAGCTGTTTCCTGTGGCATCCAATCACTCATGATGGAAATGTGGAATTTATTAGATGAGGAGTCATGTGTTTTCATTTGCATTTTGAAAGATCAGTCTGATAATGGTAAACATGAAACACTGGTGAGACAAAAGCTAGGGAGAAATTATACAGGCCCAGAGCCAAGATAAAGTTGAAATATTGACAACAGATTAGAAACAGGTAGTTTTCAAAGTTGGAGAGATAACAAAACTTTTTAATTGGAAGCATGAAAGGAGTGAATGATAATTCTAATTATGTTACTTTAGCAATTTGTGTTGAATTTGGCATTGTTTGCTAAAGCAAGTGATACATTCAGGTGGGAACAGGCCCCTGAATAACAATTAATGTTGGAGCTGGTGTGCAGGTTGGCTAATGGTATCAAGTTGACAATTGAGAGCTGAGCCTTTAAGCACATTTCTGAAGAATTAGTAGTTGGGGCAACTGCAGATGATTGTCTAAGTGAAGAGGAAGGACCCAGTCTGTGGTGGGTGGGACCATTTCCAGGGCAGTTGGAGAAAACAGAGAAAGCTTCTCCAATAGTTTGTCATACATTGGCATATTAGGCAGGCTAATGGACTGGCAAGCCTTGCCCCTCTCTCAGATGAGGACATGGTATGGTCTCAGTTCCTGATATTTGTATGAACTATCCTATCAATCTACACTACAAATTGTAACCAGAATCATAAGCAAAAACAAATCCTCTTGTGGCCTTAAATTATTTATTAGTGACTGTATTGGTTATATGCAGACAAATTGCAACAGTTTGTGTGTCAGGAATGTAAGGTACCAAATGTTCTCTCAAGGGGAGTCAGTCTCTAACTTTGCAGAACCCTGAAGTTGAGGGGCAAGGTGTCTACTAGATATACTCTAGAAATTCTCTCTGTGTGTCTCTCTCATCTCTCTCTCTCTTCCTTCCTTCCTTTCTTCCTTCACTCCTTCCATCCTTCCTTCCTTTACTAGTTCATTCATTCTTTCTTTCATTGTCTATTTCCCAAGGATCAAACTCAAGGCTTTGATCCTGTAAGACAAGTACTCTACTTTAAACACTGTATTCTAAGAGCCTGTCATGTTTGAGATTTTAAAGTCATGAGATGAATTCAGGCACGTAACAAATGACTCTAGATATAGATGAGTAAAAAAATCAATAAAAAAGCAGTAAGATAAGCAAGATGTTGATTTTTGTAAGTCAAAGAAAATAAAAAATTTCCAAAAGAAGGCAGTAGTTATGATGAATTTATTCAAATGATGTTGAGAAGAAGAATAATTGAATATTTTATTTGGAAATGTAGAGTTTTGGTGATATTAAGTAGGGCACATGGACAGAGTTTTAACTGAGACAGATTTTAAGAGAAAAGGATACAGTTCACATATGAAGAACATGTGGGCAAATAAGCATGGAAAAATATTCAACTGTATCAGAAATGAGAGAAATACAATATAAAATTACATTGAGATTCCATCTTACCTCAGTGAGCATGGTGATGGTCATTAAGGAAACAAGTAATGGAAAATACTGGAGAAGTTGTGAAAACAAAAGGAAACCTTATGCACTGCTGGAGTGAGTGGAAACTGGCCCAGCCACTGTGAGATCAGTGTGGAGAGCCTTTGAAGAACTGGATATAAATCTGTCATACACACAGCTCTAGTAGTCCTATGTATTTACCTAAGGGACACCAACCATCATATCATGAAGATACTTGCACATCAATGTTCATTACAGCACTATTCACAGAAGCTAAGAGATGGGAGCAACCAAGGTGTCCATCAATAGAGGAATGAAGGAGAAAATGTGTTAGAAAGGCATAAGAAATGATATTTTTTTCAGTTTTCACTAAATAAGAGCTATTTAATCTAAGGGATAATGGAAATATCTTGAGGTAATAATATTAAGTAAATTAAGTCAGTTTCAGAAAGACAAACATTGAATGTTTTCCTTCATTTGTGGTATGTAGAGTTCATATAGATATAGAAACTTATATATAGAGAGACATAGATAGTTGTAGATATAGAAGTCAACTGCCATGGGTAGTGAATTCAAATGAAAATTTTGTTAGTTCTCTTATCACATTACTATTAAAGTATCTGTGCATGAAAATATGTCACAATTTGTGAGAAATTGTTTCTTCATCTAGAATAATTTCAAATACTTCACAATGTTATTCATGAGGGCATCAACTCATGTAGACAGACCAGAAGATCTTGCTATCTAAGTAGCAGAATCTGGTGGAGAATATTTCTGAGAAGCAGCCGAAGGTGGCTTTCAATCGGTCAGATGGAAATGGCATCACACTACTGCTGAATCTATTAATGGGTGTTGTTGTTAATAGAAGGGATGATGGAGTGAAAATAAACACAGCAGGTGTTCCTCATCCCAGAGGTCTAGCAGCAGGTAGCAAGATCAAACTCCTGGATCAATACTGTTTTCACACCAAGTCTGATTTCTTCCTGTTTGTAGATAGATTCCAACTATTGTTTTATTTTTATCCTGTTAGAAATAAAAGGAAAGAAAAAAATTTCCTTCCTGGGGTTCTCCATTCTGAATTTATATTATCTTTCATAAAATTCAGAAAATAAGAGCATAGATTGATCTTCCATTCAAATATTTTACTTAAGATACTAATAGCAAGACCTAAGGTATTTTTCCCACATTTTTTAAATCATTATGACACAAACATTTTATTATTGTGGCTTGGGATCATATAAAATGCAATGATCAAAATTTGATTTTAGCCTGCTGTTGATCTGTTAGATTTTGTTTTGCACAACTATAAGGCATAATATTCAGGTGTTATAGTAATTGTTATAGCAACAGCAAAAAAAGGGATGGCCTCTATACACTACTTTTTTTATAAAATAAATATTCCAAATTTTTGAAAATATTGGAGGTCATTTGTTTTCAATTCCATATAATCGACACTTGACATAACTGTGGAATAGTCCTGGAGCAGCATGGGTATAATATTTGGAGCAAGGTGCTGACTGAATACAATTCACAGTGCAGCTCTGAGCAAGTCTAGACCTCACGGTCTCTGTCTTCGTATTGGCATTACAAATTTACAACAATGGAAGAGATTTCTTGGAAAAGCAAGTGAAATATTGTAGTTACTGATGTCTTTGTAGTTTTTAATATAACTAGAAATCCTGAAATAGAATATTCATCTTTATTTCTGTGCTGCACATTGTAAATGAGTACTTTTCTGTGTGTTTGGGGTAACTGATCTTAGTTTTCATTCTTGAAATATGATAGATGCTAAGAATGGCATTGTCTTGAGAGCAAGTGCTTATTGCTGAAGCCATGATGGTATGACTTGATCTTCACTATCTCTTCTGGAAAGTCCTTCTTCATGTGCTCTTAATGAATAAAATCACAGTTAGCTATTACATGATTTTTCATACTCTGAAAACCTCTAAAGCAAACCCTAGAAATTTTTTGGATTTCTTTTAATTAAGTAAATTTGCTTCCTTACTTGTAGATATTTTAGATGCTAATAAGAAAAAGTGTTTAAACAGTTTGCAAGATTCAGATTTTTGAATTTAATTTCAGTCTCATCTGCTTTTGCTCATTTTTAACTTCAAATAAATTATTCACATTTTGTACAGCATAGTGTTCTCATTTAATTAAGTGCAGTATTTTATTTGAATATTTTCCTATAATAAGAAGGTTTTCTGCTTAATGATGCTAAGCAGATTTTAAAAGAATTGATAAGGAAGGCAGAATAATACTGAAATCATCTAAAAAAGTCAAGGAACACTTTCTACTATTTTCTATGATAGTGTTTATGGATAGATACAAATACTCAAGTTCAAGTTTATGTTGTTCATGATTTTAGGGGCCATGGCAGATTGACTTGATAATGAATAAATATTCCAATCCAAAATTGATTTGATAAATTGGTTTTCTTAATTATCACAGTACTTTTCCAAAATTAGTTCTTTGTCCGCAGCGCAAAAATGGCAGACACTCTGAATTTTAGGACAGATATATGAAGCAACAGAAGGAATCAGTAGCTAATTTTTTATAGATAGCCAAGTATTGATTACCTAGAGTGGACCTTGGAGTGGACAAGGCAAGGCTATATATTTTATTGTTAGCAGCAATGTTAAATTTCCAATATTCAAATTTGCTTTCTTGAGTGGTGGCAGGCAAGTCACTGCTCTGTGCTGTCACATCCAGCAGCCTAGGACCCTGATTCAGGCCAAGTCAGGATTCATGACTTTGATGCAGAGCAAACTCACTTGATGCACACTTGGATATTTCATTAAGAATAATTACTGTAAATATGAAATTCCAGGATTAGGAGATAGAAAGGCATTCAGCAAACAGGAGACACACAGCAAACAGGAGCATAGATGTGGGTTTCTCCAGGAGAACGTGGCAAAATGTAAGACACATTCAAGTTCGGATACTGGCTTCTCAAGAAAAAGTCACAAGTAGACATCTTAGCATTAGTTGTCATGATAATCTCAATTTTTCAATTAAGCACAGTTTATATCACCTGGGTGAAGAGTCTCTGGGTCTGGCTGTGTGGATTATCATGATTCTCTTTATTGACATGGAAAGACTCATCTCAAATTTTTTTGGGGGGGCCAGGGGAATGACCAGTCCCTGAATTGTGTGAACTGGAGAAATAGAGCTGAGTACTAGCGTGCATGTATGCATTCACTATTCTGATCTTCACTGTGGATGTGATGTCACCAGCTGTTTCAGTCTCCGTAGCATTATGTTTTCTTCATTTTCACCATTCTACTTTTAGCTACCAGAATGTTCCTCAATGTATTTCCACAGTTCCTACCCACAAATTGGTATTCAAAGCTTCTTTAAAGGAACAGAACACCTTCCAAAATGGAAAGACACATCTTCAGGACCCTGATCCAGGCCAAGTCAGGATTCATGACTGGAAAATTACTAGGGAATAAAAAACAATCTACTGAAAACCTTCTGTGGTAGTGATGTATGTGAGAAAGTTGAACAATTGTGTTTTTACCACGTTTTTGATTGAAACATTGTTCAGCTCTCCAATTCCAAGTTATTGGAAAGATTAGACTCAATTACCTCCTTTGAAAACAATCATTGACTAATCAGGAAGGTCAGAAAGCATTTTTCAAGTAAGCAATCGATATCAGCTAAAGACTAAAGAGAAACTTGATTTGTGAGTTTCCTCATTGAGACTTACTTCTGGGAATATAGATCGCTACATCATGTATGCTCATTTCTGAAAGTGAAAGTATTTGTCCTAGTGAAGATGGAAAAGACAAGTTTGACTCTAACATTTTGACAGATAGGAAATATGAAACTCAAGGATATTGGAAAATGAAAGGTGTGCTCTTTCATCCATTCCGTTATTTCTTTCTTTCTACCTATCTATCTATCTATCTATCTATTCTATCTATCTATCTATCTATCTATCTATCATCTTTCATCTTCCCTTTAAAAGAACAAATAGGCAGCAATTTTGTTCTTATGCTAGAATCAAACCCAGAGAATCATTCAAGCACTCTACCAAATGAGCTATATTCCCAGCAAGGGCTGTTTTCCTTCTTTTTTCTTTCTTAAAGTATGATGTAGCCAGGAGATAGCTCAGCAGGTTAAGGGCCTTCTCATAAACCTGGTGACCTAAATTCATCCCTGGAAGCCCACATCAATTAGTGAAAGGAAAAAAAACTGACTTTGAAAGCTGTCCTCTGACCTCTGCCACGTGTCATAGAATGTATTCTCTTGCTGTCCTGTCTCTTCTTTCTCTCTCTCTCAAGTAAGAAACAAAACCAGTTACTCACAGTTACTCATTAGTTTCTCAGGTGAGGGCAAAAAGGGATTTAGAAGACTTGGATTTTTTTTCACTCATTGCTGCATGTATTCTAATATCTTCATTTTAAAATCTTAATTCTCCAATCTGTGAGTGAAGTAGGTTGCACATCTCTTCGGGAGCTGAATTTCTGCAGTCATTTAATCTAATCACAAATTACAGCTAAGAAAGCTTCTGGGCTAGAGGTAGCTAGTGACACAAATGAGGATGTAGTATCTGCATATGAGAGAGGATATTGAATGTCCTTCTAAAATTGTTCACGATAACAATGCACAGAATTCTTTTATACACGTGTAAATCAATATGGCAATACTTTGCAACATTTTAGATATTGACAATATATACCAAGTATCTCTCCACAAAGGCATGTTATGCAAATGTACTAATTGTTTTTAATTGAAAGATATATGCTAAAGAATCTATGAATGTGTCAAAACTATTTAGCCCATATTGTATAAAGTATAAAGCAATAACAACATAAATAAAAAGGAAAGAAAAATGAAATAACGAAACTTAATACTGTCATTGGCAAGTACTCTGCACTGTTGCTGATAAGTTTATAACAAAATGGTTTAAAATGGAGGAGGAGCTTTATTTTTCTCTCACTACTGTCTGATTGTGGTTCTTAATCCAGCTTGGCAGGAAAGTCCACTCCAACATCCGGGGCTGAGGTTGCACCATATCCACGTATCCACAGGACTGCTTAGAAAGGTACAATGCTTGCTTGCCAGACAGCATGTCTGGCTAGGTATCCAAAAAAGATGCCGACTCCCTCAACCAGCTCCTCCATTCTTATTCACTTGCTCAGGAACTAGTTCCTTTCCCACACTATGGGATGAGTCTTCCCCATGAATCATTCTCTTACAGCCTGCTGTAGCCCTAACTACCATTCTCTCACAACTATGACCAGTGCTTAGAGCCTTCAGTTGCCAAGTTTACACCAGTATCTAACTATGACATTCTTTGTAATATAATAAAAAGTCTTGGAATGTGATAAGTGTTCATGATTAATAAAATTTATTGTACTCTGTAAATATAATGATTTTAGGATTAGAGTTATTAATAAAATACCAAACTATCAAGATTCTGAAATTATTGCATGTGCTAGTAATGCCCTCAAACAAAAATGTCTAATTTGTGTTTTCAAACTTGAGTATTTCAAATTAGTTTTCTATTGAAAATACTTAATTTTGGAATTTGAGTTATGTTGATAATACCAAGTAGTTTTAATACACTTGATTATATGATTTATTATTTAATTAAAGTAATGCAAGTAATACAAGATTTTAAAGGTAAAGTGAAGTTCATGCAATTACAAAACAATCATAGCTCTTTCATTATTGAGTAGAGTCATTTTTATATAATTAGAGCCTAATAAAAACAGCACAAAATATAATAGATTATGCAACATAAGCCTTTTGTGTCCTATGTCAGTTAAACATAAAAAGTAAAGAAATTTTCACTCACTATCATTTGCAGTTCATTATGCTATGCACATACTGGCCACTAAGCTACATACACTTCAACTAAACTTGTTTAAAACTGTTACAAAGGTACTGAAATTTTATGTTTTGTTTGATTTCCTTTGTATTTTTCCTATTAGTATTCTACATTATGGCAAACATTGACTTTTCTTTCTGTAGCAAATACTCAAAAATTCTCTTTTTTATATTCTTCACCTGAATTTTCTTACTTTTAAAACATTTAAACACCCTTTTTATTACTTTTAAAATATCATTGCTTTCTCCAGTATTATTTACATTTCTTTTCAAGTTTCTGGTAACATACATTAAGACTCAACAATGGTGAAACAACATTCTATAGTCTAGCCTTTACTTAAAATTTCTGGATAGAGGTATTTTCTCCTAGCACAATTAATTTTTTTAATTTGGAAGAGATTCAAATATATTGAGCCTTTTGCCATATGAAAATATCAGAGTGCATAAAACTATGAACTTTATTCCTGGTAATAGATCTTTTAATGTTTTACTTATTCAGATCTGACCTATATATTTACTAAAAATCATTTAGTCCATTACAGGATGACCTTAATTTTAAATGACACAAAACATTTTTAATTTATGAATCATTTATTCATAAATATTCTTTATTTATATTCTTATTAATGACATTCAATTTTATGAAACATTAAATAAAGCTCTATAGCATTTCCATTTAGTATCTTGCTTTGTTGTATCAGGAACTTAGAGCTTACCTTGGCTGACAGTAATACCTTTTTACTTGAAATTAGACTTGTGTAGTGAATTACTAGCAACAAGATACAACTTGACTGCTCTGCTTTCACTTTGCATCCATCTCCATTTCTACATAAACTTTGTGTCAGATCTCTGTTCAGTTCTATATGTACACATACGCACATTTAAAGAACGACTATCAAAACTATCAAAAACTAGCAATTCTCCTTCTACAAGGACATTATGCTTAACAGGGAATAAGACACTGATATTTATTGTGTCCTTTCCTACTCCACCAAATCATCCACTTCTTGTGTCCAGATATTAACTTCAACCTGAAGGCAAACCCAGTCATTATTTTAAATAATTTGATTTTCTGACTTGTCCTCCCTCTGTGACATTATCCTCCACAGCTGCCTTACTTTACAAGAATAACAATTGTGATTGATTAACGTCTTTTGACAAGTCAAAACTGTCCCCCTAAGCAGCAGCAACATTTTTGCTGACACAGTTTGGAAGCATCAATCTAGAGACAGTGATCCAGAGGACCACAGTCTGACCAAGATCACCAGCTATCTTTGCCCTCACCTTTCCTACACAACTACAGTGTAGGGCCTCTAAGACAGGGTCTCAGATTCTGGTCCTTCCCTCTATGTCCATAATGAATAAGTTACTTGCTTCTTTTCTCTACAGCTCATCTCCTGCAAACTTCCTGAAAATTGCTCTCTGACCGTCATAAATGCAACTTGACATACTCAACTCTGTCTCTCTCTCTCTCATAAACAAATGAAATAAATATGTAATTTTAGAATTAAAATCATTAAATTTTAATGTTTTTATGGATTTTCTTTTCAATTCCTAATTATTCTCACAGCATTCTCTACCCCCTTGGAGCATCAATCTTTTGATTACTCATTCTGTTGCTTCAAGTGATCTTAATAGGCAATTCTGAATTTTCATTTCTAAGTTTCGTCTCACTCTCACACAAGGCAAAACAATATATTTTAATTAAAAGAAGGAAAAATTTTAAGCACAATATTTGGTGCAGGAGAAACATATGCAGTAAGGACACAGTTATAGTGAAACTAAGTAATTAAAAAGAAGTCTGTTATGCAAGGTTTAAGTTGCTGTATTTCTGAACTGTAATACTTAGTCCAAAAGTGGAGACATACAAATGTAAATATACTTTACAAGTATAAATTGCTTTCACAAATAACTTTATTCATTATTATTTCAAAGCAAAGTAGGAAAAAGTAGGAGGCTGTTAAAGAAGATTTCAGGAGCTGGAATGTTAAATCAGTTTCCATTTTTGGAGAAGAGCTTGAGGGCTATTACTGGCCGCTCTTCATTGCAGATTTAGTAGAATTCATTCTCAAATCTACCCAGTCATAGGCTCTTTTTTGGGTGCTGGGATGAAGAGGAGGATATTACTGCTTCGACCTCTTTGAGCAAACTTGGGCACGTGAGCTCCATCCTGGAGCCACATTGTGGATGGAGAGAACCAACTTTCAAAAGATGCCTTTTTTCTCTGTTTTTTCTCTGCCTGTCTCACTCCTCCCCCCCTCTTTTTCATCCGCTTCTCGGTGTAATAAATTCGAAAATAAAATCAAAAGAGTGCAGAAAAGAAAAAGCACTGTAGACACATTGAAAAACAACAAAACCCAACTACCGGAAAAACCCATTGCAAACAGCTAATGCCGCTCTAGAGACAGGAAACCGTCAATGAGCATGAGTTCGGGGAAAAGAGTCGATGCGTTCCGGGGCAACACCGCGCTGAGGGGGGGGTGGGGGGGGGGGGGGAGGGGGGGGGGGGGGGGGGGGGGGTGGGGGGGGGGGGGGGGGGGGGGGGGGGGGGGGGGGGGGGGGGGGGGGGGGAAGAATTGCAAAGATTCTGGGCAACAGAACCTCGGTGCTGAAGCAGCGACCACAAACCGCCCTGCAGGCTCCAGGTTTCCTCAATTTCTGGCCCACTTGCCGGCTTCATAACGTGGTCCCCAAAAAACCTAGCTCATTGCCTTCCGGCCTCCCTGGCTTGTGTTGTCTTTACCCTGGTTCGGTCCGTTCCCAAGCCCTTGGCTCAAGTTTTCAACCATCGGTGGGGGGGGGGGGGGGGGGGGGGGGTGGTTGGGCCTTGGTCATAGATGATAGTCCAAGTCCCAACTTGCCGTGCTACATCGGCAAGAGAACCACGAAATTGATCGCTGACCCCCCCCGCCCCCCCCCCCCCCCCCCCACCCACCCCCCACCCCCCCCCCACCCCACCCCCCCCCCCCCCCCCCCCCCCAACCCCCCCCCCCCCCCCCCCCCCCCCCCCCCCCCCCCCCCACCCCCCCCCGCCCCCCCACCACCCCCCCCCCCCCCCCCCCCCCCCCCACCACCCCCCAGCCCCCCCCCCCCCCCCCCCCCCCCCCCCCCCACCCCCCCCCCCCCCCCCCCCCCCCCCCCACCGGCCCCCCCCCCCCCCCCCCACCCCCCCCGCGCCCCAAACCTAGCCTTGGGTGCTTCTGCCTCTCATCATCTACAGCTGGATTTGAGGCACGTTCTGAGCAATAACTGCCGATCTCTTCACACCTTCCTGACTTTCAGCTCAGATGAGGGTTCTTGCTTCCTGTCCCCCCAGTCTCTGCACCTGGAGCTGTCCTCTTGTCTGGCTCTTCTGGTGCCACACATTTTCTTTCAACTGTTTCTTTTTTCTATCTCTTCATTCTCTCTTTGGAAGAGATTCCATCTGCTTTAGACTGACCTTCACCTTAACCAATCACAGGGAGAGAGCTTGCAGGTAACCAATAATACCCAGAAGTAGAAATAAAGATGCTTCAGGTTTGTTTGTTTGTTTTGAGACAAGGTGTCTTGATCAGCCAAACTAGCCTTGGCTTATTTTTAGTTCAGAACTTGCCTCCTCCCCCCTCCTGTCTCCTGGAGGCTGACATTGTAGACCATGCCATCCGCCCATTTTTAATACTTTCAATAGTTTGAAACTTCTAGGCAGGCATTCAACAACGGAAACCTGACTATCGGCATGGGTTTTGGAATCGCCTCTTGAATTTCCCCAGGGATTTCTCGATCATTCACTTTTTGATTAATGATTGACTGTGAGTTGTTACTAGTCACTTAATCTAGACATGCCTGGCTGGGACAGTCTGATAATTCAGATTTGTTAATACTTATAGAGCGACTTCAGTGCCAGACCCTGTTGTGTTATGCTGCCGTTCATTGGATCCTCATATCAGTGTCACAAAAATCATCTTGCCCTTATTTTTGTACATTACGACCATTAGAGCCCGGAGAAATTAATAAAACTCACTGAAGGTCACAGTTTTGGCAGTGGAAAATGTTGGCAGTGTGAGCCATGGAATATCGTGTGCTTGAAGATCAGAAGGTTCTAGGAAAAACAAGACAGAACCACCAGGAAACTGATCCATATCCACCTTCCTGGAAATTTCTGTTTATACTTCCAACAACCCGCCCCTTGCCGCATCTTTGTTTAGTCCCTCTCTACACTTTTCACCTTGCCTATTGCTGGAGGCATTTAATGTGGTACGCCAGATGTGTGCAAAGGAGATCTCGAGACGTGCTGAAATAGGAAGCACTGTATGGAAAACAAATGAAAATGACACAGCTGATTTTCATGGTCAGCTTAGTCCATTGAGAGTCCTTAGGAGTCCCATCTGGGCAAATCTGAGGACATTTCCAGGCTGGGGAGAGAAGACTCCCCCGAACATGAAAGGGCGAGTGGTGCCAAGCCATGAATGTGTCTCAGCCTGAATGAAAAAGAAAAGAAAAAAACCGAGAATGGGAGCTGAGTGTCAGCATTTCCTTCTTCTATCTGAGTCTAATACTATCTAATCTATCTATCTATCTATCATCTGTCTGTCTTCCTGTCTCTGTCCTCATCGATCTATCTATCTATCTATCATCTAATCTATCTAATCTATAACTAATCAATATCTATCTATCTACTCATCTATCTATCTAACTAATCTAGGTGGCGTGCTATCTGATCTAGAGCGACCATCTACATAGTCATTCTGTATCAGAGAAAAAAAAAAAAAAAGGAAGGAGAGGAAAAGGGAGGGAGAAAAAAAAAAGAAAAAAAAAAAAAGAGAAAAAACAAGAAAAGAAGAGGGTAGTCGTGATCATAGGGGGAAATCGATGGATATCTAGTCAATGCGCAATGCCGATCCAGCGAGGGCGGATCGAGTGCTAGGGTCTAGTCAGTCTAAGTCTAGTGGCGAGTGTGCTGGGTGGTATCTAAGGTCTATATCTATCTAAATCGGCGATCATCTCTATGCATGAAAAACTCGGGTGGAGCGTGGAGTCTATCTATGTGAATACCTATACATAGCTATCTCTAATACTAGATACAAATCTAAAAAAAAACGCTATCACTTGCTGCTATCTATCGGGAGCTAAAAAAAAGATCTAAGCTATGCAAAATCGGTAGATACATATCATAAGCTAAGTACAATCTATCTAGGTCTAGATCGAGGGTGGCTAACGACAGGTAAGCTATGCGATCTATAATCATGGTCGAAAAGCCAACGAGTCTAGCGATACGAACTTAGCTATCAAATCCTAAATACACTACAAATCGTAGAGCTTCTACTATCATCGTATCGACTCTATGCTATCATCTATCGAAGCGATCAGCAATATCTATCTAATCACTACCCCTAGATCTATCTTCATAGCTAGTCCTATCGGGGTACTAATCTATCTATCGAGCAAAGCGAAGCAGAGTCTATAGGCGATCTAGATCGATCGCTCCTAAGGAGTCTTCGATCTATCTATCCTAAGCTATTCTATGCTATCAATCTTCTATCTATAAACCTAATCTATCTAAATCCATTGGAATCTATCGGGCTCAGTCTTCATCGATCTATCATCTCTTCTAGGCAACTAGGTCTAACTGTGCGTATATGGTCATATGCGATCGATCTATACAGTCTAGGAGAATCTAATCTATCTAGCTATAGCTGAATGACTGCGAAATCTGATCTAATCGATCGTCGGTCTAAGCTAATCTATCGAATCTTATCTATCTAAGATCAATGATCGGGGATAAGGCTCGGAATCGAAATCTGTCATGATCATACCGAAAAATGATCTAGCTAGATCATCTATCATCTGATACGATCTAGTCGGATCGCTATCTGGATAACAGAATGCTATATATGATCTAGAGAGTCGTATAGCGTGAGTGGCGGTGCTGGAAATGCCGAAGTGCTAGTCTAAAATCTAGGATCTATCTATCGTGATAGGAGAAACGCTAGGATGCTACCCCCGCGAGCATATCTATATATCTTATATTCGTCGATGGCATAGGCTAAGCGATCTATTCTAGATTGAGTCTGTCTTCTCGAGAACGGAAGGTAGCAATTCTAGTGCCAAACCTTGGCCGTTGAAAAGATGTGTGGCTACAAAGCCAGGGCCAGTTCTGCCCCCCCCCCCCCATGATGAGCTGTGACCTCAAGCTGGGAGACACCATAAACTCACCTTCCTTCAGCTGTCCATCTGATCCGATGACCCAGTGTAATGCTAAGACGATGCCCATCTACCTCCTTAACTGGACCACACAATGGCCCGGCACCTCTCTTCTCAGCTGTCCTGGGAACATGGAATGAGCTCCCAAACACACTTCTTCCTTCCCCACAATACGGAACATCTCCTCAGGGCTCAAACTGAAAAGCTGGATGCCCACAAGGCTCATTCTTTTCAGTCAGCCCGCCGTCACTCTGCTCTCTCAGATGTGGGCCAACAGCCACTGTCCTGTTAGAAATGTCCTCTCCGTGGTCATGTCGCATCTGCTAACCACAGACAGCGTGCTCCTCCACCTCCGCAGATCTCCTCGTCCTAACAGAAAGACCAGTCACACCTCTCAGTGCCACAGGCACACAGCTGGTAAACTTTAAGTTGTGATAATAGTGTTCTCTTGTTTTTCATGAGTTTAGAAATCTGAAGAAAATTACGGAGATACTGACCCCTCCCCCCAAATGCATACACTAAGTGATCCAGGAGCAGTTGTATAATTCCAGGGGCTTAGAGATGATCAGAAGCCCACCCTGGTTGTTGACAGTGACATCACGTAGTGGGAAGAAATGCGCCCCCGCTCCATTCTCCTGGGTCGTGGAGGCAGGAAGGATGGCCATGATGGTGGCCGACCATCTGGCCAGCCCAGCCTCTTGATCTCGGGGTTCGAGCACCTCACCCCTATTCCCACAGTCTCTCAGCTGTTTGCAAGCTTTGCTTCTCAAAAACAGGGGCAAAGCCCAGCATGTAGCAGGAAAGAAAGAAGCTGCCCTTTCAAGGGGCGATGTTTCTCTGTGCCTTGGGAAATGGGCCATGTCTCCTCACAGCCGGCCAGAGTTTCCATTGGAAACGGAGGGGGGAGGTCCCACAGCTGATACTAATGTACTCTTCCATTGCAAGGCAGCCGTCAGCCCACCAGAGACCCGAGTGCAAACTTTGGGCAGCTTTCCTTCTTGCCTTCTCACCAGATGGGCAGGAAAGAACTGGGGCGCTTAGATGTCCAAGCAAACTGCGCAGGTACCTGTTGCAGACAACTGATCTCTCAGGGCCTCCTGAATAAACAATCGGGCTCTGTGCATATCACTTCTTAACCAGGGCTGAAGGGCGGGCTCGCCATGGTTACTTGCGTCGGGTGCCAACGCTCCCTCCTTACTTGGCTGAGGCTCCCGTTGACTTGGCGCAGGCCTCTGCCCTTTGAACTCGGCCCTTTTTAATCTCCACCAAATTTCTGTCTAAAAGTTCCTTCCTGGGCACCTTTTGTCTCTCTGCATTTCTTTCTCCTGTGAGAACTGGCAGGGAGGCTGGAGACCCGGGGTAGGGTGGGCTGCCTTCCTCCTCGTGAAGCCTCCGTCGAGGACAGCTGCTGCTCTGCATGCCTTCTCCTTCTCTTTCTCCGTGTCCGTTCTTTTCCTCTCTTTTTTTTCTTTCCTTCCTTCCTTTCTTTTTTTCTTTCTTTTCTTTCTCTCTCTTTTCTTTCTTTTTCTTTTTCCTTTCTTTCTTTCTTTTTCTTCTTTCTTTCTTTCTTTCTTTCTCTTTCTTTTTCTCTCTTAGGCTCTCTCTCCCTCCCCTCCCCCTTCCCTCTCTCTGTCTCTCTTCTTTCTTTCTCTTCTTTCTTCTCTCAGTCCTCCCTCCCTTTCCTCTCTCTCTGTCTCTCTTTGTTTCTTTCTTTGTGTTCTTTCTTTCTTCTTTCTTTCTTCTCTTCTTTCTTTCTTTCTTTCTTTCTTTCTTTCTTCTTTTTCTTTTCCTTTAAATTAGAGAGCCATTTGCTGAAAACAAAATGCTTGTTTCCCAAGTGAACACATGTGCATTTGCACACTCTCACGGGAAGCTTCTGGTTCCTGCTGGATGTGGCAAGGACTTCTCCTCTCGCGTCTCCAGCATGTGTTATTCCAGATGGAAGAGCCAGCCTATAGACAGTGTGACTTCACCACAGTCAAAGAGGTCCTTCCAAGTCTCCCATCCATAGGATGTGCTTGCCATTCAAAAAGAAACTTGGGACTGGGGGTTAAAGCCTTTACCATGCAAGCAAAGAATGTGAATTCAGATCCCCAGATCACATATTAAAAATAGTGGGTGAAATGGTGCCAACTGCAATTCCAGCCTGGAAGGCGGAGCCTGGGAAATCCCTAGCAAAACAATAAGGAGGTAGAGCAATCCAGGATGATTCCTGATGTTTAACC
>JALPQD010000087.1:22438-415795 GCA_023101885.1 Typhlomys cinereus | reverse complement strand
GAAGCAGCCAGCTTGAAAAGACAGTCAGGGCTGGCCAAAAGCCGAGAGCCGGACAGATGGGCAGCGAGCTTCTCTTGTATCCTTGGTGTCTGCTGGAGAATTATTCAGCGAAATTGAACTCTCTGCTGAATACAGCCCAGGAGAGCTTTCTATCGCAGGACAGATAAAGGCATTCTTCTATTCGATCTGCTCCCGTGCTCCAAAGGGGAGTGCAGAAGGGCGCGTCCTTGTTCATCATATTAGGCAAGGCGGGTGCACTGATGTTTGGGAAAATCAGCAGTACAGCACTAGAAAGAACTGCATCAGCCAGACTCACTCTCCCGTGATTGAGAGGTGCAGGAGAAAACTACCCAAAGCCTCCACCAGCTCGCAGGCCCTCTAATCCTGATTGGATAAGACTTGGGCAAACAAAAGGGGGAGGGCCACAGACCTAGAGGGTCAAATGGACCTCCAGTCTGTAGCTGTCCATATCATTCTGAATGGGTGACGGAGTCCCCCTCACCCCAGGATCTGGAGCTAAAACCCAAAGTCCATGAGCCACTTTCATACTTTATGCAGCCTGTTAGCTCCTTACCCAGCTGCCTGACTCTATGATTCAGGTCTTGCAGGTCCGCTTGGGGAGCTGGGGTGAGGTATGAGCTGCATGGAAGGGCGTCTTTAATATCTGCAGCTCCGTGCTGCAGGGGGCACAGAATAAAATGTCTCCTCAGCTTAGTCTCCTCAGTATCATGATCTGTGTTTCGGCCGAGGGAGGGAGAGAGATGAGTCATTGAAGGGGGATACCTACCAGCTGAATCATCTAGAAAAGGTTCTTTTGTATAGAATGAGCAATGCTTTGACCTTGGCTTTTGGTTTGTGATTCCATGGAGATTTCCAACAAGATAATGGGACAATTCTCTTTTATTCTGTGCATGAAAAAAAAAAACTGCTGTCTTTTCAAAGTGATTTTGATATGCTTTGCCCATTGCTATGGCAAAAGACCTCAAAGAAAAATGACAGGAAGGACTGTCTTGGGCTCTTTGGGTTTTAGTCCTGGCTAAATTCCTGGCAGTGGTAAAGCTGCTAAAGGTCCAGTAGATTTTGGAGAATCAGAAGAGTTTGGGTCAGGAGGGAGGCAAGATATAATCCTTAAAGACTCATTCATAGTCTCTCTCTCTCTCTCTTTCACACACACACCCCATGCTCCTGGCCAGAGGTTCTATAACCTAACCAGTCCCCTAGTTTCTCCAGTCAGAAACTAAGTCTTCAAACACATGAGCATATGGGGGACATTCACATTCAAACTCTAACATCTGTCCCTTCTCCCAGTGGACTCTTGGCCACCACATAACACAGAGTCTCTTCAGTCCGGCTCCAGAAGTCTCCATAGTCCTAACAGGACCTGCGCTACTCAGAAGCCCACCGGATCTTCTGAGACTCAAGGCGAACTCTGAGCTTGCGCGCTTCAATCTACAGGGGCCCAGAGAAGTCGATCCCATTCCAGAAGAGAAGACAGTAAGCAGAGCAAAGAAAATTGGGCCAAACCATGACAAGACGAGACCCAGCGAGGGCGAGTTGTGGTGGCTTCATCTGAGCCCTGGCGGTCTTGGGTAGTTCTGCCGAGGCAGCTCTGTTGATGCTAGTGAACATGTCCTCTCTCCTGGGCAGCTCCACCAGACTCCTGCAGCTTCCTCTGATAACAGCAACATGTTTCTGCCATCCATCTCCAATGCCCGGGGCCCCATTGCAACCTTTGAAGCTTTCTGTGCGGTGCACTGTAAAGTTCTGCTCTGGGTCCCATGTCAGGTAATATCGTCTTCAGAAATAACTTTGGTTGTGCCCTTTCTATTTCCATTTTGGAGAAGAGCTTGAGGGCTATTACTGGCCGCTCTTCATTGCAGATTTAGTAGAATTCATTCTCAAATCTACCCAGTCATAGGCTCTTTTTTGGGTGCTGGGATGAAGAGGAGGATATTACTGCTTCGACCTCTTTGAGCAAACTTGGGCACGTGAGCTCCATCCTGGAGCCACATTGTGGATGGAGAGAACCAACTTTCAAAAGATGCCTTTTTTCTCTGTTTTTTCTCTGCCTGTCTCACTCCTCCTCCCCTCTCTTTTTCATCTCTGCTTCTCGGTGTAATAAAATTCAAAAAGAGTGCAAGAAAAGAAAAAGCACTGTAGACACAATTGAAAAACAAAAACCCAACCTACCGGAACCATTGGCAAACAGCTAAGGCCGCTCTAAGAGACAGGAAACCGCAATGAGATGCATTCCGGGCAACACCGCAGTGAGATGCGTTCTGGGCAACACCGCAGGGCTACGGCGGAGCCACAATCTACTGCGGGCTCCAGTTTCCTCATTTCTGCCCCATTGCGCTTCATAACTTGTCCCCAGAACCTGCTCTCGCCTTCAGGCTCCCTAGCTTGTGTTGCTCCCTGTTCTCTCTTCCTCAGCTTGGCTGAAGTTTCAACCACCGGTTGCTTTTCAAGATGATATCCGGCCACTGCCTGCTACATCGCAGAGAGCCACGAAATGGATCGCTGTCAACTGCTGGGTGCTTCTGCCTCCTCATCATCTACAGCTGGATTTGAGGCACGTTCTGAGCAATAACTGCCGATCTCTTCACAGGGCTTCCTGACTTTCAGCTCAGATGAGGGTTCTGCTTCCTGTCCCCCCAGTCTCTGCACCTGGAGCTGTCCTCTTGTCTGGCCTCTTCTGGTGCCACACATTTTTCTTTCAACTGTTTCTTTTTTCTATCTCTTCATTCTCTCTTTGGAAGAGATTCCATCTGCTTATAGACTGACTCTTCACCTTAACCAGATCACAGGGAGAGAGCTTGCAGGATACCATAAATACCCAGAAGTAGAAATAAAGATGCTTCAGGTTTGTTTGTTTGTTTTGAGACAAGGTGTCTTGATCAGCCTAAACTAGCCTTGAGCTTATTTTTAGTTCATGAACTTGCCTCTTCCCCCCTCCTGTCTCTCCTGGATGCTGACATTGTAGACGCATGCCATCCGCCCCATTTTAATACTATTTTCAATATGTTGAAACTTCTAGGCAGGCATTCAACAACTGAAACCACTGAGCTATCGGCATGGTGTTTGGAGATCGCCTCTTGGAATTTCCCCAGGGATTTCTCGATCATTCACTTTTTGATTTAATGATTGACTTGTTAGTTGTTACTAGTCACTTTATCTAGACATGTGCCTGGCTGGGACAGTCTGATAATTTCATGATTTGTTAAATACTTATAGAGCGCACCTTCAGTGCCAGACCCTGTTTGTTATTTCTTGCCATGTTCATTGGATCCTCATATCAGTGTCACAAAAACATCATCATTGCCCTTATTTTTGTACATTACGACCATTAGAGCCCAGAGAAATTAAGTAACTCACTGAAGGTCACAGTTTTGGCAGTAGAAAATGTTGGCAGTTGAGCCATGGATGATATCGTGTGCTTGAGGATCAGAAGGTTCTAGGAAAAACACAGACAGAACCACCAGGGAACTGATCCATATCCACCTTCCTGGAAATTTCTGTTTATACTTCCAACAACCCGCCCCTTTGCCGCATCTTTGTTTAGTCCCTTCTCTACACATTTCACCTTGCCTATTGCTGGAGGCATTTAGTGTACGCCAGATGTGTGCAAAGGAGATCTCGGAGACGTGCTGAATAGGAAAGACTGGATGAAATAATGAACACAGCTGATTTTCATGGTCAGCTTGAGTCCATTGAGAGTCCTTAGGAGATCCCATCTGGGCAAATCTGAGGACATTTCCAGGCTGGGGAGAGAAGACCCACCCTGAACATGAGCGAGTGGTGTCAGCCATGAACTAGTGTCTCAGACTGAATGAAAAAGAAAAAGAAAAAAAACGAGAATGGGAGCTGAGTGTCAGCATTTCTTCTTCTATCTATCTATCGATCTATCGATCTATCTATCTATCTATCTATCTGTCTGTCTGTCTGTCTGTCTGTCTGTCTGTCTGTCTATCTATCTATCTATCTATCTATCTATCTATCTATCTATCTATCTAATCTATCTATCTATCTATTGATCTATCTATCATCTATCTATCTATCTATCTATCTAATCTATCTATCTATCTATATATATATCTATCGATCTATCTATCGATCTAATCTATCTATCTATCTATCTACCTACCTACCTATCTATCTATCTATCATCTATCTATCTATCTACCTATCTACCTATCTATCTAATCTATCTAATCTATCTAATCTATCTATCTATCTATCTATCTATCTATCTATCTATCTATGTACCTACCTATCTATCTATCTATCATCTATCTATCTATCATCTATCTATCTATCTAATCTATCTATCTAATCTATCTATCTATCTATCTATCGATCGATCGATCGATTGATCTATCGATCAATCTATCTATCTATCTAATCTATCATCTATCTATCGATCTATCTATCTATCGATCGATCGATCGATCTATCCATCTATCTATCTATCGATCGATCGATCTATCGATCTATCTATCTATCTATCTATCTATCTATCTATCTATCGATCGATCGATCTATCTATCTCTGCTTCCTGACTGGATATTCAATGTGACTAACTGCCTTACATTGCTGCTACCAAGCCAGGGCCAGTTCTGCCCCCCCCACCCCCTCCCATGATGAGCTGTGACCTCGAGCTGGGAGTCACCATAAACCCACCCTTCCTTCAGCTGTCCATCTGATCCGATGACCCAGTGTAATGCTAAGACGATGCCCATCTACCTCCTTAACTGGACCACACAATGGCCCGGCACCTCTCTTCTCAGCTGTCCTGTGGAACCATGGAATCGAGCTCCCAAACACACTTCTTCCTTCCCCACAATACGGAACATCTCCTCTAGGGCTCAAGACTGAAAAGCTGGATGCCCACAAGGCTCATTCTTTTCAGTCAGCCCGCCGTCACTCTGCTCTCTCAGATGTGGGCCAACAGCCACTGTCCTGTTAGAAATGTCCTCTCCGTGGTCATGTTGCATCTGCTAACCACAGACAGCGTGCTCCTCCACCTCCGCAGATCCCTCCTCAGTCCTAACAGAAATGACCAGTCACACCCTCTCAGTGCCACAGGCACACAGCTGGTAAACTTTAAGTTGTGATAATAGTGTTCTCTTGTTTTTCATGAGTTTAGAAATCTGAAGAAAATTACGGAGATACTGACCCCTCCCCCGCAAATGCATACACTAAGTGATCCAGGAGCAGTTGTATAATTCCAGGGGCTTAGAGATGATCAGAAGCCCACCCTGGTTGTTGACAGTGACATCACGTATGTGGGAAGAATGCAAGCCCCCGACTCCATTCTCCTGGGTCGTGGAGGCAGGAAGGATGGCCATGATGTGGCCGACCATCTGGCCAGCGCCAAGCCTCTTGATCTCGGGGTTCGAGCACCTCACCCCTATTCCCACAGTCTCTCAGCTGTTTGCAAGCTTTGCTTCTCAAAAACAGGGGCAAAGCCCAGCATGTAGCAGGAAAGAAAGAAGCTGCCCTTTCAAGGGGCGATGTTCTCTGTGCCTTGGGAAATGGGCCATGTCTCCTCACAGCCGGCCAGAGTTTCCATTGGAAACGGAGGGGGGGAGGTCCCACAGCTGATACTAATGTACTCTTCCATTTGCAAGGCAGCCGTCAGCCCACCAGAGACCCGAGTGCAAACTTTGGGCAGCTTTCCCTTCTTGCTGCTTCTCACCAGATGGGGCAGGAAAGAACTGGGGCGCTTAGGATGTCCAAGGCAAACTGCGCAGGTACCTGTTGCAGACAACTGATCTCTCAGGGCCTCTCTGAATAAACAATCGGGGCTCTGTGCATATCACTTCTTAACCAGGGCTGAAGGGCGGGCTCGCCATGGTTACTTGCGTCGGGTGCCAGACTTCTCCCTTCCCTTGGCTGAGGCTCCCGTTGACTTGGCGCAGGCCTCTGCCCATTTGAACTCTGGCCCTCTTTTAATCTCCACCAAATTTCTGTCTAAAAGTTCCTTTCCTGGGCACCTTTTGTCTCTCTGCATTTCTTTCTCCTGTGAGAACTGGCAGGGGAGGCTGGAAGACCCCGGGGTAGGGGTGGGCTGCCTTCCTCCTCTGTGAAGCCTGCTCCGAGGACAGGCTGCTGCTCCGTGCACGAGCCTTTTTTCCTTCCTTCCTTTCTTTCTTTCTTTCTTCCTTCCTTCTTTCTTTTTCTTTCTTTCTTTCTCTCTCTTTTTCTTTCTTTCTTTTTCCTTTCTTTCTTTCTTTCTTTCTTTCTTTCTTTCTTTCTTTCTTTCTCTTTCTTTCTTTCTCTCTTAGGCTCTCTCTCCCTCCCTCCCTCCCTTCCTCTCTCTGTCTCTCTCTCTTTCTTTCTTTCTTTCTCTCTCAGTCTCTCCCTCCCTTCCTCTCTCTCTGTCTCTCTTTGTTTCTTTCTTTGTTTCTTTCTTTGTTTGTTTCTTTCTTTCTTTTCTTTCTTTCTTTCTTTCTTTCTTTCTTTCTTTCTTTCTTTCTTTCTTTCTTCTTTTTCTTTTCCTTTAAAATTAGAGAGCCATTTGCTGAAAACAAAATGCTTGTTTCCCAAGTGAACACATGTGCATTTGCACACTCTCACGGGAAGCTTCTGGTTCCTGCTGGATGTGGCAAGGACTTCTCCTCTCTGCGTCTCCAGCATGTGGTTATTCCAGATGGAAAGCCAGCCTATAGACAGTGTGACTTCACCACAGTCAAAGGAGGTCCTTCCAAGTCTCCACATCCATAGGATGTGCTTGCCATTCAAAAGAATAACTTGGGACTTGGGGGTTAAAGCCTTTACCATGCAAGCAAAAGAATGTGAATTCAGATCCCCAGATCACATATTAAAAATAGTGGGTGAAAATGGCGCCAACTGCAATTCCAGCCCTGGAAGGCGGAGCCTGGGAAATCCCTGAGCAAAACAATAAGGAGGTAGAGCAATCCAGGATGATTCCTGATGTCACCTTTGAGCCTCCACAAGCGCTCACATTCAAGTGCCCTCTGTACACACACACACACACACACACACACACACACACACACACACACACACACACACAGAATAACTGGTACTTCAACCTCTCCTTCCACTTTATACTTAGACAATCTACTTCCTATGTATATAAACTTGTCTTATACTCAACCTTACATTTCTTCCTGTTGTTCTCTGTGTTCTTCTCTTCAGCCTGAGCTCGCGGCTCCTCTGTTCTGATCTATTGTCCTTTCCACCATTCCACTGTAGCTAATCACTGAACGTGTCAGTGTCCCGGCAAGAACCAAATCAGCCTCCTGCTTCCACCGTCCTGTCCAAGAGTCTCCATCCACCAGCAACCTACTGTCCGGCTCCAGCCAGAACCATCTCTAGAGTCTGATCATTCGGTCCTGTGAGTGCTTCCCTATGCTTTGTGGAATATTCTAGAACTTTTCTCTAGTTCGTTTCACTTTGTCTCCCACTAGGGACGAAGAGGGGCTTCCTGTCTCCTGCTACTACTCTTGTGCACACTTGGTCTTTTCATACCCTAGTAAATAATCAAAACACCATAGTCCAGCCTTGGAGGGGAGGAGAATTTCATTTCCCCCAAACCGATTGCTGAGTTACAGGAGCTGTCAACACAGTGCTCCCAGATGGGGAGGGGCTGTGCTCCACGTTTTCCTAGTCTCAGCTACGGAGCCAAAGACAAGTCCTACGAGGCTGCTTTCAAATCTGCTTACGTTATTACAGAGCAAAACTTCCACACCAGCTGACTCGTTCCGGGTGTCCTTCTAAATATGCTCCAACTTCTTTCCCTCCACGCTCGGCTTCATTGAGTCCTCTGCCTCTCCTCTGCTCTCTCTGCCTGCCTCTTGCCTTTCAATTTCACTACCAACCTGAAAGGGGGGCAAGTGCTGGGAATCAAATCTGGGGCCTCCTCGCACATGCCAAGCAAGTGCTGTGTGACAGACACACTCTCAGACACTACCGTTCCCGCATGGAGGTGACCAGCTAATGCAAACATGCGTCCCTTGCCTTCGGTCCGGGTGTCTTCTCTGCTGACTGACTTCCACAGACCCTCTGTTTTCTCGTGCAGCCTCTGGACTCCCCTTTCACACCTCTGCAACCTTGCTGGTTGGCCAAACCATCCTGAGCCAGAGCTACCTTCTCCCTTAAATGCAACAGGATGAAGGAAGGAGCTTTTTTTAATCTGGGAAGTTTTCCCTCAAGTTTCAATCCCAAGGATGCCAGGCGAGAGTCAAGGCCTTGGTGAGCTATCACTCACTGGTTTCTATAACATAGAAATAGCTCTAGTGGACTGGTATTACTATCATCATTGTCATCCTTATCGGGCATACTGTGGATTGAAAGTTTTATTACTGAGCGACTCCCAAGCCCACACCTTCAGCTGATACTCACTCACTCACTGCCTTGAGCCTTATCACACTGCCCTGGCCTCTTGCCTCAACACTTGTCTTCCCAGTGATCCAGAATTTAAAGCAATGAACCTTAGCTGGTCAAGAACTTTCCAGATGTCTGCTCCGGTACCATAGTCTGAATCCATGCCAACATCCACGGTGGCTGATAGATGTACTGGGTATCTCCTACCCAGTAAGTTCTGTGTTTCAAAGAGCAGTGACCAGGGTTCCAATGAGTCAATCGAATTGAGTTTCTTTCTCCCACTCACCCTCTCTCTCCATCCTCGCCACACATGGCAAGAGTTCTTGTGGAAAGACCTGTGCCACGACAGGAGAGTTTCCTCTGTACAATCAACGCTAGCTGGAGATGTTCCATAAGGAAATGAGGCTGACGTCTGCCCAGCATTCCAAAGAGTGAGGCCCCACAGAGCTGGGCAGATAAGCTGATCTCTCCCACCAGAAGCTTTCAAACTCGGGAAGGTTTTAGCCCCAGTGTATCAGCATTTAACAAGAGAGGCCTTGGGAGCACTTGACATTTAGGAGGGATTTATGGGCATCCCCTGAAGTCTAACAGCGTCCTTAAAAATAGATACTCAGGTCTGCTGCCAAACTAGAAAGAAGCAGAAAAAGTTGATTGGAGCTGCCTTCCAGGGCAGGGCAAGGAACAGAGAGGATCGCTAGGATGGAAAATGTTTTGTCTGCTGTCAAAGTGTGGTGGGGCTTTCTTTTAGACCAGGAAACTTGGGAGAGGAGGGGAGGGGAGGAGAGGAAGGGGAGAAGAGAAAAGGGGAGGGGAGGAGAGGGGAGGAGAGGAGAGGAAAGGGAGGGGAGGAGAGGGGAGGAAAGGAAAGAGAGGGGAAGAAAGGGGAGGGGAAGAGAGGAGAAGAGAGGAAAGGGGAGGGAGAGAGAGAGAAGGAAGAGAGAGGATGAGGGGAGGAGAAGACAGGAGAGGAAGGGAGGGAGAGCAGAGCGAAGAGGAAGAGAGAGAGAGGGGAGGGGTGAGGAGGGGAAGAAGAGGGGCAGGAGAGGGCAAAGGAGGGACCCCAAAACACCATTCAGAACTTTGTTCTAATGACAAACATACCACCCACCTGTATTACCCAAAACATACCTCTCTAAGGACAGCTAACCATGGGCTTGAAGGAGGGCGGAATTCTGAAATTTGGAATTATTTTCCTTCTCTACAGCAGGCTCAGAGCCATGGGTCCAGCTTGTGAGAAAAAAAAAAATAAGAGTCTCAGATGAGACTGGAAATTTGACTTCAATTTTCCTGAAAGTGCTACACAGCTCTCTTTTTTAAAATTGAAAATAGAATCTATGGAATCATCTCAAAAACTCAGAGGAAGAAAAAGGAGATATGAAGAAAATCACAAAAATGAATCTATTGGCCCCAAACAATAACTAGTCAGACATGTTTTCAAACACTCACACTACTGATGTGCTCTTGCTAGAAGTGATTTTATTTAAAAGTCTTCCCATCACAAGTGACAGGCACACCAGAGGAGAGTCAGGAATGCATATTAAAGGACTCTCTGGGAATTGGGGCGGGAGGCACTGGGGGATGGGGAGGGAGGGGTGAGGGGAGGGGGAGCAGGGGGTTCGGGGGGAGGAGGAGGGAGGGAGGGAACCGGTGTACCTATTAAGTTTGTATGAGTGGAAATAATAATAAAAAATGTTAAAAAAAAAAAAACAAGTGACAGGCACAGACTTAAGAGAAAAATGCCTGAAACCAGGAGGAAGTCTAGAGTTATTTCTGATCCACGAGTAACCCAGACCCTCAGAATAATGTTATAAGACACTGACTTTGTCATCATTTAAAGTTCATTTTTCTCTGGCTTGCTAATTCCAAATACGAATGTCTCCGCAGTTGTAGACATAATGTATCACACCATTGCTGCTTAGTAAGTCTTGTGAAAACTGGGACAAGCCAACAATCAATTTCCATTAGATTCCCTAACTGGCCTAGTTATTTTGGCATCTATCTGAACTCCAGAGTCTACAGAACTGTAAGTAGTAAAATAGATATCCCAGAACCAGTGAATTTATTAGTCACTTTTCTTGTTGCTGGGACAAGATGCCAGACAAAAGCAATTAAAGAAGGAAGGGTTTATTTTGGCATGTGGTTCAAGACGGTTCAAGCTCAGCATGGTGAGGACAGTGTGATAGTTGTGGGTGTGAAGTTGCTGGTCATGTCTGTAGTCAGGAAGTGAGTAGAATAGGATATGGGGCCTGTCTATAAAACTACAGAGCCTGGTGACCCACTTCCTCCAGCTGGGCCCCACCTCCTAAGGGCCCCACAAGCTCCCAGAAGAAAACACCAGCTGGAGGCCAAATGCTCCAACACATGGACCCAGTGGGAACATTTCACTTCCTAACCACAGCGCCCACTGCCACATTTAGAAGAAAGCAGAGCATTTATTCACTGTTGGTGAGAGTTTAGGCTGGTCCAGCAGTATGGAAAGCAGTGTGGAGTTTCCAAAAGACAAAACTTGAGCAAGCTATAAATAGAACGGCCATGTGACCACTCCACTCCTGGGCATATTCTCAAGGAGGCACAGATATTTGCACATGCATGTTTGTTGTGATTCAATTCAGGGTAGCACGGAAAAGTTACCAGTCCAGATGTCCATCAGTTGATAAGTGATTAACGGAAATATGGCACATACACACAGTGGAATATTATACAGCTATTAAGGAGAAGAAAATTATAAAAGCTTCAGGAAAATGGATAGAATTGGAAAAATTGTACTAAGGAAGGTAAGAAAGACAAACACACATGTTCTCTCTTCTATGTAGATCATACGTTAAGCCTTCAGATTTGTGTACTTGGAGTAACTTGGAGTATAATCAAGAAACTAGAAAGGGCCATAAAGAAGGGAGTGGGGAGATCTTATGGAAGGAGAGGCAAAAGAAGTCAAATGATATGACGGTGGAAAGGGAAATATTAGGGGGAAGTAGCCCATAGTGTGGGGGAGGAGGAAATGAGGTTGGGAACAATACAATAAAGACACATAGAAACCTACTGCTGGCTATAAATTACAAAACAAAAACAAGACTTCGAATGGAGAGGTGCCCTACAATAGAGTGTATAGGGAGGAGAGAAGAAGAAGAACAGAAACTGCCTTAGATGCTTCTCCCAAGTAGCCACGGGGGATGAATCAGAACTGTCAGTACCACCTGTGGGATACTTCCACAAAGTTGTTAGTCGAGGAGGAGGTCCCAGATGTCCCCAAACAATACAGGTATTATCATTGCTCTTGGTTGTACACCGGAACCCTGTCATTGCAAACTCCATTCACAGGGCTTGAGGAAATGAAGCTGGAAGTGACCTAGAAGCTGGCTAGCTTTTACAATACCAGAAGGTTCTATGCAGGCTGCCGGGGAGAAAAACCGTCAACAGTGTCACCCATCTGTGAATCCTGTGAACTACAATGAGAACCATCCTGGAAAGATGTGCGTATCAGTGGCACAACCATTATGGGGGTGACCAAATACTTTCAAACTCCATTTAAAACCTGCCCAAGGTCCGCGCATTGACTTTTTTGTTATAATAAAAATGTCCTTTCTCTCTAAGTACAATTACTTGTCTCAAAGTCCATTTTGCTTGATATCAGTATAGTTAAAGAATGAAGCTAGGAAGTCAAGATAAAGTAACTGGAGAAAGGAAGATGTTAGTGAACAAGTGCCAAGATTAGGAGCTTAGTCAAGGAGACTGTGAAAGGAAGGACCAACAGCAGTAAGTATTAAGCAGGGTGAGCTTGTTTTAGAATAGTACAAGTTTGAAGGTCAGTGAGAAAACAAGAAATAATTACATTATGCAATTATTTGAACTATTTCTCCACACTTGAATTTTAGGTTTTTAGATGGCCAGAGAAATACTCACATATTTATAATTATTAGATGAAAAACTCATACATGAAGGGCATCCTACTTAGAAAAATAAGGTTTTTTTTCTGGAATAATAATTACTTTCACCTCTCAAAAATGTTCAGTAACATGAATTAAGTTGGTTTTGGAAAGACTACCTAATAGGTGATACAATTAGCTGTGTTTGGTATGTTTAGAGCTGGTATTTTAACTACACAGCATATTTCATTGAATCTAAAATATTGTTTATTCTAATGTACTCTATGCACCTTGAGACAAGTAAAATTTGTTGATAACTGTGCAACACAGTGATAAAAAGTATCAGTGAGAGATAGTAAAAGGTAATTCCTACAATGTGCATGTGTGTCAAGCTCAAATGATAATTGAGAAAAAAGAATAGAATGTGGACATATTTATGAGTTCATCCACTGCAGGATTTCTCCATTTATAAATAAAATGAGAACTGGAGATTTTAAGTAGACCAGGTATACAGATACTAAGTCAATCAACTTAGAAACCAGATGGGCTGGCTCATTCCATGAAACATTTCACACTTCTATGCACTAATATTAATGTTAGAAAGGAAACCCAGGGGAACATTCGTCATCATCAAATGTCAAACGCCTCCTCCTTATGTTAGAGACAGCTCATTTATCTTAACAAAAAAAAGTTACTTTCATTTTATAGATGCAAAACCTGAAACACAGCATTTATTCCCACTAACTGAGAGGATTGCTAATAACAAAAACATCTTCAGTGTTCAGCAGTCAAGGATATGTCAAATGAAACGTACAGATGCCTAATGGTACATGTGATTTTCTTTTTCTTCTGCTACTTGAAAATCCTTCCCCTTAATGAAAGGATGTCTTCCTTACAGTTGCAGTTTGTCTGCATGTTGCAGATAAATTCACAACCAAAGAGTTCAGGGGAAGAAAAGGGTTTGTTCTTATGATTCTTGGTTACAGTTCTTAGTCCAGCTTGGCAGAAGAGTTCATACCATCATTGAGAGCATGGGGACTGGCTATACCATATACACAAAAACGATGAAAGTGGGGAAAAACCACTTGCCAGATAGCAAAACTGTCCAAAGTATGCTGAAGAACGCAACTTACAGAGCCAGCTTCCTCCATCTCATCTGCCTGCCCAGGAATGGTCTCATCCACGGTGGGCTGGGTCTCTCCACATCCATCAGTTTCCTATAGATTTGCTCAGGACTTTACCTCGACTACTAATTCTTCCCAAATGTATCCAGAGCCTAGTCCTCGATTGTCAAGTTGCCATCTACATATCTAACTACTGTGGTGGCCTTAGCTATTCAGTAGCTAACAGGAAGAATGAAATGTCTTTTCTATAACGGAGGCAAGCTTTGATCTTGCAATCTACAACAGCAACTTTGCTGTTCTTTGCTGAAGTTTGGCTTCCTTACTGTGCCATAGACTAAGTTTTGTTCTAAATGCCTTTTCTCCTTTCTTCATTTTCTCCTTCCCTTAGCACTACAATTGAAATACTCCTCTCAACTCCACCCTCTCCTAAGTTCCCCTAGCTACCCATGCCTCATGTCCTCCTTCTATTACCTTGCTAATAACAAAAGCATCTTCATTTTCTCTGGAACTCATGCAGAAGAAATAGCTTAAGCTCAACCAGATAATTATCCACCTACTTTTTATTTCCTCCTAAGAGGGAAAAAAATACTGACTGACTTTAAAAAAAAAAAAAACAGGTTATTGCCAGCTGAATCTTGAGCATGAGGATCTGAAATCTCCCTTGATTGACTCTTTTTCTGATATTGGAAGAATCAAACTTAAGATAGTCTTGTATGCTGCATTAAAAAATGCCACCCAATAAACGAAAGCATGATTGACAGACGTTAGTCACCCAGGATTGTAATAGACACTTCAGAGACAACCACGGAGATGCCACCAACTCTCTCAGCAGGCCTGTGAGCTGCTTCGGGAAATGCACTGGTAGTAAAACTAACAGTACAGGAAAGGATTGAGAGGGTGGCCAGGCGCTGCCAGCCAGCCCATGACTCACCCGAGCAAGAGAACATAAATTCTTTCTCAGTAGACATAAATCCCAGGGTTTTACCACCTGCCTTTCTAGAAAACACTCTCTGGCTAGAAAGGGTAGAAAGAAATTATGAGTTTTATTGGAGGAGATCACTGACAAGACCATCTTAGGCAGCTGATAAGTCACTCTTGCTTCCAAATGCTTACATACATGGAAAAACATACATACATACGCATGCATGCATGTTTTAACCAGCAAATAGCCTTTTCCACAGCCAGAGTTAACCCCCTGTCCCCAGCAAAACTGACTGAATAAAACTTGATTTAAATATATTCTTCTATGACTACCATCTTCCTAGTCTGACTCACCTAGCCCTCTCACTTCTCATGTCTGAAAGTTTTAAAACCCTTCCTGTAAATTTGATAAACTGTATGCCTTCATCTTTTTGAGCAATGTTATAGTTAGATACAGGTGTCAACTCGATGGTTGAGAGTTTGAGTTCTGTCCACATTTGTAGGTAATTAGTAGCCCAGAGCCAAACAGCTGGAGATTGTCTAGTTGATGGGGAAGACCCAGCCCATGGTGGGTGGAACTAGTCCCTGGAGAGATGAATAAAATAAAGAGACCTGGTTGAGGAAATTAGCATTCTCCTTTATACTTGACCAGACAGGCTGGTCTGGCAAGTAAGAATTGTCCCTCTCTCAGTCGTTACACAGATATAGTGTAGTCAGTTCTCTCCGCCCTTGGTGTTGGTGTGTTCTTTCCTACCAAGTTGAACGAGAACTATAACGGGGCTGTCATAAGCCAAATATGAAAGTCCTTTATTTCCTTAAGCCATTTGTCATGATTTTATCAGTTGCCAAAAGGTCCTAGATTAAAGGACATCAATAAGGTAGAAAAAAAAAAGGAATTTATACAAATATCTATGTAGGAGGTGTCATAGGTAGATACAGGTATCAACTTGTCAGTTAAAGATTTGGTGCTCTGGGCACATTTATAAAGAACTGGTAGTGGAGTTAAGCCCCAAGCGAGGCTACAGGACAGTGTCTGATTGATGGGGAAACTCAGCCCACAGTGGGTGGGACTATTCCCCAGGCAGATAAGCAAGATAGAGGGAGCCGTTTGGAGAAGTTGCTGGTCTGGCAAGTAAGGATCGTCCCTCTCTCAATGGTCCTGTGGATAGGATATGGCCAGTTTCCTTGGCCCCCTGGTATTGACTGTGAACTCTCCTGCCAGACTACTATAAGAGAAATAAACAAGTGTTCCCTTAAGCCATTTGGTTGTGAAATTATTGGCAACATGCAGAGGAATTGCTACATGAAGATCTTGGGAAAATCCTTTGTCTCTCTGTAGCATATAGCTAACTAGACGCTCCCAAGACTTTCTGCTCCCATAGGTCACACATAGGTCATAGTCTTCAAAGCACCAGTGTTTCCATCTTATTTCAGACCCCCTCTTTTAATCTCACCCGCACAAACCTCTCTGGACAACTTGGTCCATAGTGTTCAGGGATGAAGAGGGAGGAGGTGATCTCGTGGTGAATTATTATGGCACCGCTGTTTTTGGGAACAGTGTAAAGAAGCGGAGTCCAAAATTTCTGAACTGTTCCAAGGCCCTGAAGGTACAATTTTACATCCTGTTTAATTGTCTCAGATTAAAAGATCTGTGGATCCTGAGTTCAAGAGGAAATGAGCTAGTGGGGAAGCCAGTGAGCATTAAGTTGTCACAATCATTTTGGAAAACATTCTTCTGAAGGTAAATATTCTTATATAGCTTTACCCAATGGTCGTATTTTCAGGTTAGTGATTTTGACCCATAGGGAACATTTGGCAATGTCAGGAGACAATTTTAGTTGTCACAACGTGGGGACACTACTGGAATCTGGTGGGAAAGGGGCAGGGATGCCTCTGAGCGTGCCTGATGCACAGAGCAGCACAAAATCCACCATCTCAATGCTGCAGAGCCCTGTCCCAAGTCGCTTACTAGAGCATTTCTTGCACATACGTATACTTGAAGATACAGGAGAATATATTCATAACAAAGAACTGGAAGCAATAATCTCCCTTTGACATCAATTGTGCAGGGTTGTTTGCTAGGACTGAAGGAACTTTAGTGCTGATCTAAGAGTTCCAAGTGACAGCAGGACACGGCTCCTGAGAAGAAAACACTGGGATATATTTACTGTAATGCTCAAAACACGCAAGACCCACAAAAACATGCCTACAAGAGAACGCTGATTTGAAGTGTGAGACAATAATAACATAGAAAATGTAAAGTCCTGGCCACGTCTTATCCAAGATGAGGTGATTTGGGGGAGGATGAGAGAAGTAAGTTACCATGCTGCTCAGATAGTTGGATAGAATGACAGATTCACAGTTACTGCAGTGTTGATTCCAGAACTTCCTTGGATATACATATACATACACACACATATTAATGTATATTATATACACATACATTGTATGTGTATATATATATGTTGTATATATTCTTTTGTTCCAAATGTCACCTTAAAATTTGAATGTGCAGGATAATGCAATAGCTCAGGTGGTGAATGTTTGCCGTCTAAGCATGTTACCTGAGCTCAATCTGCAGAACCACATGAAAATGCAGGGGTGCGTGTTTGTAGCATCAACACTGCAAAGGCAGGCAGGAATGTGCCTCGGAAAGACAAGCTAGCCAGATTAGCCTACTTAATACAGCCATGGTCAATGAGAGGCCTTAAAAAAAAAGAAAAAAGAAAGGTGGACAGGTCCTGAGGAATGATACCCATGGTTGGTCTTCCATACACATGCACACAGACATCATATTCACCCTCAAACAGTGTGCACCCCCACACACACACACACTCATGTGCACATGCACGCATACACAAATCTAAATAAATAAGAAACATGAAGGTCCTAAGTTGTGGGTTGAGTTGCACACGATGATCATAGAAGTGACTTTTTGAAATTAGAAACAATGACGTATTTCATCCCTTTCAAAGGTGAAGATGGCATTGTTTTGGCAGACTTGGACTGAGGATGAACTGCCACTCATCTAATGGCATTGACAAAACCCATGACACTGTGGCTGGCCTGAGTGTCTCTGGCCTCTGAGACAGACAGAAGCACGTGGAAACTAGTGCAGAGATTTCCTCTGTGTCCAGCAGTCACACACTGATCCAGCCATAATGTCCTCAGGCACAGCAGCGAGGGACGGGTCTCCCTGCTGGATTTCTTTGTCCCTTGTGCAAATCCCTGGTCTCTTAAAGTCAAATTGTTGGGGAGGGGAAATGGTCCAGTGGCTTAAGTCTTTGCCTTACAAGCTTTAAGAAGAACTGAGTTGAGCTCCCCAGATCCCACGTAAACGTGGTGTGCAGGTGTGTTGGCCTACCTGTCATTCTATCCACAGAAGATGGAACCTGGGTAGTCACATGGGCCCTAATGGCTGCTTTGAGTTTAATTACAGATCCAGGTTCACCACAATAAAGTGGAAGAGTGATCAAGAAAGATCCCTTGTGTCTCTGCAGTGCACTTGTATACATACACCCTTACACAAGCGCGCGCGCGCACACACACACACACACACACCACATACCATACAAACATACCCGAAAGAAAAAAAAATCAAGTTATGTTAATCATGGCTCTTTAATCCGCAGATTGAAATTGAGGCATCTGAGGCTTCCTGGCTGCCTGACCACCACAGTTTCCATCAGAATTCCAAAGATGTCCTTGTTGTTGTGGTTCCCCCTCTGTCTTGCTCTCTTTATTCTAACCAGGTTTCCCAAGGGCCAGTGTGCTCCTCATTTTTATTCTCGGCTGACTTGCAAATAATCCCTGCCAGAGCGTTAATTGAAAAGTAAGGTATTAACTGATTACAGCTCAGGATGATCCCTCTAGGGTGACTTTTTTTATTTTCACACAGGACTTAAAATGGTTGGTGTGGGTGGCAGGGAGTGAAGGCTGAGACATGACCTTCAGAAGGTTCTGGCTAACTCAACACCTGACCAAGCAAATAAAGAATGTTTGTTAAACAGCCTCTGAAAGGTTGGCAAAAGCTCACTTCAGGCCCTGTTTAAACATCCAGGTCTGTCTCCTACTCTGGGAACTGAGCTGCAATAAAACCTCTTATTTTCCTGACCTGAGAGGAAATATTTTATAAATAATAGTGGAGAGAACTATTTGGTCAATATTTAGACCTGAGACACCGAAGAGTGGAAAAGCTAGG
Source organism: Typhlomys cinereus (assembly GCA_023101885.1). Classification (NCBI taxonomy): domain Eukaryota; kingdom Metazoa; phylum Chordata; class Mammalia; order Rodentia; family Platacanthomyidae; genus Typhlomys; species Typhlomys cinereus. The sequence continues at coordinate 397,334 of JALPQD010000087.1, read as the reverse complement.
GGGAAAAATATATAGATTTGGAGAAAAGGACAAAGGCCAAAATCAATCAATAAGATGCTTAGGAGTGTAAAGAGAAGAAACTTTCCAAGTGTCCGAGTATAAATGTCAGATGTATTTCAACAAGATTCAAAAGGTTTGACATTGAAGTTGGGGCAAAAAAAAAAAAAGTCAGGAGAGCAAAAGATGACAAAGGATAATGCAGGCATGTGGGATGTGCATTTCCGCTGATGAAGTAATCGGTTCAATAAGTCCTCTCTCCCAGTTCCTGATATTGCAGTTGTTTTGCCCCTTAAGACACACCAGCCACCTGAGGAAACCAGCAGCCCGAGAAAATCCATTTATGGCAGCTAAAGCTCATCACTATTGAGCCGAAATCCAAGGGTGTGGCGGACGCCCCTGTGCTTTAGTGGAGTGTTGGTGTAAAATGAAGATCCTAGGACCCCAGCTTATATGAGGAGGTGATGGCTCTCAATCTCCAGCTCCAGGACGGGGATCACATGCCTGCATTTGGCAAGCGAAGCACACTACTTGATTCTACGCATGCAGTGAGCCACAGTGAGCCAGAAGGCCAACCCAAGGATTATGCTTAGCAATTGTACTCTTTCTTATATTCTCTCAAGTTACAATTTGCTCCAGTCATTGCTGGAGGAAAAATGTGCTTTACTGAATCAGGACACCACACTGCCTTGTGTTCTGTCTGGACCAGGCTACTATGATACCACAGCATGTCAGGCCTGCAAAAGACCACCATATACAGGGCAGAGATAGAAGCACAAGACAGTTAATACACACACACACACACACACACACACACACACACACACACACACACATGGGTGACTCTAGTGATCAAGGCAGGAACCAGCAGGAAAATGACTCCTTCACTTTTTATCCTTCTGGGGGATTTCATCCATATGACTCTTTCCCAACAGCAGAAGAGCAGGAAGGACCCCCCTGGCTGTCCACAGACTGCCTCACCAGCACCTCTTCAGAGATGGAGTTTATACCCGACTAAGATAGGAAGCATCAGACCTGTAGATAAACCTATGGAGGTGTGTCACTGCATCTTTACACGAAACCACTAAGAAAAACTAAGCCTCATAAAGGTGTTGCAGTTGCCTTTCTGCTGCTGTGAGATAATATTCATACACAACTTTAGGGAAACAAAAGATTACCTGGCTTATGGTTCAAGAGAGGAGATACAGTCCAGTATGTAGAGAAACTCGTAGCAGAAGGCATGGTTGGGAGGCAGAAGCTGGGTGAGGTTCAGGTCACAAGAGCAAACTGCCACAGGAAGCAAAGCTGGGCCAACAAACTCAAGGCTCAGCCCTGTGACCTCCCTTCCTCCAACAAGCTTCCACCTCTCAAAGGTGCCGCGACCTTCCCAGACATTAACATCAGCTAAGGATGCAAGCACACGACCCTGCGGGGGACAGGTCACATTCACAGCATGACACAAGGGTCACTGGGCTGGAGACACCATATTTTGCTAGTGTTCCCTTTCTGTCTTTCGCCCCTTCCCCTCTTCTCAGTCCTCCCACTCTAGTGTACTGGGATCTTACTCCAAAGCAAATGACCTGCACATATGTCTCTGGAGAAGGAGAGGGAGAGGTGTGCACACCTGGACAATCAGGCCACGGCTACGGAGACGGTGCAGCCGCACGGGCAGCCCTGGGTTGATCTACTTCCGTCTTGAGCTTTTGTAATTTCTTTCTGCTTTCTCTGAAAATAAAGATGTGGAACTAAAGACAATCTAATCAATAGAAAAATTTCAAATAGCAGCAGCAGGTCCTGAAAATTCACTGCCCATATATCTAAAATGAAACCTATGATATTCCCTAAAAATAGTTTTCTTTCCTGCATCACAGAATTGTGGAGAGAATGGCTTACGATTATTAGTTGATAAAGTGAGGAGAGGAACAGCAGTGAGCTATGTGAACCAGACACGGTCCTGTTGTCCGAGCAGGCTGCCATTACGTTGTACTTGGTACCCGTGAGATTGCCCACTCTAAGGAGCATCTGGAGAACATCCCACAAAACCCCCAGGGCTCCTGTCCAGAGATCTTGCGATGTTGCTGGAAAGCACGGCTCCATTCGTTTAAGCTGGGTCAGACTGGGTGTTTAGTTTCAAAAAAGTGAAGAAGAGGGAAGGAAAGGAAAGAAGAGGGAAGGGAGACAAAGGAAAGGATAAGGAAGGAAACAAATTTCTCCCATTAAAGAAAAAGAAGGCTTACCAAGAGCTCACGCTTATGGGGTTGGGGGGAGGGGAGGGGAGAAAAGATGCCTTCCTCAAGGCTCGACCCACTGCTATAAGACTCCAGCTCCCGCAAATGCTCAGGTACACTGCCACAAAGGCAGCCTGGATGAAACTCAGTGGGCCACATGTTGCAATGGGAAGAGGAGGGGGTGGGATTGGGGATTAAAGTATGAAAATATCATAATTCACTATATTCATGCATGAAACACTAAAAGAATAAAAATGTTAAAATAAAGGAAAAGAAAACATGATTAGAACACTTTGGTCACCTATTCCTTACACAGGCACCAACCCTATATAGAACACTCTTCCAGTAAGAAGCCATTCACTTTACTCACAATAATGTCCCTGGATCCTTCCACAGTTTCTACTGATGTGATCATGGCATATACATATGAAGCTTTGCTTGTTAACTCGAAACCATGACACCTTGTGACTGGATCTACAGACTTCTTCATTTGCTGTCAAATTTTTCTGTCAGGAAAAAAATGAAAGCCAAAATACAGCAATTATAGTTCATGTACCACATCCATATATTCAAATGGTTTTTAATCATGTCAAAACCCAGAAAATTGTAGGGAAACACAGCTTGAAGAGTTTACACTCACACATGCGTACACACACACACACACATACAAACACACGCAAATTCTTCTAGGTAACACAGGCCACAAATTAGAATTATAACACAGATACCCCCTTCAGAGAAACACCCAGTCATTACTTGTACCCCAAAGACAGCTCATGTCTATTGCCACCAACTTATTTTGATGGTTTCAAAAGCTTGTATAATTGAGTCTCAACTTGCATGCAGGCTTCTCCCTTGTTGTTACAGCTGCAGTCCACTACTAGTTTGTTAGAAATAAAGAGATCTCTAAAGTTTAATCTATAACAGAGTTCATTTTTATTTGTATCACAATTTATTTTTAGCACCTTAGGTAATCTTTATTAAAATAATAAATATATCATGCTTTTCTCCTCTCCCTTTCCTCCCCCCTCCCAACAAATGGCCTCTTGCTTATGTCGCAGCACTGGTCAGATACCAGCAGCTACAGATCAGTAGCCCTATATGATGAATGTGACCTGCAGAATCTTGTGAGACATACTTTCGAACAATCCTCATGCTATTGCGATTGTGAGATTTACATGCAATCTAGTGGTGGGGAATCTCTTCAGGCCGGCGCTATGGGCCAGTATCCCTTCACAGTGACAGGCAGCAGGATTTTGTGAAACACAAACTTTCAAGGGACAAGACAATCCTCCCAAATGCCCCCACTCATCCACCCACGCCACTTTCCTGGCACACTTACCTGCTGCACCACCTGTGGGAATTTTCAGTTTAAAATTCTCTTTGCCATGCATGTGGGAGTAGAGTTGCTAGATATAAAAATATGCTCCGAAAATTCTAGATGCCTAAATGTCAATATTACTTCCTATGTATATACAGTTTTGAGTGCTCTACATATGGTAGCTGAAGGGATTTTTTCCCCTTCTTCTTCACCTTCTTTAGTTTTTTTGGGCATAAATCCCTTCTTGTTTTCATAGGAACATTAGCTTGAATTTGCAGATACCGTGCACAGCAGATAAAAACTGTTGCATTTAGAACCATATGCCAACTGAAATGTTCAAGAGACTCCAAGCCTTTTTTACTTGCAGTTCTTCAAAGATATAATTTTATGCTCAGTTAAGATGGAAAAGAGCATTAGGCTTGGAGATAAACCTATTTGCTATGGAGGCATTTTGACTAAATTCTTTTGCCAAATTACTAGATAGCAAGACATCAGTAGAACATATGAAAACATAAACTTACATAAGTGTTCCTTTATATCCAACAGCTACTAGGATTCTAGTTTTGATAACAGTGAGTCAGGTCAGGGTATAATAAGTCCTGGTTCTTACTGGTTGCTGTGTTCCTTTTACTGTTCAGAAATTGAAATAAGCATATCAGTTCATAAAGTAGCTATGCATCATTTAACCTTTTCTGGAAATTTTTGCTCTCCTTCAGGTAATCATTACATTCTAGCTATGGAAAGGCAAAAAACTTTATTCCTATTTCATAGAGGTAACAAAGAAAATCAGCTTGAGTTGTACATAGCAAGTAGCTGGGTAACCAGGAGAAGCCCTTCAGGAATAAGATACATCCTACTACAACTATTCTTCACTCCAAGACGCTACCTCAGGGATTCTTTTCAAACACAGAAACCCAGAAGGGAAGTACATGTCTTGTTTTAAGAAGTATAGCCCTAAGGGAGCTATTCTCTTCTGAAGTGCATTTTTTGACACACATACACAGAAATATAAATGACAACCAAACTAAATTTAGAGCTCAGTCTCTGACAGTTGGCTTCGGGACTTGAGAGGTAGTTCGTTTGGGAGAGTGCCCAGCACGCATAGTCCTAGATTCGAGTCCCAGCCCCCACGTTTGCTCCACCCAGGCCTGCAATCTCAGGACTCAAGAGGCAGAGGCAGAATATGAGAAGTTGAAGGTGATGATATTGACTTACTTGTTGAGTTTGAGGCCAGTTTTGGATACATAAGATCCCATGTTAAAAATAAAAAGGGGCTGGGGAGGACCTATGATTCAGTGGAGTCCTTGCCTTACAAGTTCAAGAACCTGAGTTTGAATCCCAAAACCCAGGAAAAGAGATTGTGAATGGTAGTGGTAGTGGTAGACGTTTACAATCTCAGCACAGAATATGTGTGTGTGTGTGTGTGTGTGTGTGTGTGTGTGTGTGTGTGGAGGGGGGAGAGATAGAAGATCCTTTGTCTTGCAGCCTAGCCTAATGATGAGCTTCCAGCCAATGAGAGACGTCCCATCTCAAAAACAAGGTAGGCAGTGCCTGGACAACATCATCTAAGGTTGCCCTCTGACCGACAGAGGCAACAGACACTCATACACCTGTATATACACACGTAAATAAAAATGGCCTCATTCAGCCCTCTGACATTTACCTAGATGTTTATCTCATTCAAGTACGTATTAAAGACAGATAAAATTGAAGCAAACAGGAAGCATTTCCCAAGGATACCATTGAAAAATACCACATTTCTAGGGACTTCAAGCTCAGTGTAAGCCAGAGTTGTATTTCTTTGGTCAGAATGCTCTCCTGTGATATCTTCCAACTCTGGAAATCCTAACTTAGAATAATCACCTTTCATTTTCTCTTCCCTTTCTTTGTGTTCAATAAGCAGTTGCGAAGTGGTGAGCTACATCGGGACTCCCTGCTGACTTGAGATATCTATCTAGCAATGTGCTTTATTTATCAGCCAGGAAATCAGAGGTTCAAATAGTCCATTTTCACCTTTGTGTTTCATTGCTGGGTCCTGCTGTCTGTCTTGCAGGCTATCTATCGCCTGTGGATTTCCTTTGCAGATGAAACTCATCTACATTCCCATTCTATCTCCATTTTAGGAAAGAGGAAAGCAGAACCAATTTCAATTAAAAATCTGAAGGCCTCTATTCACCCAGCCAGACATTAATTCCGTGGAATACTCCTCCTTAAAGATCATTACTTCTTTATTAACACACTAGCTCCTTATCTAAGTGGGAATGGAACTAGAAATTGGTAAAGAAGTTGAAGGTTTTATAAAACCAACTTTATTAAATTATGGCCTTCAGGTGACAAACTCTAGTTATTTTCTTCAATGATGTTGATTGACAGAGGGTCACAGTCTGAGTCCCAAGCTGACCTGGGACTCAGTCAATCCTCTTTTCACTTTCATTCTAAATAAAACGCTCAGCTGCGGGTTCTCAGCTTTGTTTCTAGAATGGAGTTCTGGTTTTGTGCTGTGCATGGTGTCTTTTGGGCTAAACCTTCTTGTTTCCTAGACCTTGCTTTTGGTTTACACATAGCTTTTATTCTTCTATCTGTATCTTTCTATTTAAAACAAGCATGCCCACACATTTTCTATTGCAATACAATGCAAAATCTGCAAAGTTCATGCTGAAAAACCATGCAACTGAGTTAGAAGAAAAATGCATAAAGATTTAAGAATGTTTTTTGATGGGCCACATTCATAGCTATCTTAGGCACATGCAGTTCACGGCCCATAGCCCATGAATTAAATTTTAAAGCTTTGTCTTTGTAAACAGTCCACAGTTGTTTCTGAAAGCCATAATTTTTAATCAAAAAGTTTATATTTATGTTTATATTCAGTACAATTTTCCTTATGCTAAGATTATATCAGCAATTTTTTGGCTATTTGGTGTATTTGCTCTTTGCATTCTGTTTTTTTTTCCTGCCTTGCTTTGGATTAGCTATTTATTATGCTATTTTATCGCCATTGATACCATTATTTTTCCTGGTCCTTCATTCTTTCGCTCATTTGCATCTTTAATGGTCTCTTTTCAAGTGATATTAAATCACTTCATGAATAATGCAAGAGCTCTAAACACAATATTTACATTTTCTTCCTCTCTCCTTGACTTTTAACTCTTTCCATTTATAGGTCGCCCAACTTCTGCTCATTAGTTACCATCTTTTCCTGTTCACATGTCAGTCTGAATAACTTCTGAAGCTAGACTTTCAAGTTGATTGGGTTTTTCTTCTGTAATGTCTACTTTGGATGTAATTTTGAGATTTAAAATTTCATGTAGGGCTGAAGAGGTGGCTCAGGGGTTAAGCCTCTGCCTTGCAGGCAGAAGGTCCTGAGTTCGGATCCCAGATCCCATGTATAGACGCCGGGCGGAAGCGGGGGCGGCCTGCGCTTCTGGTCCTGGCAGGGCGGAGCCTGTGAATCCCGGGGCAGAAGGAGGTGGAGGCGTCCATGGTGGTTCCCAAATTCGTCTGTGGTTCTACATACACACATACACACATGCGCGCACACATACATACGTACACATGCACAATTGAATAAATAATAAAAAAATTTTAAAAAACTTAAAAAAAATTTCATGTATTTTTTCATTCCTCTTTGGGATTTGGTTTTCTATTTGACTCAACTTCACTTTGGAAGCGTGACACATTCATGCAGGTTTTGTATTTTCTGATGTGAAATGTCCCCAGAGGCTCATGTATTTGGACATTTGGTTCCCAGGTAGCAATACTATTTGGGAAGGAGGTACACTGGTGGGGCTTTGAGATGGGATAGTTCAGATCCATCTCAGTCTCTCCTTCCTGAGGATGTCTGAGGGTCGCAGCTGGCCTCCTGCCTTTTGCCTGTCATACTTATGTTTCCCCAGGATGAACTCAATCCCCTCTAGATCAGCAAGCCAATTATATAAATCTTCTCTCCCTTGAGTTGTTTGGTGCAGGTATTTATCACAGTGACAAAAGTAATAGAATATCTGGTAACTTCGTAATCACTGAATTGTGTGCTTCCAATTTTTTTCTGTGTTAAAATGCAATTTTCTACTTCTGCATGTATACGCTAATGTTTTTATTAGCTGCTAGACTCTGAGTTTTATACACATGAGTTTCTGTTGTTTTTCCATGAAGAGCTTCCGGCTTTGTTATTTAATGTCTGGGTTTATCCTTCTAGAAATTGTTTTAAGTTTGTTGTGGCGCCTATTAAGCTACAGGTGGCACCAGTCTAGAAAGTTCCTCAAATAGAGATTCAGAGTAATGGCAGGTTACTGTGCCTTTCTTTTGCACCAAGGTATTCTTTGGCTTTTTATTAAGTATTTCAAAATGTTGCCTGATTTCACACACACACAAACACACACACATATACATACACACACGTGTATGTATGTATATGTGTGTGTGTTTGTGTGTGTGTGTGTACATTCTGTTTTTCTATCTGTGTCTCTTTTTTTGATTTTCATGTTAACAGGATAAATTATTAGTTCATCAGGCCACAAACAAAGGCCTGACATCGCTTTTCAAAGAGACATACTAGTTACCGATTCCTTCCAATTTCATGCTAAGGGACAGAAAGATACCTTTACTGACCAGAAAGTACTTCTCATGCTAGTATTGTTCTTTTTCTCAAATGAAAATTTCTCAGACTTTGAAGTGGTTTTCTAGGTTTATATCCTAATTAATTTTTTCTTTTTAGAAAAATGGAGGCTACCTTCAGTCATCCAGAGCATCTACTCAGGAAAAAAATTTGCATTTGTATATGCTGCTGCCAGTGAGTTATTACTTAAGAAAACATCCCAAGACTTTAGTAGCCAAAAATAACTATGTATTTTTTTCTCATGAATCTTTGGGTTGGCTAACAAGTCCACTTGTCTGTGTGAGTTTCGTCTGCTGGTCTCTGGTCAGCTATAGATCTGCTAGCTCTCTTTAATGTGACCTAGTCTTCCTCCCATATCTCATGCCTTGGCTGGAACAGCCAAACTGACACACCTCCACTTGATCTATTGACAAAGGACATTTTCCAAGAAAGCAAGTGAAATCATTTACCGTCTTCTACTCACCTTCTTTTGGCCAACACAAATCACAGGGCCAACCCATATTCAAGAGTTGAAGAAGCAAACACTCTGTCCCTCTCCCAACTCCTAACGAAATGAGTGAACTCACTGGGACAGACTATAGTCATTTCAAAGTCATCTGCTATGTAAGCTGTGTGCGTAGAAGTTGCTCTTGTTTTGGAAACTAACAAGCTCTAAAAGATTGTAGCAATCCAAAGTTTTCCTGTGAAGCTAGCATTATGATCCGTTGTGGCACATGAGCAAGGGGAGAGTGGGCACCTCACAAATCACCCATCTATGTCTGTATCTTCTAGTCGGCCAATTGTTGTCCATCCTTTCACTACCTTTTATTCTGCCAGCTCTTCAGGTAAGTCATAGCTTATGTTCAGCCATATTCCATACCGTGACTGCTATCCTGAACCCCTTGAGAAAACACTTTCTGACCAAATTATACTGTCACTCTATCTTCTTTGGCCGGCTAACTCTTTACTTATATGATCAACGACTGCACTATATGATCCTCAAGTCCAAATTCATGTCCCTCTTCTTTATATCTCCTTTGAGATTGAGTTTTTCATACAGCGACTGCATCCTGAAATAAGGAGAGTACAATCTAGATTAATGGATGCATCCTTTAGCTACTTTTCTAATGAGCAGGAGTAGCAACTCTAATTACAATTTTAATCAATGCCATAGATACTCATAGCTGGCAGTTCTATGATAGTCCATATTCAACAACTGTTCTTATATTTTTAAGAACACAAAGTTAAGGAAAACTGATAATTTCTCAATGTCATGTACCTCTAAACGTCAAAGTTTATTAAACATGTTCAGCTAATGGATACTTTGCTACATAGACATTTCTGACAATGGAGAAATTAGAGCATTAATGGCCAAGACTACATTGCAATCTATCTCAGCTATTTCTCAACCAGTATTATGTCTTGAGATTCATACATACAAAGAGACACCTACCAGAATTTAACTGAGAGTAAAATGAGAAGGTTAAAAGATATAAAATACCCAGAAACCTTGCACTTAGGAGGAATGTGTTCCAGGTGGTCTTTTCTAATATCAAGTACCACAGGGCACATATGACTCTTGGTAATTATTAACATGTGCTTTCGAGAAATGCCCTTGAAAGAAGAAAAGAGAGAGTTGCTTTCTCTCTCATGCAAATCTCTTTTCATTTCTCTCTGTCTTTTCTGGAGACCAAAGTCAGCATCTACGAGCTGAGGACCACCATGAACTTTTTCTACGATCTGCAAAGGAGAACAGACTGCTCTCTCTATGAAACCAAGGGCGGAGGCTCTAGGAGGGGGACAACAGAAAATTTAACTCTTGTCTCTCCCTTTTCTAGACAGCCCCATGGTTCCTATTCCACTCCCAAACTATTTATGCCCTTTTCTTTGCATTCAATCTTCCTCTGAGTACAACTGATTCATCTGTAGGATCCTTCACCTTCCAAAGTTCTCACTGATGTGCACTCCCAAATCATAAGAGATACTGTGGATATTCATAGTTTTAAAATCATCTTTTCCTACAGTAAGCATCTGACTTTTCCACTAACATTGATAAATCTGAATATGTCTTAAAATAGACAGAGGGCCAGGGGTGCCATCAGAGGCATGGTTACGGTACACAGAATAATGTCCCCTGCTTCTCCCGACTTGTGCCAATCCTAATTCCTTAAACTTGTGGGTCTGTGATCTTAATGGACAAGAAACCTTTGAAGATTGAGCAAAGGTCCCTGAGCTGGGGAGGAAGGTTTCTTTGGCCCAGGTAGCCCTGCTCCATCATCTCTCCAGGCTCTGGCAGACAACAGAAGAGCCACCAAGGAGATGGGGTGCCTCGGCCTTGAAAACTGAGCAAGATCACTTGACTTGCCAAAGGATGCAGACATCCCCTCCGAGCTGGAAAACCCAAGGCATGAGATTCTGCCCCCAGCTCTTCAGAGACACAGCGAGCTGTAGACACAACCTTTCCTTTCAGTGAGCTTATTCTTCTCACCTACAGATTCTTCGATAATAGATTTATGCTGACATAGAACTCTAGCACAGTGGGGACGGAGAAGGATAAGCAGAAGCGACATTTTCCAGGTGGCTTCAGATGCTTCATTTTGATCATCCTTTACCCAGACTGAAAAGGTTTCTTTTCCAAGTCATGGGACAAAGCGTCTTGCAGGTCATTTATTTCTTTCTTCTCCATTACTAAGTCTTCAAGGAGTCCCCCCCCCCTGTAATGAATCCCTGTGCATACTACACATTATAAAGACATAGAAGAGGGGCTGGAGAGGTGGCTCAGGGGTTAAGCCTCTACCTTGCAGGCGAAAGGTCCTGAGTTTGGATCCTAGACCCCTTGTACAGACGCCGGGCAGAAGCGGGGGCGGCCTGCGTTTCTGGTCCTAGTAGGGCGGAGCCTGTGAATCCCGGGGCAGAGTAAATAAGGAGGAGGTGGAGGCGTCCATGGTGGTTCCCGAATTCGCTCGTGGTTCTACACACACACACACACACACACACACACACACACACACACACACACACACACACACACATACACACACACGCACAATTGAATAATTAAAAAAAAAGACATAGAAAAACAGACTTGGGCTGGGGAGATTGGCTCAGGGATTAAAGTCTTTGTCTTTGCAAACAGAAAGACCTGAATTTGGATCCCCAGATCTCATATAAAAGTGCTAGGTAGAGATGGAAAGCAGAGTTTTGGGAAACCTCAGAGCAAAGCAATAAGGAGATAGAGCAATTCAGGGTGCTTCCTGAAGTCACCCTTGGGCTTCCACAGGTATAACACTCAAGTGTTCTCTCGTACATTCACCTACATACACATGTAGCCGCACATTCATGTCCATGCAAATTAACAGAATTACTGTGGACAACAATATCAGAAACCTTCTAATATCTTTCACAATGATCCTTCTGCAGGCACATAAAAGATGCATTGCTTGGCACCCACGATATAGAGTACTAAATACTTTTCTTTTGCCTCAATGAAATATTTACTTGATGGTTGGATTCACTTAATTTTCCCTGATCATTGCTTTTAGGGAGAACTAATCAACCCCCCCAACCAAAGTTAACATTTTTTATTCTATGCATTGCAGTACAGCCTAGCTTTCCCAGTAATAATGAGCTCTGGGAACTGCAAGATTAACAGAGCAGGGATTGGTCTTATTGTACTCCCTGTACTTAGGAAGAAAAAGAGCAAGGGATTAGTACTAGTGGCAGGGCGTAGCCTCTAGAGTGCTGGTGAGTGAAGACCTACACCATAGATTCATAGCCAATTAAGCAAAGGTTAGCGACAGCCCTTCCCAAGTGTGGCCCATGTAGATAGAGAGGAGACGATGATTCTCCAAATTTTAGTAAGGACGGAGGCCCTCACACTAGAGACTGGTAAAAGTACTGTTCAAAGGAGCAGATGGGCTGGGATGAAGAGTCCATCCTTACACACTTTGCAGTTGGGTCATTTTCAGAGCGTTTTTTTAACCTTTTGGTATCAGTATTAGATTCTACATAAAACTACGTAAAACGATGCAGCAGATGTGCTTGGTGCACATGTTATAATAGAAGACATTCTCCTCAATCTTTCCTTTGTACACAACCTGAACTAGAACCACTCCATGTGCCCACAAATCGCTGACTTTGAGATTTCCAGATCTGCAAAAGGAAGTTGCCAAAACACTTCAACAGAGAGATTATGAGTTAACTCTTTGTCTCTCGCTTGTTCCCTGCATCCACCTAGATATGTCCTAACTAACTCTTTTGGAAAGGGAAGAAAAAAAAATCTAGCACCTCAGCATTTTTTCAAGGATTTGAGCAGCTTGAACGGCAGCTTTTCTCTTCTGGAGGAGAGAGTTTCCTCCCTCACAAAACCCGTGAGAATCAGCTGGCCTAGTTTTTACAATGTAGGAAAAAAAATCTCCATTGCGTTTTCCGCCAATATTTTCCTGAGGTTAAAATTCTGGTGGAAACATTCAAGCCCCACACAGCCTCTCCATCAGTTGTTTTTTTTTTTTCTGTTCATGGGTAGATGCAGCATGCATGTGTGTGTATATATGCATGTGAGTGGGTCATGCACATACATGCACGAGAGCATGTATGGCTATGGAAGACTGAGTGTGCAATACAAAATCATCTTTGATTGCTTTTCCATCTTATTAATTTGAGTCTGGGTCTCTCTTCCTGAGAGAAGTCATCATGGCTGGTCTGGCTGGCTATACCTTCAGGGGTGGAATTGTAGCTATTTGGGGATCCGAACTCAGGTCCTTTGGTTTTCGTGGCAAGCACTTTGATGGCTGGTCCATCTTCTGGGCCTCTTTAATAATTCTTGAAGGTACAACCGTGCCTTTCCACTTCTCTGTCATCCAATTCATAATAAAGAGGTGCGTTTATCTCTCTCTCTGTCTCACTGTCTCTGTCTCTGTCTCTGTGTGTGTGTGTGTGTGTATGTTTCTTGGCAACCAAGAAAACCTTTTTAATAGAGGCAAAAAAGACTATGAATATTAAAGTACAAAGCTACTGGAATGTCTTTAATTTGCTTTTTAAGACAGTTAACATTTTATCAGTAATTCTCAACCCAGGATTTTAAAAAGTAATAAAAAAGTCAGATGGATGAGGTGTCTTTTAGCAAATACCTCTGCACAGAAGTGCTGTTTCATCCCATTGAATCAACTGAGGACAGGACCCAGATTAGGACTGTTTTTTTTTTTTACAAGTTTTTTGAGTGATTAGAAACAGTCATCAAAGTTTCAAGAACATCCTGCCTCTTGTTCCATGTTGCGCAGTCTCGGCAGGACACTAAAAGGTGGTGGACATTGAGAATAATGATGTCTGTTCACTCACAGCACACATTAAATAAGTTACGGTGACAGTCAAGCTTCAGGATGGTTGAGAGGCCCGGGTATGTGCCCTCCAGGTCGGAAGCCACTGCCCACACCGTGGAGGGACTCCAGGGTGCTGGGGTGCTTTGGTCATTAGATGGTCCATGATGCCTTGCATTTCACTCACGGCAGCCGGGGCTCACAAAACTCATCTGTGCTTCACATACGGAATTAATGAGATTAATTCTAGATTCCTTTGGACCTTTACTAACATGAAAATGGTGTCAGCAACCTGAGCATTGCCGCTGATGTTTCTGACAAATTTGCCTTCATGTTGCTTTGACAACTGCATTTGCAAACACCGATATTATGCCACATGAGTAAATTTTATCCTGGAATTGACCTTGGGCAGGTCATAATTTTGTGAGCATAAGGGTCTTGCTAAAAATGTTATTACTCTTGATATGTTATGTTACAGGGATTTTTAGCCAGGCTAGTTAACCTAGCACATTCATGTAACCAGTTGTCAATACTTGCATACTTTTCAATATCATAGCAAAGTCTGAGATCCATGTTACTTTTATCATCATTTTTAAAGCTCAATCAGGCATAAGAAACGTTTCAGTGATATCTAATCTTATGATCCTTATAATATTTGTCACTTAATAGAACTGCCTTTACTTAGCTTAGTGTATCTTGTGCAATAATACAGCCATTGGCCTGGAGTTACTGAATGAATTGACTGGATAATAATTGTAATAGTTTTTACTGCCAGATAGGGTTATATTACATGCTCTTCACTGAGTCTCTTTTAAGCCTGTTTCAGAATAAGATCCTCGGCTGAATTTAAAATGAAGCCTCACTAGACATAAAGTCAAAACTATAATCCTAAATTAAGAGTGTAATTAAGGTGGACAGGTAAGCTCCATAAAACTATGCTATAGTCCGACATGGCAAGGGAGAGTGTGAGTTTGGTCATGTATGAGACAGAACACTTTGAAAAGAAAGAATGAGCGTCCACAAAAAAGGGAAGAAACATACTATATTCACAAGCTGGAAGAGAAAGTGTCTTAAAGATAATCATTCCAAATTAAGTCATAGCCCAAAGCAATAAAAACCAAATTCTGTGCAGTTCTATGAAGTTTTGCTATTCCGTTCTAAAACTTGTGTACAAATGTTAAGACCAACAGATAGCTGACTCGATTTTGAAAAGACAGGATTTACCACAGAGCTATAGTGCCTCAGATGATGTTGTGTGGTGTGGATATCTGAATATGCCATTTTGAGAGAGTATGTGTGGATGAATAAAAAAGAAACAGAGTTGCAGAAGCAATATCACTTGATAGGTACAGAGAGGAAAATCTGCTGCATAAAGGATAGACTTTTCCACAAATTGTGTTAGGGCCTCTGGAAAAGAAAACCATACATTCTTTTTTTTTATTTTTTTTATTCAATTGTGCGCATGTGTGCGTGCGTGCGTGCATGCGTGCGTGTGTGTGTGTGTGTGTGTGTGTGTGTGTGTGTGTGTGTGTGTGTGTCTGTAGAACCATGGGCGAATTCAGGAACCACCATAGACCGCCTCCATCTCCTCGTTTACTCTGCCCCGGGATTCACAAGCTCCGCCCTACCAGGACCAGAAACGCAGGCCGCCCCCGCTTCCGCCCGGCGCCTATACATGGGGTCTAGGATCCGAATTCAGGACCTTCCCCTGCAAGGCAGAGGCTTAACCCCTGAGCCACCTCTCCAGCCCCAAAACCATACATTCTTTTTTTTTTTTTAAATGTTGATTGCAAATTTAATCAAACACTTCTAAATCTTTAATTAGGATCCCATCGAATATATCAGAACTTCTTTTTTTTATTAAAAATTTAATTATACATTTTAAAATTTTTTACCAGTTCCCTCCCTCCCCCCTCCTCCCCCTCCCCTTCCCCCAGTGCCTCTCTCCCAATTCCCAGAGAGTCCTTTATTGTGTACGCCTAACTCTCCACTGGGTCCTCCTCTCCGATGACATATAAGGACCCAGTGGCATTTCCATAAGCCCTTTCTCTTGTTCCCCTTAAGCATAAGATCACTACTATGGCTGTCAATCCCTTGCCTCCAGGGGTCTCGGTGCCCTTAACAGATGCTAGACTTTATGAGGGCAACAGTGCACTGGACATTGTGCAGGGTATGCAAAGTCCCATTATGATTGCTTTGGCCCCAACTATTGTTGAGAATCTTGCAAATCGTTGCTCCTCCCATCCTTTTGCTCTTACAATCTTACCGCCCCCTCTTCCGCAAATGTCCCTGAGCTCCAGGACCAAAACCATACATTCTTACCCACTCTTCTCTCTGTGCAAAGAAGTTCATTCCAAATGGTCCACAAATGAAAAAATTAAAAGTGAAATGAATATTCTCTTGAATAAGATCTTCTACGTGGGGATGTTGGCCAGCCACCAAACAAAATGAAAACTTTAATAGGTTGGTCTACGCTAACATTGAAAACCTGTGTTTATCAACAGATGCTAAAAGTAGTGAGAAAAGTCACAGAGAAAGACGTCTTGCCATTCTTACATCAATAAGAAACTCTTGCAACTGATAAAGAAATATTCAAAATACTGAACTTGGGCACTCAACTAAATTTGAAAATGTGCAAATGAGTGTGGTAATAGATGAGACGAAAGGACAGAGGGATCACACCAAGCCAGCTTGATGCACACAGAAAGTGAAGCTTCAGAGAGACAGACCCTGTCTCAAAACAACGAATATCTAAAATGCCTCAACAGGAATTTTATAAGAAAGAAAGATGCCGACATCACCACCAGCATATGAAAATCATCCCACTAATTAGTCATCACAGAGAACAAATTCAAACCATAATGAGTAAAGTTGTATGCTCACTATGTGACTATATTCGAACATTCCAATGACACTAAGTTCGCCAAGGCTTTAACTCTTTAACTATTTAACTCAGGGAAAGTATTTGGCAGTGGCAATGTGGATATATTACCCAATGATTGGACTTCTGGGAATATACCCAATAAAATGAAATTCATAAATGCTTGAAAAGTAAAAAGGTTTTGCAGAAGCACTCTGTGAATAGTCTAAAACTAAAAAAAAAAGTACATCTCAACAATGGCAGATTTGATGAACAAATTGTAGAGTATCCATGTATTGGAATATCATACTCCACTGGGAATAAACAAATTATTGCTATCATAGAAAAGAATTAACAAGTATCCTATAGTTGACCCAAATATGACATTTTCTTCTATACCTCTCAAAAACAGCAACTGACACTTGTAGAATTTCTACAAGCGGGTATCTGTGGGGAAGAAATGTGAAAGGAGTTCACAGGAGTACTAGAGTATTCTTTCCTGTGTGGTGGTTACACTAATGTGTTTGCATCTTGAAAATTAATTGAACTGTACTTAAAGCCTATATACTTTTTTATATTTTATGTAGTGTATCTGTTGTGTGTATAGACGTGTGCATGCATGCCTGTGGGGGGAGAGCACATGTGTGCATGGAACGTGTAGGAATTCAGAGGATAACCTGCAGGAGTCTGTCTTTTCCATTCTGCCATGTGGGTTCCAGGGATAAAACTCAGGTCACCAGGCTTGTTGCCTCTACCTGCTGAATCACCTCACAGTTATTGTCTATGTTTGTAGATAATTTATGATTTAAAAAATTAATTATAGTTTCACAGTAGCTAAAGTACAATGGAAGAAGTATGGTAAGTGGCTCTCTCTAGTATGTTACAAGGAAACTTTTTCTTGCTGGACTTTGTTTCCTCTTGAACAATGTTTGCAACATCTACTACTGAAGAAGTTTTGCCTTGAAAGAGAGATTATTGTACAAGGGCAGGAGATAGATGATGGGGATCTAAATTGGGTGAGAGGGAGACAGGAAGCCTAGTAGAAGCAATGATTCAGAGATAGAAATCAGAGGGATTGAAGTTTAATTATCTCCAGGATAAGGGGAAAGGAAGATAAAAATCACTCTCAAGTTTCTGGTCCCATAGATTTAAATGATTTTGTCGGCGAACACAACGTGTCCTTTATGTGGATGTTTAGCTTGAGCTGTTAGAGGTTTTTCGGGGTGGCTGTATTTTTATGCTATCAAAATATAGGTTTGGAACTTGGTTTAAAAAAGATAAGATTAGGAAAACAAGTTTGATTATCTTCAAAGGAATGCTTTAAATCTAAAGTGTGAGAATACATGAGGTTCACCCTTCCTGCACTAAGAAACACCCACAGTGTGAATAGATGCCAGAATAAAGAGCGGAAGCCAGGTAGGGAATTGAGGAGCACAGTAAGCAAGAGTCCCCACGTGCCATCTACCCCAACTGCCTCTACATGTCCCTAAACACACCCAAGCACTCCACTAACCCAGGTAATTATCATGTTTTCAGTCTTGGGTATCTTTTTTAGGCATAAAAATTATGATTAGACATATTAAAAAAGAGTATCTGGTATTTGTGTCCCATACAACTTAATTTATCTCTCACGTCCGAAAGTCAGTATTACCTGAAAACAATATGAGAGCAAATCTCTTGTAATGACAGTTATTTCAGAAACCTTTTCCAGCTCAAGAATAACGGACTTGTCATGTTGGTAGTTTCATATGTGAACATCAGGAGTATGTACCAGACTGTCGCAAGAATCTCCTAGAAAATGATTTTGAGAAGAAACACGGTTCATGAAATATTCACAAGTTTGTATAAGAAATCCTCAGACAATTATCCAAGTTAACTCTCGTTGGTTAAAATGGATTTTTTTAATTTATAAATTTATTTGTGTGTGTGTGTGTGTGTGTGTGTGTGTGTGTGTGTGTGTGTGTGTATGTGTGTGTGTCTGTAGCAGAGGGCACTGTGTGTCCAACCCAAGAGCGACTTCAGGAATAATCCTGGATTGCTTCTTCTTCCTTTTTGCTTTGCTCTGGGATTTCCCAGGCTCTGCCCACCAGGACCGGAAGGACAGGCCGCCACTGTTTGCACCTGGCATTTTATTTGGGACCTGGGATACAAACTCAGGGCCTTCTGCTTACAGGGTTGTATCTTAACCCCTGAGCCATCTCTCCAGACCAAGATAGATATTTTTTAAAAAACCAAGGTCTCCTTATCCATTCTAATCCCTAGACACCAACAGGCGATCATTTGGATCTGTACTTAGAACTTCCAGGGACGAAGGAAACACATTTTCTGCTTCTTGGTGCGGGTCCACTGTTCTATCTTATTTAACAAATCATCCCTCAAAACCGGTGGCTTCAAACTCTCCCTCCTTTATATATCTCGTGGAGCTGGAAGTTAGGGGAGTATGCAAGCCTCTGGCCAACTCTTCTGTTCATGTGGGGTTGACTGAGACCCACTGGGGTTATTCATGATGACTGATGTCAGAGTGGTGGACAGAACGGAGACCAGACTTCATTCACGGTCACAACTTTATCTGGGATTGGCTGAGGCTAACTGGGATAATTAAACACGTGATACATATGTTCTCTCCATTGGGGTCTTCTTTGAGCAAGCAAAACATACACACCTGGTGGTTCCCATTCCTGGAAACTGCATTTTCAAGACAGGAAGTAGGTGTGGCTAATGTTTTGAAGTCTGAGTCTATAACCCACTTCAGTATAATTATTTTGGCTGTCATGTCATGAAAAGTCTTCAGGTTCAAATGGGCAGGGAGCATCAAAGAACTAGAGCTTTATTTAGTCCATTACATACATTCATAAAAGCTCATGCATAATTCCATTTATAAGATGATTCTATGACAACCCAGATTCCCAAAACTAAAATGAAAACAAGCCTGAAAAATAAATTTCAAAGGAAGTATTAATTGACCTATTTTTCAGAAAATAGATGACTATATCTAAATTGCAACCTGTCACTATACATAATAGAAATTTCATAGTAAAGAAAGAGATGGATGGTTTTGGATTCTTATAAATGGCATGCAATAAATAAAATAAGAATAGAGAAAAATTGGTGATTATTCTGATCCTTTGATATACTGAGCATACATTGGACTATTCTATGTAGAAAAATACTATCTTTGGGTTTTTTCCTACTGGCCACTGAAAAATCATTCATAATTCCCTAAATAATTTCTACATATTTTGCTTTTGATTATTGTATGTATACACACGAATACAGGGCACATGCATGCCATCACACATGTGTGTAAGGACATATGTGTGGAGGTCAGAGGTTAACTTTGTGGAGTCATTTCTCTCATTCACCTTCATGTGGAGGCCAGAGATTGAACTTAAGTCATCGGGCTTAGGTAGTAAATACCTTTACCTATTAAGCCAGCTCACTAGCCTCTGAATTTGGTTTTAATGCTTAAGCATTAGGGAAAAGCAGCTGGGCAGAGCAAAGCAAGGGCTGGCATGAGGCTCGGCTCTCTTCATACTGATGCCAGAGCACAAAGAGAACCTCCCTGGCATCTGCCTGATACGATTAATAGCATTTGTACGATTCCTTTATCTGTTTTGTTCTCATGAGGAAATGACCTGAGCAAGAATAAGGAGATCCAGACGTGCTTCCAAGCCTTTCACAGTGTTGCTTGCTGTGTTCTAGACACAGCAGTTTATCAGCTTTGCAGTGCCCTGGGAATTGAGTCCCTATTCGTCCACTGGGTTTTCAGCCCATGACCTGGCTGCATCTCCCGTCCTGAGCCGCAGTGGAACCTTCTCAGCTCTACTAGCATGTGATGCTTCGACCTGCTGTGCTCTGAGGGAATTCACGTTGGTGGAAGAGCCTGGAAAACTTCTTGGGAAGCCCAAAATAGCAACTAGGTTGAAAGATGCCCCAAGCCAGTGTTTTAATTGTACAGAATACCATAGGCGGGATCAACCTCACACTCCCAGGGGACGAAAAGACATTACGATCCACAGTGGAGCTGCGGAGAATTTAGCACAGGTCTGAGTCCAGGCAGGAGAAGCTAAGGCAAATTCACACAGCTGTCCAGAGTCTCTATCAATGGCTTTTTGAGGGGGGAGAGGGCAAATACATCACCACTGTCTTTCATCAGGTGGAGCAACACAGTAACTCATAAGTAATTTCCATTCTCCCTTAGCACTCATTCCAAGATAGTGTTCCAGTCTCCAAGTCACCTTTTAGAAATCACATATAAAGAGATATATTTAAGATGGAACATACATGTGCTTCCATGTAGAAGACATAGTGAAAATTCATTTAAAAATATGAAGAAAAGGGACTGGAGCGATAGCTCAGAGATTAAAACTCTGCTTCACAAGCAGAAGCTCCTGAGTACAGGTCCCAAGTCCCACATAAAAACACCAGGCAGAAATGGTAATGGCCTGTACTTCTGGCCCTGGTGGGTGGCGCCTGGGAAATCCTACAGTGAAGCAAAAAAGAGGTAGAAGCAATCCAGGATGATTCCTGGAGTCACCCTTGGGCCTCCACAGGGACACACTTAGTGCCCTCTGATACACACACACACACACACACACACACACACACACACACACGCAAATAAAATAAATAATATAAAAAGTCACTTAGTCACTTCTTTGCCTATGATACATCACATGGATCTACACACGTGGCCTGTTGTGTAGATTTGACCAAAAAATTAAATCAAACGCTCAAACAAAATAATTTAGTTAGAATTGGTTCTTCAGAGATGTGCACCAGACCTGGAGAAAGAACAAAAAAAAAATAATGCCAAAAAGAAAAAGAAATTCAGATCCGTAATTCAAGTGTGGCAACAAGGAAGACTTGCAGAAGGGGCAACAGAGCCATCAACGAGGGAGTGGATTGTTCCATCCCTGATGAAAAATGATGATTTTTGTGAGCTGTTCTTTTTTCCCACTTATAAAAACTTAATAGGTACCCGGTTGTTTTTATTTTAGAAATTGCTGCTTTAGAAAATTGGAGGCTGTCCCTTGGAAGGAGGCTGGGGTCTGATCTGAAAGGGAGGGGCCTTTAAATACTCAAGGTAACCTAATGTGTGGGTGTGTGGGGCCATCAGTATGAATGTAACAGGGCAGCAATTGCTGGAATCTTGGTGTGTGTGTGTGTGTGTGTGTGTGTGTGTGTGTGTGTGTGTTCACAGGCACACGCAAATATGTGGAAGCCGGAGTTCCATGTTGGCATCCTCCCCAGCCTCAGTCACTCTCCACCTTATTTTAGGAATCACAATCTCTCTGAACTGCAGCTCACCAGTTCAGCTACATGGCTGGCCAGTGAGCTTCAAACATCTGCCTGTGTTATCATCTCAACAGTGCTGGGACTAGAGTCACACACTGCTATGTCTGGCTTCCATGTGGGCAGCCAGGGATCTGAAGTCAGGTCTTCACGCTTGAGCTGCAAGCCCCTTACAAGCTGTATCATGTCCCCAACTCAAGTTACTTGACTCTTCTTTTATAAAGGAATCTGGAGGCTTGACTTCTGACAAATAATCTAACACAAAAATACTGTAGGGTAAGAGCAAAAAGAGAAAACTTACAGGAGAACCACATATTGATGGGGGAACGCTTGTTTAATAAATGCTTTCTTGGTCCAGGCTTTCTTTTGGAGAAATGTCTTTAAAATTCCTAACAGTTTCTGGAGAGAAGTAAACAGAAGATCCTTGGCTCCTCCTAAAAGATTATAGGACCACAGGATTTTTGGCAGAGAGAAAAATGCCCTATCCTGGTAACAACACAGATGACCCCAGCCACGATACATGAATAGACCTTGGTTCTGTCATGTTGGCTCTGGAAAGGTACTCATTGATACTACAGATTTGAGTGGCAACTGAATAGCACAATTATTCCTCATTGGGGGAACTCCTTTTTTTTCTAAGCTTATCCAAGTAAAGCAATATATCCAGCCTGCTCTGCCTGGTTATTGGCCACACTCGGAATTGTCCATTGGTAGATCCATGCTGTGCTATAAGCTATAGATCTTACATATGTAATATGAAAAAGGAAGAAATCTCTTAATGAGATTTAATGATAGCTGCACATTAAACACTGTCATCATCTCAGCATCATCCCAAGAGCTACGAATGTGAGTTTTGATGCACGTTTTAAACCTTGTAGCAAAGAGCTGGAGGTACTTGAAGATAAACGTGACCACAGGACAAACGTGTATGCATCCAGCACAAAGGAAAGAAGAGGGTTTTTGAGAGAGTGAAGCAAGGCTTTGTGATGTTTGCTCTTGCCATTACTAGGGAAATGTCCTAGAGGCTGCACACCTTCAGAGATAAGAATGAAATCCTGCTTTATTGCTCATGTCAGTCTAATAAGCCAAGCTTGGACTGAAAATTAGAAACTGTTTCCATAACAGAGAGAGTGACTTCCTGCATTGGCTAAAGAAAGGCTGGGTTTGAATTCCAGGATGTAAATTTTGGCCTGGGAGCTACTCTGAAAGAATCTCACCTCATTTGCGTATAGTAACACCTGCAATTCCCCCCTACACACACACACCCCAAGACAGACTGCAAGTCAAGGATTTAGTCTAACAAGGAGTTGAATGGAACATGCCCTCAATGGTATGTCTACTCAGAAACGAAGAACATGATTATATTTGGTAACAGAGCCTTTCAGCTAAGATGTCACTTTTGGCCTTCCACAGGCACATACTCTCAAGTTCCCTTTTGTACATATAAATGCATACACATGTATGCCCACCCACATGCAAAACACACACACACACACACACACACACACACACACACACACACACACACATGCATGCATGCCAAAAATATACTCATCAGAGTTGCAGAGTCTGAAGAAAAGGAACTCAGAGTGTGACATATCTCTTCCAGCTAAAGGGCTACTCTTTAAGCACCTGCAACCTACTCTATGAACAGTAACATTTAGGTTCAGCAGTAAGGCCCCCATTCAAGGAAGTGCAGGCATGGACAGTGGGAAGTCTGGCTACATTTGGTATGTTCTACATTACATTAAGCAAAGCTGAGCATGAACTAAGAGAGACCAATGGCGTGAGTGGTTTAGGTACACAGTGCCTGGTAGAGAGCACAGGGCACAGTAAAGACCACTCAGGGAAATTCCACAGTCAATCGCAAGGCAGAAGAGGAAGCAAACTGTGGGGAGGCATCTTATTAAGTTTCCAAGGGAAAGAATGGACAGAGCAGGTTGAGGACCCATCAGTCTGAAAACCTGTGGCCATGCTGGTTGGAGACACAGCTGTCTCTAGTTGTCTGGTACCTGGTCTTGAGATGCTGAGGGTGCATAGTGATGAGTATGACAGCCTCATAGGGAGGGATTAGCAGATACAGACTTGTGTGATTGGTCAAGAAAGGGAACTCATTTGCATATAGGTCTCAGACCTGGGGGCAGACACTTACAGGGTTTCTGTTATTGACTGGTTTTGTTGTACCAGGGATTAAACCCAAAGTCTCATGCATGTGAGGAACACACTCTACCCTTAAGATATATCACAAGACTTCATTTTATTTTGAGACAGATACTGAGCTAAGTTGCCCAGACTAGATTTGAGCCTGAAATCCTTCTTCCCAAGCCTCCCAGGCAACTGGGATTACAGGCTTCAGCTAGCCATAATTTAAAACCATAAGACCATCAGTGAAAGAAAGAAAAGCTAAATAAATGGAGATATTTATATGTGCATAATAGAAAGACTCAATATTATTGAAATACAAGCTCAATGTATAGCTTCAATGACATCCAGCTCTAAAATCCATGGATATTAATAGCTTGACTCTAAAGTGTATATAGCAGAAGTAAAGAATAATAGACAATATAGTTCTAGAAAATAAAGTAAGATGACAGACACTACTCAACTTTAAAACTTACTACAAAGCTACAACAATCAAGACAATATGATACTGACAGAAATGTAGACAAATAGATTTGCGTAATAAAATAGAAAGAGGAGAAACAGAATTACATGAGTGTAGTCACCTGAACTTTGGTAAAAAATAAAAGCAATAACAGAGACAGAGAGACAGAGAACATTACACTTTCACTTTCATAGAAATTAATGCCCAATAGACCACAGACCTAAATGTGAAAAAATGTAAATAATGTATAAAACTAAATACAAAATACAAAGTATAAAACTCCTGGAAGATAATAGAAGAAATTTAGGTGAAATTCCTAGAAGATCATTTATACGACCTTGGTTTGAGGGATGACTGGAATTATGACATCAACAGCAGACCCATGATGAACAGATTCGGTAAGCTGGACAAACTCATAACACTCAGGAGTTCTGCAAAAGACATTGACAAGAGAGAAAAAAGAGAAATTATAGATGTCTAAAATCTATAGAGAATGTTTCAAACTGAAGAACATTGAAGTAAACCACCTGTCTGAGAATGTACCAAAAACCTTAGGCGACACCTCCACACACATTCGCTGAGGAAAATCAAGCATGTAGAAGATGCTTCACATCCAAGGTCCTTAGGAGAATGCAAATAACACCAATGATGAGCTCCAACCACGAGTTGTTAGAATGCCTCAAACACACACCTTTGACAACAGCAAATGCCAGTGAAGCCACAGGACAACAGAAACTGTCATTCATCGACGGTGGGAATGCAAGATGGCCTTGCACAATACCTTGCTACTTCCTGTGGAACTAAACATGTGTTTTTTGCACACCCCAGCAAGCACTGTCCTTGGTTATTGACTCAAAAGAGTTGAAAACTTACTTCTCTACAAAATATACATGTAGATATTGATGGCAGCTTCACTGATAATTGCCAAAGCACAAAGGAAAGCATAATGTCTCAAATATATGAATGGATAAGTAATTATGATATAACCAGACAATAGTATATCATTCAGTTTTAAATAAAACAGGCTCTCAAGTCATGAAAAGACATGGAGGAGATGTCTGAGAGCAGTCAAAATCATAAGATTGCATTATCTGACAATTGCAGTTATCTGACATATTAGAAAAGGTAAGACTCTGGCAACAATAAGCACATCAATGGTTGCCAACTGTTCAGATAAGTATAAAGAAGTAATATGCAGAGCATGAAAGATATGGGGGCCACAAATCTATTGTAGGCAGTGTGATGATAGTGAATGTGTTTGCCAAGAGTCATAGGCTGTACAAAGCTAAAAGTGAGTCCAAATGTAAAATATAAACCATGGATGGTGGTAATGTGTCAATCAAGGTAGGTCCGCCATTCACCAAAACAGACGTCATTCTAGCAGTAATGCTACTAATGAAGTAAGGAATGTCTGTGTAGAGGTAGTGGGTATATAAAAAAATCTCTGTCTATCAAAGGAAAGACAAAGTTCACTCCAAGAGAATCCCATTTGGACCCATGCAGCAAAAAAATATAAGCAAATTACTATTACCATGCATGATACCATTGGGAATGCTTGTTGCTATTCATTAAAATTCCTTCAAGCACTGACCTAAGAAATGGTATTATTTCTCCTTATCCCTTAATCAAAATAGTAAAATAAATTCTTACTTGTATATTGAATTATTCAGTCCACATATATTTATTGAGCATCTACTCTGTACTAGTGAACGGATTCTTACTATGTAATGAACAAAATGGAAAAAATATCATTTCCTTGTGGTTTCATTCTCCATAATTGGAGTAAGACATGGCAAAACCAGTAACTACATGAACGTATACGCACAATGGATGGCAAGTGATTCATTGTTGACTTAAAGGTTTTTTCCACTTGATGATAACTGAATCTATTAATACAAATAAAATGCAATGAAAAAAATCTTATTTCTCCATCAAATAGTAACACTGCAACTTCAAGAAAGCCCTTCATCATTGAGTGCTGGGGACCTATCATTTGATCCCATTGCTAGTATACAAGTGTACTCACCTGGCATCTGCAATGTTCATCATTCTGGGAAAGGACATGGACTTTCAAGTGCACAGAGCACAGGTAATGTATAGTTTGGAATGGTTGCTAAGGGACCATTCTACATTAACTAATTAGCAAGCATCAGCTCTGGTTTCAAAGAGGGTCTCGCTCAGAAGGGAGGATTGTCCCTTATGGTTGGGAAGGACACTGCCAACACTGTACTTCATGGTGTCTGGGTTTTCTTTTTCTTTGTGTACGTCTCCCCTTTTCTTTTATTATTCTCCACCACTGTGTTTCTTTTTCTTCACATTTCTTCTTTTTTAATGGAGTTTCTTATTTTTTTTTCTTCTCAATATCTTTTAAATGCTTTGACAGATTCACAGATGTATTCAATGATCTTAAGAAATGTTCACCCTTTATTACCCTATCTCATCCTGCCTTCTTCTCCCGCTGAAAACCTACTTCCAAACCAGTCTCCATTCTCCTTTCATGTCTTATTGTGTATCTGACCACTGAGTTATTAGGGGTTGTCTGCCTTGGCACGTGACTGAGCACTAAACAGAGCATGGGCAACATGTCAGTGGCTACACCACTGAAGAAAGTATCTTCCCTTCCCATGGTCTGCTTAACCATCATTAGTCCCTGCGTGTGGTGGGGGAGGGGATACTCATGAATTCTACCCTCTCTAGTGATGAAGTATTGACAGGACTGATCCCATGGAAGTCTCCTTCGGATAATCACAGCTGCAGGGGTGGGTTTGGGAACAGGAAGATCAGAGTTAAATAGAAAGGCAATCAGGTCTTCCAGTCTTCAATACGATGAGCACGGGATAGGAATCTCTTCCCCATTACCAAGCAAAGACTGTAGAGATACGATTCATGTGAATTTCTAATAGTAGGTAAAAAGTGGCCCCAGGGTATAAGCTATGAAGGTTGAGCTTTAAAAACTACATCAAACTGCCTTTTAAACATCTGTCATTATACCCGTAGATTGTAGGAGCACTCAGCACTCAACCCAGGAGATTCCTTTTGACATGGAAAGTGTTTATTAGAGAAAATCACAACTGGTCAAAGTGCAGAAAATAAGCGACTGAGTCCTCAAAGAAGACATGTAAGTCACCCTCAACCCAGCCCCAAGGCTCAGGAAATATCTCAAAAGAGGGAACAGTAAGATTTTAAGATCCCGAAGGCAGGCAGGGGCATGGCCAGACACTGTTTTCTGGACGTGACAGTGCTGTCATATCCATTGTCACAGTTAGGCACAGGTGTCAACTTGACGGTTGGGAGTTTGGGCTCCGGGCACATTTGTAGAGAATTAGTGGTTGAGTTAAGTAAGCCCAGAGCAAACCTGCAAGAGATTTTCTAGCTGATGAGGAAGGTCCAGCCCATGGTGGGTGGGGCTAGGCCCTGGAAAAAATAGAGACAGCTTGTATACTTGGCCAGACATGCTGGTCTGGCAAGTAAGGATCGTTCCTCTCTCAGCTGTTGTGTAGAGATGGTGTGACCAGTTCCCTGGGCCCTGGTGTTGGTGCATGCTCTCCTGTCAAGCTAGACTGAGAACTGTAACCAGTAATCGTAAGAGAAAAAACCCCTTGTTCCCTTAAGCAGTTTGATGGTCATTTATCAGCACCCATGCAGGCTGACTGCAACATCTATGAATTCACTGTGGCAATGTCTATTTCCAAAAGACCTTCATGGGATGTGACCTATCAGCATCTCACCATGGAAGGAGAAAGATCTCAAGAGGCCCCACCCTTTCCTGAGAGACTGATGAGGGCTAAGGATGATGGGAGAAGGAATATGCTTTCCTTTATGTTATACACGCTGATATTATGATTCATGCTCTAGCAAGTACTCAGGCACATGACATCAAAGGCAACCCACATGGAACTCAGTGAGCCACATATCTGAAAAGTCATAGAAATAGGAGGGAGATGGGCAGAGAAGAAGAAGGATTGTGATGGGAAGAGGAGGGGGATGGAATTGGGGATTAAGGTATAAAAATATTATAATTCACTATATTCATGTATGAAACATTAAAATAAAAAAGTGGCCTCTAAGTATTATTGAAGCAATATACAATATATGAGATACAGAAATACTAAGAGTCATTTCTGCAAAATCTGTGGGGAATAGGATTAGATTAGAAAGTTAAATGTATATTTTTCCCTATAGCCTTTAAATATAACTCTGCATTGTTTTGTTGCTTGTAAATAGTTTGTTTGAAAGGATAGTTGGCTGCTTTTCAAGATATTTAATTTTCATAAGGAGCATGTCTCAAAACACAACCAGCTCCACATATAAGTACAGTTGTATGTCAATTATAAACTATATTTTAAAGGTATAATTTAGAAGGAGATGGGGTAAAACTCTAACTCAGATAACATACGGACATCTTGCTATTGCAGGCAAAAAGCTCAAAATAAAATACTGGCTCATTGAGTTGGTTGAGAAAGCAAAAGGCTTTCTATCAGGCCTTATAAGTGTATGAGTCAGGCCTTAGAAGTAAATACCCTAGAACATCGCAATCAAAACAGAGAGCAGCAGGGTACCTGCAAAGATCACTAGCTCATCTTTAAGATGTGTTGTTTAAGAATTTCCAAACCATAAGAAAAATCTTACCTTTTTTAGTAAATGTATGTAAGTATCCTTCCTTGACTCAAGAAGCAGTTTGGGGTGTTAAGCAGTTCTTTACAGCTTAATATCAGGAAGTCGTGGTTGCCATCCTGTCAATGAAAGGGATAAGGAGGATATTTGTGTACATTGAATGAGGCTCAGACTATGTAGACTTAAGGTAAGACTTGCACATACACATTTAGAGAAGTTTTGTGCTTTGCATGAGACCTTATTTTATAATGAAGGATGCGAAAACATAATCTCATCTGATGTATGAGTGTGTGTGTGTGTGTGTGTGTGTGTGTGTGTGTGTGTGTGTGTGCGCGCACATGAGCATGTATGCCTGTGTAGGCCAAAGGTATACATTGGGAATCATCTTAAATTGTTCTGCCTCTTTATTACTTTCCTCTGGAGTTTCCTAAATTCCACCTTCCAGGGCTAAAATTACAGTCCACCACCATTTCCACCTGGCATTTTTACATGGGATCTAAACTCAAGTCTTTTGGCTTTCAAGGCAAAGCCTTTAGCCCCTGAGCCATCTCCCCCATATACCTGCTGCTATTTTGGTTTAAAGATTTACTGTGTGTGAGCTGGAAAGATGGCTCAGGGGTTAAGACTGTGCCTCGAAAGCAAAAGCTCCTGAGTTTAGATCCCAAGTCCCAAGTAAAAACACCAGGCTGAAAGAGCAACAGCTCCAGGTGGGCGGAGTCTGGGAAATCCCAGAGGGAAGCAAGAAGGAGGTAGAAGCAATCCAGGATGATTCCCAAAGTCACCCTTGGTCCTCCACAGGGACACGCAGTGCCCTCTGACACACACACACACACACACACACACACACACACACACACACACACAGAGTAAATCTTTTTTAAAACTTTATTTTGTGTGTACATGTGTAAAGGTGAAAGAATAAGTTCCAGGAGTCAGTTCTCTTCTTCTGTCAGGTAGGCTCCGGGGATTGAACTCACGTCCTCACACTGGAAGGCAAGCACCTCTATCTGCCAAGCCATCTTGCAGATGGCTCTCTCACCTACTCTTCTGTGGAATTTGCCCTCACAAGTTGGAATTGGGTGATCAATAGGCTGTTAGTGCTTTGGGACCCTGAAGGTACGACAGGGAGATAAATGTTTTCATTTTCCAGTTAAGAGAGATGTTCTAGAATGTGAATGCCCACTCACTGTTACTAAAACAGGTAGTTACAGCTCTCTCTGCATGTTTATTACATGTGAAGTCATACTTTCACTCCAAGAACATGAAGCACAGGCCATCATGATGCATAGAGGGATTTATGAAATGAAGCAGATAATTCTGATTATTTCCCTGTTCTGTCCTAGGATCACAGTTATACCAGACAATGGGATGATACAACATATCTAAACAGATTTGTCAGTTAATCAGGTTCCAGAATGTTCCTTGTAGCTATTACCTTTGCTGGCTTTGTTCAAACTGAGTGCATAGGCAATACATTCTAGATTCTTAGCTGTTGCTTTTAACTTGCTGAGCTTCATTCCAACATCACTGCAACTTCAGCAGAAGACATAGATGTGAGAAGAATTGAAGCAAGAAGGTAAGAAGAAGGCCAGAGCCCAAAGATTCTTCTGGCTTCTGAATTTTGCCATGAACTTGGCTTGGTTCCAGGCAATGCTGTTCATTTCTTCCTTTCCAAAGATCCAAGTCTTGGGAGGAACTGGCATGTGAGAAAGAAGGATGTTCTCTTCCTGCAGCCCTCTGACCTTCCCTTTGACTTGTTCTAATCAGTAACATGAGCCCGTGGTAGGCACAGAACACCTGCTTCTCAGTTTATGTTAGTGGTTCAAGCAGTCAGGGTATGGAGGGCTTGGACAATGGTCACTGTCAGATTTTATCTTCCAAAATGGAAACTGTGGGTCCCACTGACCTGCTTTCTGTTTGCAAAAATTACTTCTGCAAGAAAACTCGGAGGCAGTGAAACGGGTTTGCAAAGTGACACAAATCTTTATATTACTAAGTTGCACAAAGTCGTTATCCAGCCATTTCAGCTCACAACAAATCAGTTTTCGGTAAAAACAAACCAGAAACAAACAAGCATTTTTTTTCATTACAAACAAGACATTTTGCAAATCTATTATTATCACCAAGACAGGGAAGACCTACTTCCATACAGACATGGACCTCCTAGGGTGTGTTGGGATTCAAAGTCTAGAAAAGTCTGCAAGTCTCTATGCTTAGGCACAGGAGGTGCCTAAAGCTGACTCGCCAAATGCATACCTGTGTTATTGAGCTCAGAGAGAGAGAGAGAGAGAGAGAGAGAGAGAGAGAGAGAAAGAGCCTGCATCCCAAGAGGTGATGCATGCATGTTTTGAAGGTAGGCAGCGGATGGGCTCCCCCTAGGGGCAGACGATGCTTCTAGAAGGGAGAGCTCTGTGGCAAGTTGCCAAGAAACAACTCCTTGGAGCGGCTGCAGGGACACCTCTAAGCAGAGGGTCTCCCATCTGTGCGTTGTTTGGTTAGATGGTTTCGTCTCTAGCTGAGCGCAGATTCTGTCTTCACAACATTCTAAAGCCAAGAAGTGGGAATCCAGCTGTGGGAATCTCAGTGGAGAAACTAAACTCTTTTTGGTCACTTTCTCTTTCTCTGGGGCCATCCTTCCCCCCCTTTCCTGACACTCTATCTATCTATCTATCTATCTATCTATCTATCTATCTATCTATCTATCTGTCTGTCTGTCTGTCTGTCTGTCTGTCTGTCTGTCTGTCTGTCCGTCCGTCCGTCCGTCCGTCTGTCCACCCGTCTGTCCGTCCAGCTGCTCTTGCACACACAAGTCAAAGCCGCAGCTGTGTGTTGGGGAGAAGAGAGGGCTGAGCTCCAGCAGTAGCCAAGCATTGTGACTTCAGGAGGATAGTTTCTTCCTACTGCTTTGCACCTATGCAGCTCGCTGCCTTCTGAAGAGCTGTGAAGAACAATTCGGGCCTTGGTTTTTAACCTCAGCAAGATGGAGAGAAAGAAGGTACCAAAGGGAACCCCACCCAGCAAGCACTTTCATAATCACACAATGCTTCTCTGTGGCATAAGGAGATCTATCATTCCAGGTGCTGCTGGGCCGAATCTTTTATATTTCTGATTTTCCTTTGGAAAATCTCCCTGGACGTTAGAAAGGATTTTACTGTCTTCTTTGCCATTTCAGATCTGCATTGCTCAGACTCCTTGGTGAGAAACTGCCCTGTCTATACTGTTCCCACCACGATTCCTCCTCGCTCTGCTTAATTTTCAGAGCACCTCTGGCACCAGGACTCCTCCAGAAAAGCAGAAGACCACTAGGAGTAGTGATGCACAGTGCTTATCATAGAAATATGACTTTACACAGAGATGCCGGGCCGCCACGGGCTGGGGAAGAAACCTGAGACCATGGGAAAGACCCTCAGTTGCAAGCAAGGGGGGCAGTGAAAGCAAGAACCATGCAGAGGTTCTGAGAGTCCAGAATGTTCCAGCTTAGCCAAGCGGACCCAGCACAAAGTGCTCACGGTGTTTAAACGTGCTATGTCACATACCTTGTACTTAGATTGCAACTTTCTTTTCACAATCTGTGTGTAAATACATAGCTATAGTGAAATATGAACTGAATTAATAGCTATGAACTGAGGAATGAGATTCTAGACACATGGTAATCTGGAGCTTGATTGGCTCTGGATTACCTTCAGTGGATGTCTTTCATTGTCAATAAAAGGGGGCAGTGAGGGGACTTAGCTCACACAATTGAAAAGCTCAGCCTCAAATTAATCAGAGGTCCAAACACATTTTCCCCCCACCCATTGCATCCATTGCTTTCCATCTGCAAGATGGTGGCTCAAAGGGGGTTGGAGCTATGTACTCCATAGCCACGCCCATCAGAAACAAACGGGCATGTGTCACCACTGTTACAGAAAAACATCCCCCTAAGGTTTGTGTTCACAGAGGCTCCAGCTGACATGAGCAAGAACAGTCATGAGCCTACCTAACTTTCTGAGGTCTGGATGATTTGGAGTAGTTCTGGAAAGGTCCCGATATGGGTTACTAATGATCCAGCACAGGGACCATGGATGTGATCGTAGCTTGCCAGGGTTACCATTAAGTACCTCTGATTGGGTCACTTCCACCACAGAAATTTACTTTTGCACAGCTCTGCAAATTAAGTTCAGGTCAAGACGCTGCTAGGCTGACCTTTCCTGGGGCTTTTACTTTGGGGCCCATCTGACTGTCTCCCCACTTGACCTTTACCTCCAGCAAAGGGTCTCTGGCTTTTCTCATAGGGACACCAATTTCTCCCGGATTGGGTTTCCATCTTCGAGACCTCGTTTAACCTCTTCCAGGTCCTATCGCCAAATACGGTCTCATGGCAAGGTTGCGTCTTCACCAGATGAATTTTGGGGAGACATAACTCAGCCTAGAACAGGTGCTGAGAATGGGTTCTTCTCAATAGAGAAGAGTGGAGGAAGATGTAACGGACCTTAAACAGCCAGTATCATCCTCGTGATCCCCTAAATCCAGTTCCCTTTGCCCATATTTAAAAAATACAACTTTATTCACTGAATTTAAACTTCCCAAGGGAACACTTCTACTAGATGCGAGTCTCCTGGGCTTTAGTTCTTTTGTCTAAGTGAACATTTCCAAAAGCATATTTGTCTTATGACATACTACACACACACACACACACACACACACACACACACACACACACACACACACAATCTCTTTTCTGAATAAATATCAGTTAATCCTGAAAAATAAACTTATCCAGAGTTTGACTGACCAATGAATATATTTAAATGCTTCTAAGACACCTCCAACATCTAAAGAGGTGTTTATGATCCAATGCCAATCACAGGATCAAGCAACCTTTATGTCATCATGGACTTGCTCCAAATCTGATTTATTATAGTTCTTCCTTGGTTCTAGGGAATGGTGCTCAGCATTCGAAGTGGAAAGAGATGAATTGTAAGAATATTACAGGCTGCTTGTTGCCATGGGTCTACGTGCATGGGTGGAACTGAGTTTTGCTCTGCTCTTTTCTCATTGAGAACTAAAGTCTCCTGCTGTGGCGAGGGAGACTGAGACATTTCCAGCGAAGGAAAGTACCAGCACCTGTGAGAGCCCCAGGCTGCAGGAGACCAGAGTGAGAACCAGTGTTGAAGGGCAGGAGTAACAAAGGGTCCGTGCCAATATGATGGCACACCAAGAACTCTGCAAAGCCAGAGGGTGAAGCGCGGTGGCTGGACGAGAAGCCGTCAGCCACAGCAGCCCGGAGGCAAGCGAGGCCCAGAGCCTCGACTCGCAATGACTGCGTGGGTTCTCGTGCCAAGAGCTGGCCCCCGCTTCCCCGTTTTAAACACTTGGACACCATAAGGAGTGGATGCTTCCAACATCTAGCCCAAGACATCTGTTAAAGCAGAGGCAAACAGCAAAACCTGAAGGTAATTTGGAAGCTTCCAAACACCTGTGAGTCAGGCAATGGGCAAACCTCCCCTTCCTTAAAAAGCACAGATGAGCTGGAACCTTCTGGGCATTCTGGCAGTTTACCATCTGTGCCAATAACCCTCGTCTGCAGCCCAGAGAGTCTTCTAGGAGGATGTAAAACCCGGAAACCAGGAACAGAAAACATGTTTACACCTCTCGCATCTGTTCCAATACTTCCAGGTGTGGCTGTACTGAGCAGGCCTGCGTTAGAAATCATTCCAGTCCGGTTCAATTTCTCCTATGCTCCATGAACACAGAGAGGGAAGAAAAGAGACAGACCCCTAAGAGCCCCATTATCTGGGAGGTATTCCAAGGGAAAATCTAGTTGTGTTTCCTTTTATCTCACATGGTCCCAGCTCCTAAGTCATCGCTAATAAGGTTAAGCACAGCTTCTGGAGTTGCGCAATGAAATCACGAAAGGCGGGGAGCGCATTCAGTCAGTTCTGGGGAAAAGGAAAACCTTTAGACAAGCTAATTACAGTAAAGCAATTGGCTAAATAGCAGGTTAAGACAAAAAGAGCAGTTATAAGTAAAGATCATAGTCATCCTCCCTTCCTCCAGGAAGAATGTTAATAATCCCAGCCGATCTCCAGGTTCTCAGAGGAGTCCCACCCCGATGTGCTGCAGAGACACAATCAAACCTCAGGAACAAAGTGTGATTCACACAAAACGCTCTCAGCGAGTTCTTACATGTGCTTCAAAAGAACAGCAGAGATAAGAGACAGTAAGGGGCTCAGAGGGGTTATATAAAGCCCACGACAGTATAGAGCTCGTTCCTGCTCATAGGACCTTGAAGATGAGGTGACTTGGGGAGACCAAGAAGGACAATAGTTTTGTCACAACACTGATTCACTTCTTATTCAGAGTGGCCAAGCTGCCACATACAAGGAGAATGACAATCCTTGCACTACACTGAACTTTGTTGTATTTATAATAACACTAAAATTCACGCTGAGACATTTGGGGATACTAGAACCAAGAGAAGCTATGTAGATTGATAAGAGACCCTATTCTAAGAACAATCAATCTGATTAAACTTGTTCTTCAAATTTTTCAATTCTGTAATCTTTTTTACCCATTCAAAAAATGGAATCAAAGCCTAAGGCATTGTAGCTTTGGAGGCCAGGGAGATAGCTTAGCAGGTAATGCTGTGAGCTCACAAACTGATTACCTGAGTTTGATCCTTGGAAACACATATGGTAGAAGAAGAGAAATGACTTCCAAAAGTTGTCCTCTAACTAGCATTCCTATACCATAGCATGATGCATAAGTATTCTCTCTCTCTCTCTCTCTCTCTCTCTCTCTCTGGAAGAAAATAAATGTGAATCATTAAAAATAAAGAATGATAGCTAAGTCATCTGGCCTCTTGCATTCTCCACTCTCTTCTCTGGATAACCTTCTCTGCAGAAGGTTAGGAAATGGATTACCTGTGTTACCTTCTTCATGCCCGTGACCAAATAGCTTGCAGCATAGACCTAAGAAGGGAGGAATTATTTTGTTTGGCTTCAAAGGGGCCACTTCAATAACTCAGCTCCTTGCACTGGGGCAGAATAATACCAAGTAGCAGAAGCAAGTGGTGGAGGCCATTCCTCTCCTCTTGCAGATAGAAAGCAAAGAAAAGAGAGTGGCTTTTCTCCTAAAAAGCCATTGCAGGGAGCAATGTTTATTAAGAAATGAATCCTGATGTCACCTCTTTAAACTTCAGGTGAAAGTTAGAAAATGAAACTGCCACTGACTTGAGACCCCACCCCAGCCTATTCCCCTCTCCCCACTATGATGGATGGTCAAGTTGAAGCTCAACCCATGACCTTAAGCTTCTAACACAGATTTGTGCTCTCTCCTCCAATGCAGGGACTTCTCACCAGGCCCCCTGCGCTTGCTCGGCCTTCAGAACCCCTCTCTTTGCACCATGCCGCCTTCTCTTCCTGCGCAAGTTGTTCCCATCATCTAACCTGACCTCTTCTAGCAACCTGAACTCAGTCGCTCCTCTCTCCTCTGAGTCCTTCTGGATCATGCACAGGAGAAAGTAAACACGGTCTGTTTTCTATTGCCCCTTAATATTTTACTTCTCAGGAACCTTTCTTTGGAATCCCTTCAGGCTTCTTTCCCCTAGCATAAAGTATCCAGAGCGCTTTATAACCCTGAGCATTGGAAGAGGCAAGAGGAAGAAACAGTTGTTTTTCTCAACAGCATTCACAAAGCATCTACTAACATGCGAGAGAACTCTTAGTGTGAAATGTTAAAGGTAGACCAAATATTCAGGGAGCCTCACCCCTAAAGAGTTTAATTACCAGGAAGGAGACAGAAGAGGCCAGGGTGTCTGAACTGGGGAGAACATCACCCCAGACTTTTGAATGTGATTTATTTCCTTGTACATCCACTGTAACTTTCGTAGCTCACACAACTTTAATCGCTGCAATATCTAGCATTTCTGAATAAACGCAAGTATCATCGCTATCAGAATTGGTGATGCTGCATTTGCAAGGAATAAAAGCATCTGTTCACGAACCCTCAGACATCCCAGTACAGCTTGGCTGAATGCACGAGTAGAATATCTACTATATGTCAAGTACAAGCTGGTTCTCCTCTTATGGGTTGATTTCATAAGCTATAGGCTGCGATTTAAAAGTCTGGTTCTATCATTAAATGGAACGGCTCAATCACAACTATGTTTCTGGTCTGCCTCTTCCTCTATCCAAATTGAGGTAACATCTTAAGAGTGGCACCCTGATTTTTCCTGGTGATTAGAAATTCAGATTATGCATCCTCCTCGCTAGAAGGTAGTCAGCAGCTACCTGTGACATTCAAGTTGCACCTTCCCAATAAAGCCTCAAGAGCGAGTGGATAGAGCTGGTCTTTGTTGCAGAAATAAATGGGCTCTGATTTCAGTTTTTTAATCCAGGGAGGTTGCTGGCCAGTGTTCCAGTCAAAGAAAAACACCTGGGTCTGGGGCGATGGCTCAGAAGTTAAGACTGCCTCGAAAGCAGAAAGTTCTGAGTTCAATTCCCAGATTCCACATAAAAATGCCAGGCATTTTTGGCAGGCAGTCATCCTGTATTGCTTCTACTTTAAGAAAAAGGTAGAAGCAATCCAGGATGATTCCCAAAGTCACCCTTGGGCTTCCACAGGCACATACAGTGCCCTCTAATACCAACACACACGCACACACACACACACATTAATAGATAGATAGATAGATAGATAGATAGATAGATAGATAGATAGATAGATAGATAGATAGATAGATAGATCTAAAAATTTTAAAAAGAAAGGCAGCTTCTTCCTCTAGAATAGCAAAGTTTTGCAATAGAGCCCATCCCTGGACGGGCAGAGAACAAGACGTATGTTCTCAGTTTATACCCTACAGACCAAGTTATGCGGCACACAGCCACACACAACAATGTGTAGAACACACTGTCCTCATCAGTGAATCTTGCTTAGCTTCTGCTTCTGACATAAAAAACAGGGACAGTTAAAATCTCTCCCAACTCAAGAACAAACAGGTAATTTTCTGAGAGTTGCTGGTACGTGCTGTACATGATACTGGTCACTCACACACTGGCCTTAATTTAACTGCACCACCTTTCAATTTGTCTCCTACCCATCCCTGGTTTTCTGGGGTTCTCCCTTATCTCTAATTTCCAGAATGAGTGATTTCCAAATCTCAACTCTTCTTCTGTGCAGATGTCTATTTTCTTTTTCCTTTTCTTGTTTTCAAAATATTTTTGAGAATCCATTGTGAATACTATGTATAAAATACACAACACCAACATAGAATGCATATATATATACATATATATATGCATATATATACATGCTCTAAATCAATCAAGCTCATATCAGTTAACATTAATTGTCTCATTAGGATTCCTATTAGATGGAGCTGGAGCTGAAATCCTTGAGAAATAATTGACTCTAGTTAATTGTAATTCTTCCTCGGGGTTTATTATGATAACTCCTAAGGTGATTGTAACAGTCTACATTATGTGCAGGGCTGAGATTCTTCAAACGACATATACTTCCATGAAGAAACTTGATAATAAAGACCAAGCTTGTTGTATTTGGATTAGTCTCTCTCCTGCGTTTCTTCTCCATCTTTGATATTTGCCAAAATCTTTTGGTCACAATTACTAGTTTTCTTTGTTTTCTATATATCTGAGTTTTGGGTTTATTGGTTCTTTACCATATCTATTTTTTGTATCAGATTTGCATGGTTAGATTCTTGTCCCTTAACACCATCCTGGTGAGAAGTAATAGAGACAGGGAGAAATGTGTCGAAAGATCAGAAGGATCTAAATAAAAGCACTAAATTTTCTAATTATCCTATGACCTTAGGGGAAACACAAACACATACCAAATTTGCATTGAGTTTTGTTTTCCTAGGTGTAGAGCTGTAGTACCTCCACATAGTATTCAATATATGCACGGTAGTGTTTAATGTGACAGGTATGACCATGGTCAGTTAGAATCCAGACAATTCTTCCAAGATGTCTGTGTATATAAATAGATACACATATATACATGGTTGTGTATATGAACAGACACACATATATATGGGTTTCAGAGGCTTATAAGAAGATTTGTTGGTAAGTAATTTTTGGTCTCCCATCAATTAAATTTCTATTTATCTATTAGTCTTAGAGAATGAACCCATCTCTTCATGAGTCATTTGGCAAACACTCTACACTGAGCTACATCTGCAAGCCTCTTAACTGTTATTTTCTTACAAAACATTTTAAATGCCATTACTTTCATTTCTTCTCTATTGGAAAATGTAAACTTTCACAGACTCCTGTGCAAGCGATCTCACCAAGTGGGACAGCTCACCCAAGCCTCCTTCGTCTAGTTGTTAGCAAGTCACAGCAGGCAAACCCTGAGTCCATTGCCTTAATTGTAAAATCAAACAGTGGCTTCCAGTTCCTCTTTAGGGTCTTCCTGCTCTAAAAAAAGAAAAAATAATCAATTCTATTTTCCCTTTACTAAGTTAAAACATTATCATACCAAGTTAGGCAATAACTTTTCTGCAAATTCAACTTCATAGGACATACTTGGGGGGAAAATGCAAATTATACCATTAAGTTTTTATTATCAGTTTTTATTGATTAATAATAATAGTTATTTTGTACTTTAACTGTCATGGATATGACACCTACATGCCTCATAATTTATGCATCATAAAAAGGGCTATCAACTATATCACCCCCAATGGATTTGCAATATTTCACAGTCTGAAACCCAAGAAATTCACAGTTAATGATATTCCACAAAATCTAGACTCTAATGCCTGGGTTAGTTATGTTCCTCCTGTTTTCTTGCAATTGCTAAATTCCATATTCTCATTTTAGTCTTTTATTGGAACTAAATGTGAAATAAGAGAGACAGAATAAACGTGTCACTGTGTTCCTCCCTCCACTGCCCGAGTTCACTGCTTCTCTGGACGTGGATTTACGAAGCCTCTCCACATCTACATATTTGAAATAGTTTCATACCTCAGATTCCATTTGGATAATTGTTGGGTGATAATGATATGTCATCTGTTTAATGTGCTTTCCAGACTGAAAATCACTTAAATATCTCTATCTGAGGGCTGAGAAGTTCCAGAAGTGATCTCCTGCTCCGTGTTGTATTTTGCGTCTATCAAAAACAAGTGACGCCGGTTTACAAACTGGTAATGAAAGGTGAAAGTGCCATTTGACGTGTGTCACTGCTCTCCATCCAGTGAAAATGCATACTGTATAGATAGACCTTCCGCGCATGGTCTGTAGGCTTCTGTGGTTTGTGATGGAGTTAGAGCTAATTTTAGTGAACCACCTACGAGCTCTTGTGAAAGCTGAACAATGAATTGGGAAATGAGGTCAACAGTCAACGCTGAAAGATACAGTCTGACTTTTCCATAGATGGCGTGACACCGTTAGAGAGCCTGCGGGGAAATAGGTGGGTGAACATTTGAATCCCAACTTTGGAAAACTGGAAAATTTGGGTCAATTTGGACAGTTAATTATCTTAACTGCATCTTCACATCTAGATTGTATAATATATTGTCTATTTCTTTAAGATTAAGATTACTTGCCAGGGCCAGAGAGATGACTCAGAGGTTAAGCCTTTGCCTCACAAGGCAGGGTCCCAGATCCGACGACCCCCCCCCAAAAAATAACACCAGTTAGAAATGGCAGTAGTCCATACTTCCAGTCTTGGAGGGCAGAGTCTGGAAAACTCCAGAGTGAAGCAAATAGGAGGTAGAAGCAATCCAGAGTGATTCCCAAAGTCACCCTTGGATCTCCACAGGCAGTACCCTATGATACACATAGACACACACAAACACACACACACACACACACACACACACACACACACACACACACACGGTTATTTGCCAAAAATAGAAATTCAGATGGTAGTGTTTGGGAGATGGCTCAGGAGTTAAGGCCTTTGCCTTGCAAGCAAAAGGATCAGAGTTTGAACCTCCAAATTGCGTGTAAAAATGACAGAATCAAGAGCGGTAGCCAGCATGCCCTTCCCGGAACACTGAGTTTGGAAAACCCCAGAGCAAAGTAACAAGGAGGAGGCAGAGCAACCCAGGATTATTCCTACTGTCACCCTCAGTCCTCCATGGGTGCATACTTTCAGGCATAATCCCTCAGCCAGAAAGAAAGAGAGGGGGGGGGAGGAAGGAAGGAAGGAAGGAAGGAAGGAAGGAAGGAAGGAAGGAAGGAAGGAAGGAAGGAAGGAAGGAAGGAAGGAAGGAAGGAAGGAAGAGGGAATGAGAGAGAAAGAGAAAGAGAGGAAAGAGAGAAAGGAGAGAAAGAAAGAGAGAAAGAATGAGAGAAAGAACGAAAGACAGATGGTAAGGACTTCATGCGTTGACCACTTTGATAAAATTTGGGTTTGCAAAGGACAGAATTCAAAATTATTCTTTAGGAATCAAGGGTCATTCTACTTGATTCATTGAGTAACTGTTTCTAACATCACTGTCTAGTCACCTAAGAAGGGTGTGAGTCACTGGGCATCAAGTTGCTTAGCAACACAGGAAAGCAATAAGGATTCAGTTTGCCTTGGCTGGGGAACTATCAGTCAGCTTCAGCAGCAGACCCTGAAGAAGTAATATACAGTGACATTTTAGTCTCCGTTGGTCTTTATAGTCACACTAACATGGAGGGATACTAACACTATCATTATTATTACTATCATATTATATTATGTATTTCCCATATTCATGCTTCAAAGGTAAAAAGACAGCAAGGCTTAGACAGATACTACAGGTTTTAAAATCTCCTTCTCTCCACAGACAGACAGACAGATAGAAGATAGATAATAGATAGATAGATAGATAGATAGATAGATAGATAGATAGATAGACAAACAGAGTCACACACACATATGACATGAAAACAGAAAAAAATTTATATCAAGAAAGGATAGAGACCCTGACTTCAGGAAGAGAACAGGTGGGATCTGAGAGCAGAATTGGGCAAAGTACATTGTATATGTAGGGAAAACTCCATTATTTTGTATGCTACTCAAAGGAAAATTAGTAATGATGAAAACCTAGGCTAAATTGCCCAAAGACAAATGTCTCTTAGTAGCCCTGAACCTCTCAAATCTCAGAGCGCTCCTGTTAAAGGGCAAAGAGATCACTGCAGGCAACAGCTTTCATGTCGAAACGTGTAGCATGTGTC
Source organism: Typhlomys cinereus (assembly GCA_023101885.1). Taxonomy (NCBI): domain Eukaryota; kingdom Metazoa; phylum Chordata; class Mammalia; order Rodentia; family Platacanthomyidae; genus Typhlomys; species Typhlomys cinereus. The sequence continues at coordinate 355,354 of JALPQD010000087.1, read as the reverse complement.
ATGGTTATGTGATCTACGTGTTCACAGGGGTAGGTTTCATGCCTTGTGCTTTTATTCTTATCACAGGATGTGGAATGGATGTGCCTCTTGCTAAACATTTCTTGGCTGGAAAAAAAATCTCCCTAATACAAAATATGGATAAGAGGTGTAGAACTACTTTAGATTTTTTAAAAAATGAGCTATAAACAATAAGGTTTCTTTACTTCAGAAGGATGCAGGCAATGAAAGAACTACTGTTATTGTCAATGGTGATGCATTTGCATCCTGTCTTGCTAGAAATTCTCCGACATTCTGTCAATGGAGCTTGTTTACCCCAAATCACATCTTTGTTGCTTTGTGGTACTGACATGTTTGGATGTTTACCACTTAAATCCGGCATCAAAGTGTTTTCTTTTTTAGGTAAGATCAGGCAAAGAGGTACTGAATGAATAACACTTGATTGGGGATGGTGAATAAACGTGTAATTAAACTGTAAACACTGTGTGTGGGGATTTTAATGTAATTTGAGGACTTGTAAATTACATGGCCATAAAATGGCACTTGCGCTCCGATTCACAGAAATACCCATGTTTGTATGAGATTAATTAGTGCCTTTTGCATAACGACAGTGAGCAAAACCACTTTGGGAACATTCTCATGTGTGAGCTTTCTTAGTCAGAAAGCTTGCTTGAGTTAGGCCCCCCAAGAAATCCTCATTGTCTATAGGGCTTTATAGCTGAAAAATTAATCTAGTGTCAGTAAACAGTTAACAGACTTTAGCTATGCTTATAGTCTCTCTCTTTCTCTCTCTCTCTCTCTTCTTTTGAAATGAGTGGGTAATTTCACAACTGGACACATGGTTGACTTAATTCATTTCATCAGGTGCCTAAATAGAGTTCTTTCACTACGAGTACAATTAGTACCATGTGAACAACTCACAATTCTGTGACTCCCAGACTCCACCACAGTGAGGGTTCACTGGCTGGCTGGCAACTTCGCCTTGTCTGTCTGATGGTAATTGTGGGGGAGACCCTTGATTTGAGATGGCTCTTGATGGTTTTCTGACGTGGGCTCCAGAGGTGAGGTGCTGTCAGACATCTCAAAGGCTCATCAATGAGGATGATGGGAATTCTTATGAGGATTCTGGGCCAAGTGCTAAGCATTTGGTCAGCATTGTTAGCTCACTGAACTCTTATAACACTACAAGCTGATATGTTTTCATGTTCTTCATGAAAAAACTGAACTTCTCAAAGGAAAAGTAACTGATCCGCTGCAGATACAAGTTTCCCACGGCTATGCAGGTTGAACACCTACCTCAGTTTTTTGCTTTAAACTCCTGGATCCATGCCTTTTAGCTCTTCGTTACATTGCTTCAGAAATGAGGGCTAAGCATTCTGGAAATCTCACAGACGGACTAGTTTGGACTCATTTTGCATTAGAAGTCCTATGTCTTGAGGCGATGTAATCTTTAGACAGAAACTTCGTTCATTTTTAAGAGAAAGTCCAGGCTACCAAGATGCGCATCTCAAAAATGGAGGAGTAAATATTCCTAGTTGATGTGATCTGTCCCTTTCATGCCTTGCCACATGGTGACTAGATGAGAATCGTGGAAGGCTCTGACCAGTCGTGAGCTCCTCGCTCTTGGCAGAGCTGGGGGAGACGAGGGTGTGGCATCAGGAGACAGCAATGTGAACCCACAGATCATAGAAAAGTTCATGAACTTTTGACAGGAGAGGAGGGAGATAAACTAGAATGTCAGGTAGGATACCAGCACACATCACCTGAGATTACAACCGCAAGTGATCATATGACCCCCGGCACAGAGACGAGGATGAGAAAGGGCATTATTATTGGCCTCGGGCTTGTTCATTTCACCCAGACTTTGAATTTGTCCTCATAATGACTGTCTCATGTCTGACGCAGACCTTTACTTCTTAACACCTTCCAATGGACCACGTTAATCACTTGAGTTAAGGGGCTCCAGTCAATTAATTGAAGTGGGGCAGATGCTTTTTAAAGGAAAACTAGCCAGCTAAAGTGGACCAAGGACTTGCCATTTCAAATTCATGTCTGTAGGTATTTTGAACATCAGTTGACATCAGGTGTCATATCAGCTGTTAGAAGACAAAGATGAAGATCACATAACCCCAAGTTTTGTCGATGGAGAATGACGGGTTGACATCAGTTAGGAAGTAAGTGACCATTACTTTCATAACATACTGAACAGTCATAAATATCAATGACCTGGGAATAATAAGCATGGTTTCTTAGCACAGGTAGAGCTAATTATAGATGCTTATTTTGATTTGGAGAGCAGTACTGTCCGCCCCTTCTTTGATCAAACTTATGTACAAGATCGCATATGGTTTCACTTCCCACACATTGTTACTTACAAGTTCCCATGGCTTTTCTCTCTGTGACACACTTTAAAAAAAAAAAAAAACCTTCCTTTTTCATCAAGCTGTGCCAACTCAGCCTTTATCTGATCCTTCTGTTTATTCCATGAAATACCAGGCAATAACACATCATCTTCCAATGAGTAATTTCTAAGTCATCCAGCTTCGTACCTGTGCATTTGGATTTCATTGACTAAATCGAATCAGTTCCCCCACCTTTTTGTTGTGGCTGTTGTTCCTTTAATTCTGAAGAAAACTCTCACTTTTCAACATGGTACAAGTATTCCCTTTGTGCTCACCATGCAAAATGTTTGAGTATTTGATTCTTTCTCCGATCATGATACTTCAAGTAGGAAACGTCAATGTGAGGGGTCGCTGCCCCCACGTTGGAGGTTGGCTTTACCCAATTAAAAAAAAGTAGCTGTAAAGGAGCAGCCATTTTTATCACACCCCAAAGGCTTTTTCCACAGAGGATTGGCCGTGTCCAACCAAAAATTCTGGTAAGTGCCCAGGAATCAGCTCATAGGAAGATCAGTGAATAAAATCTGACTCATATTGGTGTTACATGAATGTAAAAAGAATCCCCATTCTGCACTGGTCTTAGTAAAGTTAGCTGCATGGTTTAAAAAAACTTTATTGCAATATAAGCTATGTGACACATTTTCTTGGCCATTCGAACTGTGTGTGTGTGTGTGTGTGTGTGTGTGTGTGCATGCATGTGTGTGTATGTGCACGCACGCACCAGAGGACACTTGAGAGTGTATGACTGTGGAGATGCATAGGTGACATCTGAAATCATTCTGGATTGTTCTAGGTCCTTGTCACTTTGCTCTGGGGTTTCCCAGGCTCTACTTCCAGGACCAGAAAGGCAGACCACTGCCATTTCCACTTGGCATTTTTTTGTGTGGGATCTGGGGATTCAAACTCAGGTCCTTTTGCTTGTGAGGAGAGGTTTTGACCTCTGAGCCATCACCCGAGCCCCATAGATTTGAATCGTGAAGGAGCAAAAGGTTTGGCAGGGTTGCAAGATGGGAGCTGTGGGAAGGACGGAGACAAGTGCTCTCCTTGGTTTTCTTGTGGACCTGCCTGTCAGGACTGCAGTGTCCTGCCTGTCCCCTAACACTGTCCACTGTGACACTTGGCAGGGCCCAGCCCTTCCTGAGACTGCACTCAGCACTCAGATCTCTGGGATGAGAATGTGATGCTCTGGCCTGAATGGATCGCATGACACCAGACACCAGGCCTGATTCCCTTGGTTTGCAGGAGCTCAGGATACCTCCGGGTGGATTTAGGAGATCAACCCATCAGCGGTGGATCCCCCTCACCCGCCATCACTCTCCTTCAGCCTCCTGCTCCTGGGTACACACTGGATGCACAATATAACACCTGCAAAGTTTCCCTGGTTCATTTTCAAGAAAATCAGCTTTCTGGTGGGGCACAGTCTGCCTTGGGCTCGTGAGTCTGTCACAGCCGCAGAACTGTGGGAGCAGCTGGTAGGGAACTGAGGAAGCCCCACAGAGAGCTCACTGGAGACAAAGCACGTGTAGCCCAGCACCTCGCTCAGACAGCCCTGAGCCCCTGAGACTGCAAGTCCTTCCCCCACTTTCTCTAACTTGGTCTCCTTCACGGCTCATTACTTAGGACCTGAGGGTTTAAAGCAAAGTGGATTAGAAATAGGTAATGAGCCTCACTTGGAAATACTTTTAAGGAAAAAATAAAAGGAGGTAATGTGTCCCTTAGCCTATAGCTACACCCTGGAGAACCATGCAGGAAAACATGGAAAAAGATGAAAAGATCCCTCACATTGACAAAGCATAAATTACCCAAATCTGGCCATTTTTAGATAGAAATCACTTGATATTTTTAAAAAATTTTACCCCCCAATCTATAGATCATCACATACACACCTTTACACAAGCTTCAGAACTCACCATGAAATCCTAGAGCGCTCCAAATGTTTCATCCTTTGGATTCATGGACTTCCACCTGTTTACAGAAGAAGGGGCTGTAGGCTAGAGCTGAAGAGGCTTGTGTTTACAGGACCCCCCCACACACACACACATCAAGCACTCAAACTTCTGAAACATTGGTGCAAAGCTAAACCTCAAAGTTTTGGGAGCAAAGCAGAATGTTTTGCAACTCACTTTGTGCAACCCACGTGGTCTAATTCAATGACCCATGAAGGAGAAGAGCCGTATCTGGGAACAGGACCAAGTTCCCCCATCAAACAAACTGGAGATGCAATCTGGTCTGTTGACACTGAAGGAATATTCCACTTTCTCCACTGTGAGCAAAATGAGACTATTTCGGAAGCAAAATTAGACTCTCAGGCAGCATGATCTCGTCAGAATAGACTCGGATCCCTACCAGCTGCTGCTCACGTTATTGCTATCTCTGGACCAATAAGGGAGCATACTGCTGAATTTGAAATGCTCCTTGTCCGTCTCTGGACTGCTATTTTGGCCACTCTGAGGATAGATAGCTGATTTTAAAAACGCTTTCCATCATAACGAATCCCACATCAGTATGCATTTCATGCACATAACTGTGTTATCCTGAGCAGCTTTTTAATATTTTATTATAATTAGTAGATGTGGCTGGGTGAGTTGCCCCCACGCAAAACTAAACTTTTCATTTTAACCCCAGCTGCTCTATGCTTCAGCAACGCAACTAAGGCATGAGGGAAAGTCGTAAACCAACCAACTGACTGATATTTATTGTGCACTTATGAGTGATCAAGGCAGAGTTATCTATGCACAGTCAAGAATTGCAGCATCTCCAAGTTTAATTTTGTTCATAATGCTGAGGCCTTCATGAGCCACGACAAGAGAAGAGCAATTGCTATGAGACCAGACACCCTTTCTTCCAAAGCGCTGGACACAAGTGGTTACTCAATGAGTATTTGATAAAGGAAGGAAGTTCTCAAATTTTGCTTCAAATTTCTCACTCTTGGATTGCAGGGACGGAACCTCTGGGATGAGAATGAAATCTATGAGCCATTGACATTCTTGCAACTTAAAGGAGAATGAGAAGCAACTTCCAGTAACTCACATCCCTAGACTCATCCTTAGCGCTTTCATCTTGCTACGTACTGGGTGAAGAACATAGAGAAAATCCATCTTGCAGACAATGCTCTCCCCCTTAGATTCAGTATTAGTCTCTGAAACCTCCTTTTAGAACCTGGCTGAGACCAGACCTCTTCCATATTCCACTGAAATAGTGCACAACTTGCTCAAGTGCAAAGCTCTTGTGCAGCCATTTCCCTCCATTTTCTCGTGTAAGTAGTATGTGTGTGTGTATGTGCGTGCACGAGAGAGAGAGCATGAATGTTCACATAAGGGCTGGCGCAGTATGTGGAAGCTCAAGGGTGTTGATAGAAATCCTTGTTCACAGCTCTTTCACCTCATTCTCTTTGAGACAGGGTCTTCAATCAAACCCAGATCTCACTGATAGGACTAAACCTCATTGACCAGATGGTTCTGGGGATCCCCATTTTTCTTCTTTCAGAAGCTAGAATTGCAAACAGGTCACTGTGCCCACCCAGCATTTCTGTGGGTTCTGGGAGTCTAAGCCCTTTCCTCTTGGTTGTCTGGTTAGAGCTCTAACCATTGAGCTATCCCCACAGATCATGCAAGCCATTTTCATCCTAGGATCCCAGAAGCTCAGAAAGCTCCTGGAAATGTCAATTCATCATCGTTTTAGAGATGAGAATCTTTCTTTAACAGTGTTCAAGACTGCTTCTCTACAAATTCTAGTGCAGACAACCAAGACAAACTATGGCAGAAGAAGCTATAATCTGCAGGAGAGCTCAAAATAAGCGTCTCACTGTCTGTAGGACAGTTAAGACTTACTGCAGAAAATTAGTCCCTCTTTTGTCATTTTTAAAGCTTATTGTAGCTCAACATGGTGGTACATGGGTAATCCTAGCAGTCAGAAGGCTGGGGTAGGAGGATTATGAGTTTGAAGACAGCCTAGACTACAAGAAGTTCAAAGCCTAGGTGAACTACATCAGCAGACACTGCCTCAAACATTCACAAGGTGATTGCAAGGGACTTTGGTCGTAATTCAGCGGTGAAGAACTTGCCTCTTATGGACAAGATCATTGGGCTCAATCTCAGCATAAGGAAAAAAATAAAAGTGTTTCTTTTTTCTTCTATCAGAGTTGCCAAACGTCTCTTTACATTATAATCTTTCATAATGTCTCCCAAGTATAAAGATAAGTTTGTGCTCTTCTTAGGAAGCCAGTTTATAAGGCTAAGAGGATGTTGGTACTGATATCCATATGATACATCAGGGGAATTCAATGTTTGAGTAAGGCAAAGGACGGGTGGGAGTCCCCTCTTGTGTTTTTATGGTTGCTTTGAACATGCTTGACAAATACAGGCCATTTTTATCCTATAATCTGTGAAATGAAATTCACCTGCATAATTCCTACAAAGATTTAATATTTGAAAAAAAGAGCTACCTTAGTACATTGAGCATTTGCAAATGTGAAATTGATGGTATAACATGGAATATTTCCTGAGAACAATGATGTTGTGTGATCACTTACAGAATGAATGCTTGTTACAGTTCACCTGCATGGTTGCTGATAAATCACCATCAAACAGCTTAAGGGAACAAGAGGTTTATTCTCTTACAATAGTCCAGGTAGAGTGTGTAGTCCAGCTTGACAGGAGAGCTCACACCAACATCAGGGCCAAGGGAACTGGCCACACTAGCTTTACATAATGGCTGAGAGACAGACAATCCTTACTTGCCAGACCAGCATCTCTGGCCAAGTGTACACAAGGATGCCAACTCTCTCAACCAACTCTCTGTATTTTATTCCAAGGCCTAATCCTACCCACCATGCTCTGGGCCTTCCCCATCAGCTAAACAATCTTCTGAAAGTTCGCTGTGGGATTATTCGATCATTAATTCTCCACAAATGTGCCCAGAGCTCAAACCCTCAACTGTCAAGTTGACACCTGTGCCTAACTAGGACAATGCCTATGGAAACCAAAGACCAAGCCACTGGAATCAGCACAATCTAAGCAGTGTAGTTCTGCCATTTAGAAATCTATACAGAATATGGAATCAGATTTGTATCCCCCACTTGTCTCATTTTAGATGCTACATTGTAGAAAGACACAGAACAGGTTGAGAATCGACAAAAGACAAGACATAAGTATAGCTATGCCCTTTCAAACCCCAACAATAAAGAGAAGTGAAGAGGATTTTGAGAGGAAATCTTCAAATGTATCATAAGTATAGGAATGAGTCCAGTCTCTACTTACAATAATCGGGAAAGATTAGATGAATTAAGAGACAGCATAAGGCAATTAAAGGAACCATAGCCTTGGTTTCAGACAGTCCAAGGCCTTGCAAAGGACAGTCAGTGATAAAGTAGACCAGCAGGCGCCTTTGCTAAAACACTGTGGAAACCAGCGGCCTCTTACAAGGCTCAGTGTGTAGCCTGCCATCTCCTCCTTCATCCTAATGCGTCTCTAATCTAATCGAGCCAAAGAAGGACTTCAATACCCTCCAGGAAATGGAGTTTCCCTTTCTGACCTCACGCTTGTGTTCTTTTGAACACAAGGCAGACGTGCAAGGATTTACTACAAAAGCAATCTGTGGGTCACTCTAAGAGAAATCCCCTACGCAACCAGCAACAAAAATATGCTTTCTTATTTCTAAAACGTGGCTCAAACAGCTTATCTGGCTTTCCATGTGCTTCAAGATGAGAAGCTCAATGCAACAAAAAGGCAATTAATGCATGATGCATCCACGCGAATATCCCTGTGTGTGTGGACAGCAGAGATAGCTTCATATGCACCTGCTGCAACACTGTTACCTATTTACCATGTCTATTTAATATTTGAAATACAATGGTTTATCAATGAAGGGTCAAACTGTTTAGAAAACGCTCTCTCACAATTTCAGTCTGTTGTCTACAGTGCTTCGCAGTTGAAGTGACTATTCCACATGTTATTAGCCTTTTAATCCACTTCGATCCCTTCAGACAGCTCCTGCAGGGTCTGTTTCCATAAAGCAGAGGCCAAGTCACCAGTAAAGGTGTTGCATGCGTTTACTGCTTTATCAGTTTTATTTTATCTCAAAGAAAGAGACATGCCCATTATTTGGGAGCATCGTGATGTGTGCCCTTCACTAAGGAACTGAGGGTCGATGATGACATGGTCTCAGTGGGTTTCTTTGCTTAAGTCTCAGGGAATTTTGTGGGATCAGCATCTCTGTCTTTTACATCATGGGGTGCCTGTCTGTGTCCCTTTGGAGAGGGGACCAAGTTTAGGTAAATTTTTCCCCTTACAAAATCATTGCCCCTCTTGCTATTTCTCACTGATGCTAAAATCATATTGCTCATTTGCTGGGTACCAAGCAGAGGACATAGATGCTCTACGCACTGGCAGTTAAGAAATTCTTTACTTTACTATTTTCTATTCCAAACCACTATTCTTTTTTTAATAGGAAAAAATACTGGATTTATTTATACTGTTGATTACCTAATAAAAATCTGACTGAAGAAGCTCTGTGATTCATCATGCGTGCACCCCTACAACATGGACACACACACAAAGGTATACACACACACATACACACATATAAACACATACACATGCATGCACGCACACACACATACATACATACAAACTTACATACATGGAGGCACGTAAACACACATGCACATTTACACAATGTACACACCCAGTACAGTCATATACATGTACCTATGTACATTCACGCACGTACATGCCACATCCACACAAGCATACACACACACATACATACAAATTATCTAATTCAAAATGGCTGGGCTAAAGAGGATTAGGAAGATAGTTCACAGAATAAGAACTGCTATGCATGTATGAGGTCTAGAATTTGGATCCCAAACCTTACTTACACGCAGAGCGGGCATGGCAGCATGCCTGTAATCCCGATCCACGGGAGGCCGGAGCCCTAGAGCTCAGAAGTATCCAGCTTCCGGAGCTGTATGTCCCACCACATACTCAAGCACTATCACTTGACGGAGAAAACAGACATCTCGAGCAAAGCACGTGACAAGGAGCGCCCCATCCCATGCCCTTCCCATCCTTCACAGCACTTCCTGTCTCAGCCAATGGCAGCACCTGGAGTCGGTGTTCTGGAGAAATGCCCTTGGGACAGTCCTTGCCTCAAAACTCTTGCCCCCACCCCCTCTCTCACAGGAGAGGCTGCCGGCTTCACCTGCAGCGTCACCCACTGCTCACCCCGACGCTGACATGACCCTGTCTGTGTCCCTTACTCCTCACCAATAATCACTCCTCACAGAATCAACACGCCCACCAAGAAGCAAGCACCGCACAGAAGCAAGCACTCCTTGACAAATCACTCGCTCACTAATAAGCAAGCACTCCGCGCCAATAAGCACGCCTCACAAATAATCAATCACGCTCACATAATCAATCACTCCTCGCCAATAATCACTCCTCACCAATAACCAATCACTCCTCACCAATAATCCATCACTCTTCACCAACAATCACTCCTCACTAATAATCAATCACTCCTCACTAATAATCAATCACTCCTCGCCAATAATCACTCCTCACTAATAATCAATCACTCCTCGCCAATAATCACTCCTCACTAAACAATCACTCCTCGCCAATAATCACTCCTCACTAATAAACAATCACTCCTCACCAATAATCCATCACTCCTCGACAATAATCACTCCTCACTAATAATCAATCACTCCTCACCAACAATCACTCCTCACCAATAATCAATCACTCCTCACCAATAATCAATCACTCCTCACCAATAATCAATCACTCCTCACCAATAACCAATAACTCCTCCCCAATTATCACTCCTCCCCAATAATCCATCACTCCTCACCAATAACCAATCACTCCTCCCCAATAATCAATCACTCCTCCCCAATAATCACTCCTCGCCCATGGGCCACAATGCTCAACTAAGGGCTTATTGGCCTCTAGGGCTTACTTAGCCTTAGAGTGAAGAGAGGAAGAGGGGGGAAGAGAGAAAGAGGGTGAGAGAAAGGAAGAGAGAGAGGAGAAAAAGGAGAGAAAGGGAGGAGGAGAGAGAGAGAGAGGAAGGCAGGAGATCATGGTCTCCAGACCAAAAGTTGAGTTGCAAAAATTCCAGCAATGGTAAAACTTTCTGAATTCATGTGGTCAAAAAAAAAAAAAATTCAGCCCAGAATCAAGTGCACAATGGTTCGAACAGCACATGCTTGTGCTGTGTTGTGTGACTTCAACACAGCCTCGGTTCTGAACATAGAACCTATAAAGACAGGGGGTGGGAGGGAGAGAGAGAGAGAGTGTGAGAGAGAGAGGACTATTTATTCGTAGTGCTGGGGAGCAGATTCTAAGTGTTCTAGGCAAACAGCACACTACCCCCAAGTTACATTTCCTCCCACCAGGTCAGCTTTGAACAGGAGCTGAAGTCACAAGGCCCCTGCGTGCCCTGACCCCGCGCAGCGCTCACTCCTCCACACTGCGGTCTCCTCTCCATCCCGGCCAGCGACAGTGGCCTCCTTCTCGCTATGACCTCTCATCTCAGAGACCATAAAAGCGTCTGCTTGGGGCCTTCACTATGTGATCTTCTAGTTCTGTAGCTCGGAAGTTCATCTCATGGGGTCTCACTGGGCTGAATCAGACCCCCCTGGTGATCATAGAGAAGGACCTGTGTCCTGCTCTGGTTCCTACATACTGCCCACATTCCTTTGATTTGCCCCCTCTCCCTCCATCTGTGAAGCCAGTGTGTCGGTATTCCATCTCCACATGCCTGCTGTAGCCTATTTCCCTCTGACCTCCTCTTCCACCCTCCCCTCCTTACACCTGAAAGGACCGTGTACTACATGGGCCACACCTGGGTCATCTGGGCTCGTTCCCCTATATTAAAGTCGTCTGGTTGGCAGCGTTAACCCATCTGTAACCCCCAACTCCATTAAGCATGTAGCACGCAGCCAAGGGCACGCATGAGCTGCAGGTACAACTGGAAAGTATTTTTCTACCTTCCCCCTCCTAGGGAGAGTGGGGTTGCCGAACTTCCACTGAGGTCCTGCCCTCGCCGGAGATCTTTCTCCTCTTGCCTCTTTGATCTTCCTTGGACATCTGGTAGAAATCTCGCTCTTCCAATGAGACCCAAGTGACGATGCTGTTTAATCCCATAAGAACCAAGGAAAGCTGATGAGTCTTCGCAGGCGTCTTAGCCCCATTTTCTTCGAAGCAGAATCCGACCCTAAGCAAAGCGGTTCAGCGAGGAGGTGTGGAAGGTACAAGGAGAAAGTGAAGCAAGATACCATAGAGAAAAATTGAGGTACAGATGTGTTTCAACTGCAGGTCTGGCCAGGGTCCTGGGGGATTTAGGTTAGTGCACAAACAGTATGACAGGTGGATCTCGTCAGAGCACATGGACACCTCCAGCGCATGATTACTTTAGGGCAGCTACTACTGAAGTGAGGGAGTGACTACATGGTGACTACAACTTGAGTGCCCCCCAAAGGCTTGAATATAGAGAATTAGTCCCCAGCATGGCAATATTGGGGGCTTCTATGAGCTTTTAAGGGACAAGCTTCATGAAGAGGTGTTTAGATCTTGGAATGAGCACCCGAATGTGACTGTGGGGCCCGTCTCCCTCAGTAACCATCACTCGGTGTTCCTACTTAATACGTCACCACTAGCTCTGAGCCGCTACCACTGTGATGTACGTAGCACCTCATTAGAGATTCAGGGCAACAGGACCTCTGATTGCAAACTTGAGCCTCCAAAATAACTCTCTTTACTTTCTAAGTGGCCCGTGTCTGGTATTTCATTATAGCTATGTGTTATAGCTATGGCTGAGTCAGGCAATTCTACTGTCTACACAAGGTGCTCCCTAGAGCCAACTGCTGAGACTGTGGATCGTGACACCCCCCCCCCACACACACACACATTCTAGCAAGGGGAAATCTTTCTGGATAGACATGAACAAAATCAACTCAAAATCAAATGCATAATGAATCAAAAATAGTTCAGGCAGTGTATGGCTCTACTGCATTGCAAGACTTCGAGGTAGCCTTGCTTCTGAGCACACAGCTTGTGAATTATGAACTGTACATGCCATCACACACACACACACACATGCACACATGCTTGAAACATGGTGGCTCAGATTCCAGACTACTGGATGTTATGAATTACAGTGTCTTGTCTGCACACACACAGTTTTCTGCTATTATAGCAGCATGGCTGAATTACAGAAACAAAGGCACTCCTGAACATGAAAGGTCCAAAGAAATGAATCTTTGGATTGTGTCATAGCATAGACACAAACAAACACATCCAACTTATTAGATCACAAATTTTCTTCAGTCTCTAATAAATAATGAAATGATATGTAAGCCCAAGAATTGCTTTCATGTAAGTTTCTTGGGCTGAGGAGATGGCTCAGGGGTTAAAGTCTTCGCTTCAAAAGCAAAAAGACCTGAGTTGAGGTCGCATATAAAAGTGCTAGGTGGATAAGGCCTATGACTCTGGCCTCTGGCCTGGGAAACCCCAGAGCAAGGCAAAGGAGAGAGAGCAATCCAGGGTGATCCCCGATGTCACCCCTGGGCCTTCATAGGCACACACGCTCATGTGCCCTCATGTATACCATCACGCATACACAATATAAAGGAAATAAAATTTATGCTATATTGTCAGCAGATGCTTTATTGTGTTTTTTTAAACGTGTTTTATATACCTGGGTCATATAAATATTTCTTGGTGTCAACCATGGGAAAAGGTTGTAGAATTCCTGGTTGTAGAGAACAGAAGAGCCAATGCTCAGGGCGCATACAGGCAAAGAATGGCGAAAGGTTGCTCCTCTTCATCCTCCTCTCCTTTGTACACAGCGCTTGTGTGGGACATTCACTTGTATCTCCACGGGCCAAATGCCTTTCTTTACTGTTCACTGACCTTCCTGCTTTGAATCTGTTTCCCTCCACGGGGTCATGTACATTGAATCCTTAGCTGGTGCTGATGTTTGGGAAGGTTGTGGCACCTCTGGAAGATGGAGCGTTGCTGGAGGAAGTGACGTCACAGGGGGCGGGCCTGGAGACTGGTAGCCTGGCTTCCTCTCAGTTTGCTTCCCGGTGGTGACCTGAACTGGCCCTCTGTTTCTGGTACTTAGAAGACGCCTCCCTGTTGACACACCCTGATGTCACGCTGCACTGACTCAGGCATGGGCCTTGGAATCTCCTCACTATCTAAACACTGACTTCACCCATGTGGCTCTGTAGTAAAAGTGGTTAAATATTTAATGCACGAATGAACCCATCGATAAAGAATGGTGGTTGGGAGTCTTTCCCTGGCAGGAACCATCTTGAGAAATCATTCTTCAGTTGCATACGGGACGTTGCACACAGGACACCAGAATTTGATAGCTGCTTCTGCTAAGTTTCTGTCTGTGGTCCAGTGTGACACCTTTGTCACCACTCAGACAATTAATTGTCCCCTCGCATCTCTCACCTGCCTCAAATCAAAGGGCATCCCACAGAGTCATGCACCAAGCCCCGGAAACTGGACGCTGTCTTTGCTTGGCAAAGCAAGGTCTTGTATATTCACAAGCATCTTTGTTCCATTTTCAAAAGGCAACGGAGCCAGCTGGGGACCAGGGCGGAGGGGGGAGAGACTCATTTAGTTTCCTCTGCCTCCCCTTCCTTGTCTGAAGAAGCCTTGGCCCCGATCACTCTTCCTCTCCTCTCTTCCACAGTCTGCCTCCCACGGGCTGCACCTTCCTCCCCGATGCCTTCACAAATTAGCTGTGGGTGTGTAAAACCGCAGTGAGTTTGAAGAACCCACATTTCTCCTGCCCGTGCTCATCCATTGGCTGCTAGTCCGTGCTTGTCCTTGGCCACCTATTTATGCTCCCCGTCGTCTAATGCAGGACGAATAATGGGCAAAACTGGCAATGCCCCTTGCCCGCTCCATCCCTCACTCATCCCTGTTTCTTTTGGGGAGTTCTCATGAGTCCTGCTTATGACTGACAGCTCTCGCCATCTGCCAGCATTTGCATTTTAGAATACACTGCCTGGAGAGGGCCGCCTCCAACCTAAGGGATCAAAAGTCTGGTTGTGTAATGTTGAGCGGGATGGATGTTCAGATCAAGGATTCTTGGCAGCTCCCACATCATATCCTGAAGCTGCTCACTATGCATTCTGGAACTTTCAGCCCTGAACATTCGCTTTCCTTTGCCACAGAACTAAGGCAGCTTCGTCTGTGCAGGAAACAAATACCAAATCTCCTGGGCCAGTACAATATACGTACAAACACATATACAGATACAGAGACATGTGGGCTCATGCACACATACACATGTTCAAGTACACATACACGTTCATGCACAAACACACCTATTCTCACACACACACACACACACACACTCATACACACACACTCATGCAAACACACACATACTTATATACACATGCACATACACATATACTTATATTCACATACATGCTCATGCACACACACATATGTATAGATGCACACAGGCACACACGCACATACACCCATGTAAATGCAAACATGTAAGCACGCACACATGCACATACAGCCACACACATGCAGATATGCAAACACACATATGCACATACATGTATACACACACATGATAAAAGAAAAAAGATAGACTAGGAAGAAGAAGATTTCCAGTGGGAGGAAGAGGGGGATGGGTTCCGGCAATACAGGGGACAAATGACTTAAATTTACTTTCACATGCCTGAAACTATCAGAGGGAAAAAAAACTGAAATAAGACAAAGTAAACAAGGAGAGAGTCAACTATTTTTAGGTTGCCTTTTGATTTCCTAGGTTGACATTGTTAGTTTGAGAGGAAAAGCTGACGCGTTCAGTGACACTGCTCGAGACTAGCTTCTCCTGCCTTATTTCCCACAAATAAGCAGGTGGACCCATCGCAGACAAACCTATCGCTGACTCCTGGCACAGAGAGCTGTTCACTGTCTCCCATGGCCCGTGAGAGAAAATCTAAAACCTTGACGTGGAATGCAAGTCTTCCTGCCCTAGCCTGCTCCTCCCACCGTCCCCTGCCCCACCATCTGCTCCCTTCCCTCCAACTCTGCTGCTGAGTCATTTACACCCAGGGAAAGGCATGCTTTCTTGAGACTCTGAACATTTACTGTATAGTTTTGCCTCAAAATACCAGTCTGGCAAATTTTACTGATTTGAACTTCAAGAATCTTCCATATCTTGACCTTATTATCATGGTTTGAATGTGAGCTGCATACCTCCGCCCCACACAGGCTCATGTGTTTGCATCCTTAGCCAGTGTTAACATTTGGGAAGGCTGTGTCAACTTCGGGAGATGGAGCCTTGCTAGAGAAAGACATATCCGTGGGGGGGAAGGGACTTGAGGTTTGGTAGCCCGACCCTGCTTCCTCTCAGTTTGCTCTCTCGGCCTTCTGATGACCTGGACCGGCCTCCTGTGTCTGCCTCCAGCCAAGGCTTCTACTGTGTGATTCCCACCATAATGAACTCTGTCCCTCTGGATATCTTGCTTTCTTCCCAAAGTTGCTTATGTCCGAGTACTGACTTACGGCAGCAAATAAAGCTAAGTAACTGTGACGCCTGAGACCGTTACAGTCACATGATCATTGTAAGGCCAAGCTTATCACACGGCTGCTAAGGGCCTATCTGTACAGCGAATCCCAAAGCTTCCAGTTCCTTCCACAATATCTGGACCTCACCTAGAACCCAGCACCTAGCAGCTGCTAAAGACTCACCTATAGGTCAATGAATGGAGTTGAAAGGGTTAGAGAAAACTTTATGGCTCCTTTTAATTTTTTGAGAGTGATAGAATATCTCTTTTAGGATACCAAATGAGCTCAGCAGCCCAGTTTCTAGGTCAAGACTGTCTCACTACTTGCTTTGTGTCAATAAAGTTTTATTAGAACACAGACACATACAATCACACAGGTGTGACCTGGGGCTGCTTTTGCACTGTAGCCACAGAGCCACATCAAAGATCCCATGAGTCACTAAGCTTAAAACCTGGACTTCTCTGTACGCCTCGATCCTTTCAGTTAAAGAATTGCCTCCATATCTACCTTTAGGGAAGAGAGAGAAGAGGAAAGGCAGAGTGGTACATAAAATGGAGGGCGGGCTAAAGGACTTGGAAAACTGGAGCTAAGTCAGAAAGCAAGGAGATGATCTTCTCTTTGGTGATCCCCAAAGGCAGGGCCTGTCTTTGAGGGTTTCCCAGACTGGAAGCACAAGGAACCTCGCTGTAAAGGGAAGAAAGGGAAGCTCGACCCCGAGAGCCGCTCCATGTATGGAGACAGAGCAGGAGTTAGTAAGAGCATCGACGCCTAATAATAATTGCAGCGCAGAGCTTTGCAGGTGCCGTATTAAAAAGAGCGCTTTGTCCTAATAAATACCTGCATAATAGTCTGTTCTCAGAGCCCCGTTCCTGCACTTTCTTTTTAATGAGCCTTCTAACAAGTGTGCCGTATTTATTTCCTAGAGAGACTCATCACTCCGTGTCTCAGTCTATTAGTTAAATATATGGCCTGCTGTGGAATGCGCCTAAGGAAACCCAGTGGATTTCTCTGCTCCTTGTCCAAAGCCTCTGTCACCTGTTCAGAGCAAAGAGCAGGAACTGGGCTCCCCAAACAGGTAAAGGACATGCAAACCACCGAGCATGAGAGGCCTCGCTGAACTCAGGGATGGATTCTAAGACCTTTGCCACAGCGTTTCATCTAGAGAATTCTGGTTCTCTTCTCTGTAACCCACGGCCAGGCTGCAGCTCTCGGCTCTTCACAACAGAGGGATTCGGGACTCAAGTAGCTTAACTTTGAGCTCAGGATGTACGTGACACACTTCAATTCCTTTTCATTTTGTGGAATTCAGGCCAGTCTGGTGGCACACACCACAGTGCCAACACATGAGGGCAGAGTCAGGTCGACTAGCTTGAGCGCAAGTTCTCAAAAAATAGATAGATGAGATGATAGATAGATAGATAGATAGATAGATAGATAGATAGATAGATAGGTAGGTAGGTAGGTAGGTAGGTAGGTAGGTAGAGAGAGATGATAGACAGACAATATATAGATAGATGATGGATAGATGATAGATAACAGATGATATTCAGGCAAACAGAGATATACATGACTGATAGATATGTGAGCAATAGATGACTAAAGATAATAGATGATAGAGAGATAATAGATAAATAGCTGGTACATCAATAGATAGATAGTAATTAGAAAGATAGATGATAGGTAGATAATAGACAGATATATGATAGATCAATAGATAGATGATAAATACACAATAGTTACTAAATAGGTAAATTGACCTATATATGTACATGAAAGATATATGACAGATAGATGGTTATAGATGACAGAAGATAGATAGATAGATAGATAGATAGATAGATAGATAGATAGATAGATAGATAGAAAGATAATAGCTGACAAATATGCAGATTGATATAGATGTCCACGACTGATAGATATAGATACATGAGAGACTGATGACTATCCATGATGAATATATAACAAGATAAACAGAAGTACATAGAGATAAATGAGAGGGAAAGAAATGAGAGAGCTGTCCACGCTCTTGAGTGACTCACATGGACAGACAGGTGCTCCAGAGGTGAGACTGGTGGTGGGTTGTTGTTGGGTGGTGGGTGGATTGTTTGAGCTCAGGAGTTCAGAGCCAACACAGACAACGTGATAAGACCACAGGTATTAAAAAAAATAAAAAAGATTCCCCTCACAATATTCTTACTGTATATCACAGTGTTTTATTTCATCTTATTTGTTTTATCAAGCAATTAGCTGAGTACCTAAGTGTACATTGGAAAACAAAGAGCCCTGTCTGGTAGAAGCTTATTGACCCACAAAAAAGATGTAACTCCCGCCCACAACTACTGTCTGTGTATTGACTGTGTCCCACCACCCTCCGAAGCCACTTATTCTAGGAACTTTGGGGACTGTTCAAGGATTGTCTATGCACAGTACTGGGCTACCTAAGAAGAAAGTTCCAACCTCATGGTACACGTGTTGGTTTGGAGTTTGGTAAGGATTTTACTGCGTGGCCCAGGCTAGCTCAAACACATGTCTTCGTGCCTCTTGCTCCTAAATTCTGGGATTGCACCCCTACACTTGGTTCTTGGGGATTTTGTTTTTAGTTTATTCATTTTTAATGTATATTCATTTGTAGTTAGGCTATCGCTTAGAATATTAATAACCATGCTGCAGGGCAGACACCCTTACCTTGTTTCTAATATGAGGGAAATGAAGCATTATTTTTTAATCAATAAATGTATTGTCACCTCTAGCTTTACTGAAATGTCTTCTCTCAGGTTGTGGAAATCTTTTTCCATTTTTAGTATGCTAAGACTTGATACTGTGAACAAATGTTCATTTCTACCAAATAATATTTCTGCACATAGTCACATAGCAATGGGATCTCTCTTTTAGTTAATACAGTCAGCAATATGACCACTTTTGAAATTTGAAGTCCACACTGCATTTCTGACACAAGCTTCACCCGTTTATGATGTGTCATCTGTTTTATGTAATTCTAGATTTGGCTGCCAGGGCTCTGTTAAGATGTTTATTTCTGTGTTGACAAAAATTATTAAGCCATAGTTTTTCCTCTTCTAAAACCAGAAACCTATTTTCTTTTCAGTTTAGTGATCATTCTCTCCTCTTCTATTATCTTGTAGAGAATTAATACAATTCTTTTATCAAATGTTTTATGAAATTCACCAGTGAAGTCAGATGGTCCTCAACCCCTTCTTTGTGGAAAGATTCTAAAATATGCCCCTAATTATTTTAATAGTTACATGGATATTCATATTTTTCCTCTTTATTCAGGTATCAATTGGAGAGACATTTTTCTACTTTCAGGCAATGTGTCTATTTCTTCGGGTTGTCAGCATAAATCTGCTTTTAATATGCTTTCATTATTATGATAATATCTACAGAAATTATGTTTCCCTCCCTTTTTAATTCCTAATATGGGCAAGAATGTCTTCTGTCTTTTTTGACACTTGGAAGCAGTACGAAGATTTTTTTTTTTTAGTTTTGATGATCTTACCAAAGAATCATCTTTCAGTTTTACTTCTCTTGTGATTCTTTTCTGATTATTTCAAAAATATTATTTAAGGTGAAGTTTTCTAGAATATTTCCATATATATTACTTCTTCACTCCTAAATTCTGGGATTGCACCCCACACTTGGTTCTTGGGGATTTTGTTTTTAGCTTATTCATTTTTAATGTATATTCATTTGTAGTTAGGCTATTGCTCAGAATATTAATAACCATGCTGCGGGGCAGATACCCTTACCTTGTTTCTAATATGAGGGAAATGAAGCATTATTTTTTAATCAATAAATGGTGGCTTACAATTTGTTTTTTGTGATAAGAAGACAAGAGTTTTGTCTCATCTGTTTCAAATGGGTTGCTACTTGTTTTTTGAGTAACCAAGTGGCCTATCATGGTAAACATCCTTTACATACTTGAAAATAAGAATATAAATATACAAAGAATCACATATTTTGGTATATTTAAAAATATGTATATAAGCACTGTTTTCCCGCCATCTTAATGTATGTTAGGTGAACATTTGTCATTTTTGAGCTACTCACATGATGCGTGAGAACCGGTAAGACAGGCAAAATCTCTCCCCCCATCCCCTGCATGGAACTGGATGGATCATACAGACCCCCTCTTGCCTCGGCAGGCTTAGGTATAGGACTGTGCCTTGGCTCAGATAGCTGAACTCAAAGTGAGACTAAAGTGGAGGGAAGAAGCTGCTTCCAGAGGGAAACCAAGTGTCCAGTAGAGCAACAAGGAGCCAGTGTGGCCCTGTCACCTCAGCCGCATCCCACCTCCACCCCCACTTGCTCCCGACCATTGTCTATGCATATTTGGGAGATACCCATGGATGTCCTAAGTTCCCAGGCACAGCTCCTGTGACAGTTACTCTTAACTTGCTATGAGAGAAAATCCAAAGTCAATCAACTGAAGGAAGAGAGGGAGATTTATTCCCCTTATGGTTCCAGAAGGGAGATACAGTCTTTCATGGCAGTGGCAGCATGGTTGGTGGCTGAAGTTAACAGGCTAAATCATTCCATCCACGTGGTTGAAGGCTGGATTATTCCTGGAGAGTCTCTTTTTCTTAGTCTCCTCTTCTATGATTCCTTTTTTTTTAAATTTATTCAATTGTGTGTGCGTGCGCGTGTATGTGTGTGTGTGTGTGTGTGTGTGTGTGTAGAACCACGGGTGAATTTGTGAACTACCATGGACCGCCTCCATCTCTTCCTTGTTTACTCTGCCCCGGGATTCACAGGCTCCGCAGGCCCCCCTCCCCCCCGCCCGCTTCCGCTCAGCATCTATATGTCTACAAGGCAGAGGCTTAACCCCTGAGCCACCTCTCCAGCCCTTCTATAATTCCTTTTACCTGATCCACTACTGAGAGTTTCCAATAAGATCTAGGGACGTTTCAATGGGATCTAGGGCTGGTCTTTGTATTTCATAAATGTATTGATCCAGATAATCTCTTCAAGTAGTCTCAGCTGATCTTAGTTAATAACAGGTATGTCAAGTTGACACCCAGGATTAACTATCACAGCTCCCAAGACCCACCTTCCCTAATTTGTATTCTGGCATGTCAGAGAGGAAGAGGAGACCGGGAAGCCTTT
This sequence comes from Typhlomys cinereus, assembly GCA_023101885.1. NCBI lineage: Eukaryota > Metazoa > Chordata > Mammalia > Rodentia > Platacanthomyidae > Typhlomys > Typhlomys cinereus. Next base: position 334,269 of record JALPQD010000087.1, on the reverse strand, counting down.
CTCCAGATGCTTGAGAAGTAGTAATGTCACTGTAAAGAAGGACGAATTTCCCTCATGGATGTGGTAGATCTGTGGCTTACAGCCAACTTTATAAAATGACCTTCTAATAAGAACAAGAGTCCATTTCAGCATCCTGACCTCTGGCTTATTAGAAAGAGCAGGACCCTTGACCGAAAACAATCCTCCAATTTCCCTTGGGAATAGCCATCTAGCCTCTGTCCATGTGGCAGGGAAACCTCTAGATCACCAGAAATCTCCATGTAGATCACTCCTTTCATTTATAATACTTGACTAGCTAATGAAGTATTGAGTTATAGCCCCTTTTTTAATCGCACGAGACCTCTTTCAGTTTTGCATCTTGGTGGCTTCCTAGACATGATGTAGCCACCCTGTCTTCCACAAGGTTCCCTGATCTTTAGGATGGGGAGAGATTTGGCCGATCTGGTTCCAGGTGAATACTGTAGGGTCTTTGATACAATTCTGCATCTTCACCTTCCATGCCTGTCATTCTTCATGACATGATCAAATACCTTCTTTTCTCTGACGCTTGTTCTAATGGCCTTAAACAAAATTGGTGATTGCATGAGTCCCTTGAATCATGGTGGATTTGTGCTGTATTTGATTCTGCTCTACTACAATGATTTCCTTATTCACAAGCTGCTTTTTGCCTGAGAAGACAGGTCCTGGTGTGTGTGTGTGTGTGTGTGTGTGTGTGTGTGTGTGTGTGTGTACTGTGTGCACACACATGCGCATACAAGCATACTCTCATTCCCGAGTCACAGCATTAAGAAAGGAAAGAATCTATGAATTTGAAGTCTCTCACCTGTTACTTTTTTTTTTAAGGGAGAAAGGGAAGTTTATTCAGTTTACGGTTCCAGAGGGAAGGTACAGTCTCTCAAAGCAGAGGCGGCATGGCTGGCTGGCCAAAGCTGGAGGAAGCTAAGTCACCGTAGACATCTTGGAAGCTGGGAGCTGCAAACTGCTTGCTGCAAAGGCAAACTTCTCCTGGAGGTAGAGTGGGACTAATCCACCTCAAGGCCCACCCCTTGTGACTGCCTTCCTCCAGCAAGGCTCCACCTCTCAAGGTGCCATGACCTTGCCAAACACATGAGACTGTGGGGCACACATTTCAAACCATGACACAAAGCATTCGGAGATCCTTGGATCTGAGATGCTGGAGAAGTGAATCCATTATTATTATTATCAACTCAAAGCAAATAAATTGCAAAAAGAATACAGAGACCTGGGAATGCTTGATATTAGCATTCTGGGAATGCTGCCTGTCTCGAAGTGCAGTCTGTGAAGTGCTTTCTCTTCCCAAGAAATCATTTCTAGAGTGAGGAGCCGTTTCTGTCTTTGACTCCACAGTGTCATCTAGCTTAGGGCAGAATACAGCATATTTTGGAACACTCAGAACATTCAACATACATCCACTTCGGACATAAGAAAAAATTTATTTTTTATGATTCAGTTTGAGGAAATGACATCTTCGTGCACTAATCATGTCAAGCAAGCTTTCTGAATACTGAAGGTTAGGAATCAGAATTTGGGGATGAGGAGATGGCCCAGGGGTTAAAGACTTTGCCTCATAAGCAAAAGGACCTGAGTTCAGACGTCCAGATCTCATGTAAAAAATGCCAGATGGATATGGAGATGGGGCCATAATTCTGGCCCTGGAAGGCAGAGACTGGGAAATCCCAGAGCAAACAATAAGGAGGTAGAACAATCCAGGATGATTCTTCATGTCACCCTTGGGACTCACTGGTCCACATACTACATTCAAGTGCTCTTACCACAAGCCTGCACACACATGTATACCCACCTATATGAAAATAACACATGCATTCATACATGCAAAAGAAAAAAGAAAACGAAATAAAAAAGGAATCACAATTTGTCACAAGTTGTGTTTTCCTTTTTACACAGCTATGTTTAGGGGCTGTTTCTATCTTTGACTCTTTCTTGACTGTCTGTACAGTTGCCTGGCCAGAACACTTGTAAACCATGCATCCCCTTTGGCGATGCCGTGAATCTTCCTCTCTTTCTACTTCCCATTTCCTGGTGATTGACTGCTGCTTCTCACTTGGTCTCACTGAAGACAATCCATTTTGATAAATCCCATTTGTGAAGTCTTTCTTGAAAATTCCTGACTTCCTTTTCACACCCACCTTCCTACACCAATGCCAGGCACGAGGTACCCTACTTGGCCAATCATTCCTCGAGTATCCACTGTTATTCCTATATCTTATGTTCTGATCTCTTCATCCTTGTCACACATCTTTCCCATGGAGTTCTAACAACTGACCTCTTTATCGGTCCTAATATGGTGCCACGGTTTGAATGTGTTTAAACACTTAGATCCCCAGCTGCTAATTGTTTGGGAAGGGTATGGGACCAAGAAGAGGTGAGATCTTGCTAGAGGAAACACAAGGTTTGGGACAGGGCCTTAAGGTTTGGTCACCAGGCTGTGCTTCCTCTCTTACACTGCCACTTGCTTGCCCTCTCTCTCCAGATAGTTGCTGTCATGTGACCTGCCCTCTCACTTCAGGTGCCAGGCTTGTCACCGTGTGTTCCCTGACATAATGATCTTGATGCTCTCTAGAACTGTAAGTTGAATAACAAGGCCTTTCCTTAAGTTGCTTAGGTCGGAGTATTTTCTTGCAGCAGCAAACATAGAAAACTATAGTTATTCTTCAGTGTCTGTAAGGTTTGGTTCTAGGACCTTCTGCAGACACAAAAATCTAAGATTGTTCTAGTTTTTTTTTCCTTTTTTTATTAAAAATTTAATTATACATTTTAAAATTTTTTACCAGTTCCCTCCCTCCCCCCTCCTCCCCCCGAACCCTCTCCTCCCCCTCCCCTTCCCCCAGTGCCTCTCTCCCAATTCCCAGAGAGTCCTTTATTGTGTACGCCTAACTCTCCACTGGGTCCTCCTCTCCGATGACATCTAAGGACCCAGTGGCATTTCCATAAGCCCTTTCTCTTGTTCCCCTTAAGTATAAGATCACTACTATGGCTGTCAATCCCTTGCCTCCAGGGGTCTCGGTGCCCTTAACAGATGCTAGACTTTATGAGGGCAACAGTGCGCTGGACATTGCGCAGGGCATGCAAAGTCCCATTATGATTGCTTTGGCCCCAACTATTGTTGAGAATCTTGCAAATTGTTGCTCCTCCCATCCTTTTGCTCTTACAATCTTACCGCCCCCTCTTCCGCAAATGTCCCTGAGCTCCAGGATGGGGAGAGATTAGGCTGGCCTAGTTCTATGTGATTGATATAGAGTCTCTGAAGTTCTGGATTGTGGTTTGTTGATTTTCTTTTGCAGTTTTGCTGCTCCTGCAATTCCCTTCACTCCATTCTGCTGGGAGTTCTAGTTTTTTTATAAAAATATTGTAATATTTGCATCAAACCTTTCCCCATATTCCTGTATACTTTAGATCATCTCCAGATACTTCTAATACTTAATACAGAGTGCAGTGGGAATAGTTATTACATTATATTGTTTATGGAATAAGAACAAAGAAAAAAATCTTAGTGGCACTTTGTTTTAAAATATTTTTAATCCATGTTGGTTAAATCCATGGTTTTTGGAATTTGTGAGTACAAAAGGTCAATTGTACAGTGCTCGCCAAACAACTGGTTTATAAAATGAGAAATAAATGCCAAGACCATTGTTTACATCAACTTAACATGTTACCTCTGTGGGTGCATTTTGATATGTTATGGAACATAGTACACACAAATCATAATATTGGAAGGCTTTGTATTGGCATTTTGCACATTGATTGTCCCTAAATTTCTTTCTCCTCAGAATCTCAGTAGCTCAGACACTAAGATGCATTAGTAAAAGAGGATCCTGAGATCTGAAACTTGGAGAAGATAATATAAAAAAGAGCCAACCCTAGATGATGCTATTTTTGTCTGTCGGATTTGTGACTTTTCCATGTGGCATTATCATCTATAAGGGTACAATAGTCAATCCCCATGGAAACATACCTGGAGATGTGTCTACGAAGGGTATTTCCAGAAAGGCTTAACTAAAGAGGGACGTGTCCATACATGCTACTGAAAAATTCATGATCAAAGAGCTTAAGGGAATGATTTGTGGTTACAGTTCTTAGTCCAGCTTGGCAGAACTCATCTCAACACCAGGAGCTGAGGCCATAACCACAGGACTGCTGAGAGAGGGACAAACCTCACTTGCCAGATAACAAATCAATCCAAAGTATGCTAAGCAATGCCAATTTATTGAATCAGCTCCTCCCATCTTATCCACCTGCCCAGGAAATGATCACGCCTACTATGGGCTGGGTCTTCCCTCATCAATTAGAAAATCTCCTGCAGGCTTGCTCAAGGGCGCGCCTTACTTAACCAGAGGTCGGTTATCAAGTGTCAGGGTGACACCTACATCTCTAATTAGCACGATAGGTTGTGCTGTGCACGGCTGCATAAGAGCCACACAGCCATGTGAACCACAGCATAAATCACTCTCTGTTTCCTGGCTGCAGGGGTCACGTGACCAGCTGCCCTGAGCTCCTGCTGCTATGACTTCCCTGCCATGATAGACTGTGCTTCCCAACCATAAAACCAAATGAACTCTCCTTTCTTAGTTTGCTTGGTCAGGGATTTGTCACAGTAACAAGAAAAGTAACCAATATAAAAAGATAGAAGAGTATTTTCCAAACTTGTTTGAAAACAAAACCATTTTTTTTTTAAATTCTGCAGGACACCTCAGAAAATGTGGGAGTTTTGCTGTTGTTTTGATATTTTATGGTCCTGGCAACAGGGACCTTACATGTGCTGGGCACATGTCTTACCACCAAGCTATGCCTACAACTTATTTTGTTTTTCATTTTAAGGGAGGGTCTCACTGAGTTGTCCCGACTACCTTTGAACTTGGGATCCATCAGCCTGAGTGTCTCAAGGAATTACAGACCAGCTTTTAAAAAATGTATTCTTTAGAGTAAGGTTTAGAAAAAACATGGAACCAACAACTTTTTTTTTTTTCATTCCACTTTTGACCAAAGTTTCTCTTTTAAGTAATCTATGATGGAAAACTGTCACACTAACTTAAAGGGTGAAAGAGGTATGTGAGGTATCCACTAGTCAATCAAATAAAAATCCTGAACATATGAATAAAAAAGAATGGGGTACCTGTGTGCCTCTGTGTGTGTATGAATACATATGTATATGTGTGCACCTGCATGTATGTATGTATACAAGTGTATATACAGGAGTATACTCCTGGAAGGTCCAAAGGTGATATCAAGAATTAGTACCACTTTCTCCTCCACCTCATTGTTATGATCCCGAGTCTCTAATTAAACCCAGAGCACACCATTAGAGCTAGTCTGGTTAACTTACTCTGAGGATTCCCAGGCTCTGCCTTCTAGGGCTAGAATTACAGACAGACTGCCACACCTGCTCAGACCTGGGGATTTAACCTCAGGTCTCTTTGTTTGTGAGGCAAAGGCTTTAACCTCTGAACCATCTCCCCAGCCAGAACCAACTTCTTGTATTTGAAAAATGAACACACTTTTGATAAAAGGATATAATGTCACGCCAAGAATCTTCCTGTTATGAGCACTGGCAAACTCTTGCCTGACACCCGTTCTATTAAATCATAGAATTCTCAAATAGTTGGGAGGCCACTTATCCTTGGGATTAGAGATTTAAAGGAAGAATGTCAGAGAACTCATATCTTAATGGAATGGAAGTAAGCAACAAGCACTCTATGTGTGATACACACACATTACCTGTAGGAACTCAACACAGGCTTCATCTCTTGCCAAAGGATTCATCTCTCTTTGCAGATGTGAGATGCAGAGCACAGGTCACACATTTTCCTTGGGGCTCTGGGGTATCACTGACTGCTGGGGAGATGGTTGGAAAGAAGGAAGTCCTCAAAATCTACCAAGAAGACCACTACTTATTCTACCCTCAAGTAAGGCTTGGGGGAAAAAAGGTTTGTTTTCACTCCAAGAGAAACCACAGGGTACTTTATTATCCTTGAAAGATAAGATATAGATATGGATGCCACCTAATAGTTAACATTAAGAGAAAAAGAGCCATAGGATAGGTCAATGCTCACATGATCAGCATCTAATAAAGGCATCCAAATGTCCAACTCTTCAAAGTTTCTGATTCCTTATTGAGATGGGAACAGTCTTGACCAACAATGCTTGTAAGTGTACACTGAATGGCAGGTCCTAAACATACTCAGGTATGAGGGGGTTGAAGCTCGATTTTCTTCCCCAATGCTGGCTGGTAAACTGCTTCCACTTCTTCCTTTCATAATCAACTTGGATTTGGCTTATAATCTTCAGGCATAACATTGCAGCTTTCTACACCAGCTGTTAGCTTCTCTTCCCTGGGTATAATTCAAAGGGAGGCAGAGGGCAAAGTCCAGGTGAAACTAATTTAGGTATCAGCTAGAGGGAACTACTTGTAGATCAATTTTGCTCTGACAGATAAATTTGCCTTTGAGAGCCAATTATATACAATATTAAGACTAGCATGAATCACCCACCTCACTTGGAAACAGCTGCTAATTAAAGCACAGAAATGTGAGCACATTGTGATCATGCACTGAACTATAGTTTTTGGAGATTCACAATGAAAGAATCGAGAATGGTTATTATTTATTTCTCAAAGATGAATTCTAGGGCTCATATTTCTGAAAATTATCTCTGAATTCAGTGAGCCATAGTGAAACCTATTTTCATAGTTTTTGCTTTTCAGTTCATTTCTTTAGAATTCCCAACCTCCCCATTCAGTGTTAGAATTGCAATATTCCAGCCCAGAGCTCACAGAAGTATTTGCTTCCTGAAAATAGAGCAAGTGTAGGAACTGAGAGAATAGAATTGCTGCTTGGTTCTAAAACCAAGTTTGTGCACTTATGTTGGGGTAAGTTATATAAAAGACCTTGTCATTCAGTTTAAAAAAATAAAGTAAGGTAAAAATAATATGTGAACTCCATATTTGGTGGCAAAGATTAAGACTTAAGGTCTGTCAAAACACTAAGTTTCAAAATGAGACATGGCAAAATAAATCTTCAGCCTCTTGCCTCTTTTCTTGTGTACTTGACTGCTTGAAGAGAAATGATTTGATTCATTAGTGTTGTCCATTTTATGTGTATATATATGTGTGTGTGCATACATGTGTTTGTGTGTTTGCAGATACAGATGTATGACTACGTACATGTAAGGTGTGTGAGTGGGAGTGTGTGTGTGCAGACATGTGTATGTGTGTATGAAAGAGGATGTGCATGCAGGAGTGTATGTGCAAAGGATATGTGTGCAAGCATATGTATGTTCAGGCATGTATGTGTGCAAATAGGTACAAATAGGTATGTGCAGATATTTGTGTGTGTGTGTGTACAGGGATGTGTGTGTGTGCAGGGGTATGTGTCCAGGTGTGTGAAGATGTGTGTATGTGTGTGTGTGCAGGGATGTGTGTGTATAGAGGGGTATGTGTATTCAGGAATGTGTGCAGGAGCGTGTGTGTGTGTGTGTGTGTGTGTGTGTGTGTGTGTGTGTGTGTGTGTGTGGTGTATATGCTTGCAGAGGTGCAAAAAATGACATCAGGACTCACCTGCATTGCTCCTCCTTCTTACTGTTTTGCTCTGGGGTTTCCCAGCTTCCGCCTTCCAAGACCACAGTTGCAGACTGCAGCCCAGCATTTTTAGATGTGATCTGGGGATCTGAACCCCGATCCTTTTACTTGGAAGGCAAAGGCCTTAGCTTCTGAGCCATCTCTCCACCCCATGCCTGGTTTCTCTTAGGTAGATTCTAATGATCACACTCATGTCCCTGTGTTTCTGAGTCAAATGCTTTAGTTTATCAATGGAGTCATCTCCCCAGCCCTTCATTACCCTTCATTATCTATTTAGATGTATCTCCAAGCTACAGAACATTATGGCATTAAACATATGTGTAATAGGAACAGTGATATGTGTATGTATATGTATATATTTTTAAGGAAGACCAATGTGAGTATTAGAATCTCAAGGAACACAGACCCACTGCACTGGGTGATACCCAGTACTGCGCATTGAAACCTCAGCAGCACATATTCATTCCTGCATTCTCCAGATGCCGTTCTGGGAAAACAAATTCTGTATTTTGTGAGCCGGCTCTTCTTGCTTTCCTCTATGCAATCACACTCACGGCTTCAGGATTTCTCAGTTGAAGGCATGGTTGTCCCTTTCTGATGCTACTTGATTTCATCTTGTTGCGCTTGCAGGAGGCCAATGACTAACAGCAAGTGTCTCCTTTGACCACCCTCCAGCTTATCTTTCTAGGTGGCGTCTACTACTCAGCTTTATTCTTTTCAGGCAGAATAGAGTCTCTTCCTGCCGCTGGAGCTGGGCTAGCAGTCAGCAGAACCAGAAATCCTTCTGGCTTCACTTCCCAGCTTGACAGGTACGTGTGTGCTGGGATTAGAACCCAGGTTCTAATGCTTGTACCACAAACATTCTTCCCCACTCAGCCATTTCTCTGGCCTTTTTTGCAGTTATCTTTCAATGTTATGGTTCATGGTCTTCTAATTATTTCAAGGTACACAGCACTCTAGTATTGGATCACTAAACATTTTAATTAAAATACTTTTCAGTATTTTCTTTGACATAAATAAAGCTGAAATAAATCTATGAGTCTCTCAGACAAATAGCTTCGCCATCTGAATTATGAAAATGTGATTCCTAACAAACTAGAGTTTAGGGATAAACAAAAATTTAAAAGGTCAAACTCTTTCTAGAAATACTTCACAACAAATATCAACAGACTTAAAAATATGGACAATTTCTGCCTTTTAATGCAATGGCTTAAGGATATCACATGAAGATAAAACATTCAACCTGATACTGATTTTCAATGTGACTAGGAAAAAAAAGCCTCTTGGTTACTTAAGCTTTCTGCCAAAACTTAGAACATGAAGCATTCAAGAGAGCTGGGGGTGCCGCTCAGCAGTAGATACTTCACTGGAATCTACAAGGCCCTGGGTTTGTCCCTAGCAGTGCAAGTAAACGTACAAGAAACTGCCCACACAGATGCAAGCGAGGAAGACACCAGACATCCGGCTAGTGGCTACCGAGTGTCTATTTGAAACAAGCAAGAAAGGAGGCCCCCGGATGAGCCGCCACCTTTGGAGCTCCCCGGTCAACGGTAATTTGCAGGGCAAATGAATGAAAAATCAGGTTGGTCACCAAGTAGCTTTGCTTATTCGTTTAGCAGTCAGCCTGCAACATTGCTGATAAATGACCTTCACACAGCTTAAGAGAACAAGGAGTTTACTTTCTTATGACAATTCAGTTACAGTTCTCAGTCCAGCTTGATGGGAGAGCACGCACCAACATCAGGGCCGAGGGAACTGGCCACACCATCACTGCATAACGGCTGAGAGATGGATAATCCTTACTTGCTAGAGCAGCATGTCTGGCCAAATATACAGAAGGATCACAGCTCTCTGTGATTTAGGGCCTAATCCCACCCACCATGGGCTGGGTCTTCCCCACCAGCTAGACAATCTCCTTCAGGTTTGCTCTGGGCTTAACTCAACCATCAACTCTCTACAACTGTGCCCAGAGCTCAAACCCTCAACAGTCAAGTTGACACCTGTGCTTAACTATGACAAGCACTGTTTCCTAAGAGACAATGATATGGGATCATAGCGTTTTGATTTGTTTTCAAGATTCAGTCCTTAGATGTGGGGAGCATGATGTCGTAAGTATCTTTAACTTCTGTCATACTGGAGCACCCCCAGACTCACAAACTTTTCAGGTCCATTTTGCTGGGTTGATTCTTCAAAATCAACTCTATGTGGCTCCATATTGATACTGACAACTCCCATGGGTCTTGGGTCTAGACAGCGGGTGGTTCCTTTTGAGTTCGTGTGTCCTTCCTTGATCCAGTAATGTGATTTCCCTGGGTTCAAGCTTCCTGGCCAGGTTTTTGCCTTGTTAATTCAGAAGGGAGCAGAGGGTGGTGGAAGACATATTAAATCCTAAGGTTTAGGAGGCAGAGGCACAAGGATCACAAGATAAAAAAAAAAAATGAACCTGAAACTACAAAGTGTTTGGGAAGAAGAAAAGATTCAAGGTGGTTGCAAAAGTGCAAAAAGTGCAAAAAAGATAACAAACAGGAAGATTCAGAATCTAGCATAGGCAAGTAAATTGTCAAAGAGGTAATTAATTTAAAAAAGAAAGAAAGAAACACATTTTGGATGTTGCACGAGATCTGGTTGTGGGCATGTTTCTGCAGCATGAGGTGTGAGTCATGTGGTCTAGTGCTAAATCTGTCCCCCAGCCAAGCATCCTGCCCTCACGTGCACATCTGGAGAGCTCACACCCACCCTGAGACAGCCGCTTCCAAGGGAGAGTCATCCTCGTGTTCCATAAGCACCAAACACAAGTAGAGGCATTAAAGCAGTTATCTAAGAAAAGAATCCTCAGAACGACAGTTTGGATTTATCATAACAAACTTCAGAAAACTCATAAAATCCCATCTGTTCTGCGAAGCATTCCAATAAAGATGACCACTTGGCGCACGCTGTTCTGCGCCTAAGCCTGCGTTGCATTTGTGTGTACGGCCACTCTCTGTCCCCAAGTGAGCCTCAAATCCAGAGTCCTGCGGGGCAGGGTGTCATGTCATCTTTCCTGCATGGCAGACCACCTAAGATAAATGAGTAGAGGGGGAAAGTAGAAAGAACCGAAACCTCTGCTTCCTCTAGTGCAACTCTATGTGCAACTATGATTCGACAATACCCAAGAAGGACAGGAATTTTCTCTTTTCAAATTCATCTTTGCATCTTCAAAGAAAAGCTCTCGGATAGCCAATCCCAGGAAATACTAAACTGACTGTAGGTGGACTTCCACTCTCCTCTTTTCCACAAATGTATGGTGCTCCCAACAGTGGCCTCTGACTGTGGTTTAACATGGAAAAGTTGCTCCTGTGTTTGATGATTGCTGGTTGCAGTGGGCTTTGTAACCTAGGAGGAAAGATAGAGGGGCTCCTGGGCCAGCTGTCTAGTTCCAAGCTTTTGCTGAGGCATTTCACATGAATTACTTCATTCAAGTCCTTCCCCAAACCCTTCTCTCACCTTGATAGGAATGGTGGCAGTATCTTTGACGATTCGATGAGATTGGTTCTGTGAGCATTCTCTGCAAATGATCCAGGAGAACCATGGAATTGAAAATTGTTATTTTCAAAACATTGGTTCTTTCCAAAAGATTAGCTGTTGTTCTGCATCACAGCCAAAGTGCAGCCTGCCTTGCGATGCTTAGCACGCAAAAATGACATGCAAACGCTACTTGCATAAATGTGGCCAAGATGATATCTCAAAGTATTCTTGTGTGTCAAGACACAGGGAGGAGTGAAAGAGACAGAGAGGAGAAGGAAAGGGGGAGAGAGAGAGAGAGAGAGAGAGCGAGCAGGAGGGAGGAGATGGAAGCCACCAGAATTCTAACATTGTTCCCTCCAGGCATGAATCACTCCCAGGGGACATCACCTCCAGCATTTTAGGAGATTTTGCCCATCACATTTATGCATTTTAGATATAGTTATTATCTCTCGTGATGAGAATAAGACACTAGGAGTCACTGTCAAGGTTTGCAGCTACATTTAGTAAATAGAGAATTAAAGAATCAGGAGCGGGGAAGGGGGACTGAGTAGATGAAGTGTACACAGCAGGAGGACCTGGGTTTGAGTCCCGAACATGCAGTGGGAGTGGCAGCTCATGTCTCTACTCACAGCACAGGAGATGGAAACCAGGAGCCGGGGGCTTGTCTGTCCTGCCGGCCTAGCCAATCAGAAATTCCCAGGTCAGTAACAGATCCTAGCACAAAGACAATAAAGTGCCCAGCAAGAGAGGAACACAGTGGATTCCAGTCCCCAATCTCCATCTGCTTGTGCACAGAAGTACACACGTGTGCTAGCACCGATGCACATACACGTGTACACATACATATGCATGTGCACATAAACAGGGAGACATGCACCCATCCACCATCTGTCCATTCACCCACTCACTAACCATCATCACAAACACATATGCTATGCACATGCACATACACATGCTACAAAACACTACATATGCACACGCTACACACATGCTACACATTCTACTCAAATGCATACACACACCACACACACACACATCAAAGGACTTTATAGCAACAGTTATATCAATACCCTTCACTCACTGAAAAGAAAAGGAGTCTTAGCTTCTGTAATAGAACTCAAAAGATGTTCAAACATTAATCCGGCCCTTGGGAGTGGAGAAATTCAATGTCTGTTCTCATTCACGGTCACATCCTAAACCACCATTGAAAATCGGTAGCTGAGGAGGCAGCACACACTCCCCCCCCCCCGCCTGAAACCAGACTAGAGGGACTAAGAATCAGTCCCCGCACTCTGAAACTGGACCAGAGGAACTAAGAGGCGCAAGGGAAAGCATGGTCTATGGCTGGGCATTGTGCAAACCAGACAATTAAAATGCCTTGGGACGTGAAGCCATGTGTGATCACTTGCCCCTGGACTGAAACGACACCAGCTCTTCCCTCCAGATGAAAAGGCGAGCCCAGCATCAAACCCAGGCTGACCCCAGCGTCTGTCCACTGAGCCTGAACTCAGATTAAGTTTCTGAGCTGAACTAGCTATTTCTGTTTTTTTTTAATTTGAGAGTGTGTGGGGGGGGATATGATAGGGGGGATATGATGCTGGTGACACAACACGTGTGGAGGTCAGAGGTCAGAGGCCACCTCTCAGAAGCTGGTCCTCCCCTTCTACCCTTCCACCAAGAGGAAACTCAGGTCACCGGGTTTGGACTCAGACCCCTTCCCCACCGTTACCTCATCAGCCTTTGCTCATCACGTGACTTGACACCACTTTCAAGTGAGATCCCATTCTTTGATTTTCTGCTAAGTGTTTCAGGGCCTATCTAACCATATGAATTGTACTATCTGCATGTATTTTAAAAGTACATAGTTACATTGTTAGGTATTACGTTCTCCACTCAAGACTTCGTGTCATCAAGGTTGACCTTGAACTTTGAGCGCATCTGCCTCCACCTCCCAAGGGAATTGCAGGCGGGTGCCGCCATGCCATGCTCCGCATGTGGTGCTGGGGCTGACTTTGAATTTTTCTCAAAGATGTTTTTTCAAGGGCGGTGCAGGGAAAACAAAATTGAAAGCAACAACAAACTATAATTCAGAACACCAAAGATGCTACGTTATTCACCTGGAACCAGACCAGCCAAATCTCTCCCCATCCTGAAGTTCAGAGAATTTTGTGGAAGAGGGGAAGCAAGACTGTAAGAGCCTAAAAATGGGGAGGACCAACCATATGCAAAATACTCCATACAAACCAGGGCTGTAGCAGCCAAGATTGGACTTTGCCTGACCTGCACAATGGCTGACATGTCAACGACCCCCCAAACTCTAACATGGATCATAGGGGAGAAGGCTCCGTGCAGTAGGATCCTTAGAGGCAAGGGGTTAAATGGTCATAATAGAGTCCCCATGCTCACAGGGAGCCCAAGAAGGGGTCTCGGGTTATGGCACTGAGTCCTGAATCCTCACTAAGGTGGAGGACTCAGAGGGAGGTTTGGTGCCCACATAAATGGATGTTCCAGGGGAGGGAAGGAAGGAGGAGGCACCTAGAGAGGGAGAGGGAGAGGGTGAAAGAAAGGGGGAAGGCAGGACACTGAAATGGGGGATGACTGGGGAGGGACTGGGGGAGGGAGAGGACAGGGGTACCTATTGAGCTTGTATGATTAGGAAAAAAAAATGTGGGAGAAAAAAGAATTTTTTTCTTTTTAGGAGAAATGTGGCAAGTCATGGTTTGAATGTGAGTTGCCCCCCCTCCCACGTACAAATCCTTAGCTGGCCTTCATTCTTGAAAAGGCTTGTAAGAAGTGGAGCCTTTATTATTTGGGACCTGCACATGTGGATAGCTGGCTGCCTAAAAAGAAAGAATTTCTTCAATTTCAGTAGGCATGCTGGAAAAAGGCTGAGAATTTGCCCCCCCAGGACATATTCTCAGGACCACATCTCCGAGATTGTGCTCCTAATGAAGAAGCCATTCTTCACCTCTGGTAAGAACAGTCTAGGTTTCAAAGACAGACGGAGTATATAGCATCTCCTTCAAACACCCAAGGAGGAACATGTTTATTACAAAATCACTTCCTTAAAATACTCTTAGGGATGGTCAAAAGAATTATAGAATCAAACTTGCATCAGGGACTGGAGAGATGGTGCAGGGGTCAAGACTCCGCCTTGCAAGCAGAAGGTCCTGAATTCAGATCCCAGGTTCCACATATAAACACCAGGCAGGCGGCCTGCACTTCTGTCCCTGGTGGGTGGAGCCTGGGAAATCCTAGAGCGAAGCTAGAGGAGGTAGAAGCAATCCAGGATGATTCCTGAAGCCACTCTTGGTTCTCCATAGGGACACACAGTGCCCTCTGACACACACACACACACACACACACACACACACAGTAAAAGAAGAAACAAAGTTTAAACTTGCAATGGAAGCTGACATCTTCCTCCTCCTCAATTGATCCACTGGTCACGACAAGGCTACTGCACCCAAGAATCCCCTGAAGTGAAGCCCACTCCCTCCAGACCCACCCGAGATTGGGCCTATCAGCAGTTCACCACTAAAGGAGAAAGATCTCAAGAGATATGCTTCCCTGAGAAACTATTTAAAGCTAATGCCAGACAGGAGAAAGGGAACTTCTTTACTCAACGATTTACCCACTGCAAAGTCATCCACGCCCCAGGAAAGACTCCGGCACTTGCCGTTGCAGACATCCCAGATGAAACTCAGTGGGTTATAGGTGAAGGCATGACTTAAAAGTAGGAAGGAAACAGGCTGGAAAGGAGAAAGTATGTGGCGGGATGGGAGAAGATATGAGATTGGGCAGTAAGGAGTGAAAATGATGAATTCATTGCATTGGTATATGAAAGTGTGTTGGGCCCGCCCAGGATTTGCCCCGGGACATGGCCGAGCACATGGGACTAAAGATGGAACTGAAAGCTAGTGTCCTGGGCGTAACCCTGATCACATTACAGAGAGCCCTAATTGGCTTTCAGGTATTGACCTGCCTTCTGTTCTGAGTTACAGTGGACTTGACCACTAGTACCTGAAGGATGTGTTGACCTTTGACACAATTGGCTGTCCGGTTCGCACCCTGTGGTCCTTTTGTCTACATAAGCTGTTTTGTTACCCCCAATAAACTGAGATTTTGCTCTGACAAACTCCCCGTCCATAGCCAAGTCTCTGGAGGGTTGAGGCAGAGGCATCATCACAGCTTGGAGCTGTGTAATCGTGTGAATGAGTTTGTGAGTGAGTAGAGAGACACCACATCGTAGGTGGTGGACTCTGCAAAAGTGCCAAAGAATAAAAGAATGAACTCCGCATCTCTCCTTTTTCTACAGTGTCACAATGTTGGTGTCTGTTGTGTAACATTTTCAAGCCTGTTTTATTTTTAGCTTCACGTTTTGTGGTTGGGGATCAAATCAGGACTGGACTATGTGCACGCCAGGCAGGTGCACCATAACTGAGCCACGGCCCGGCTCCTTTTCTCTTGCTGGCCTACAGGAAGCTGTACCACAGCAAGCACACACCGACTCTCTGTCCCATGAGTGTTGCTATGAGCAACAGAGAAAGCAGCTGCCATTGTAAGCTGGGAGGACATGGCCCAAGAAGTCCCACCTCCACACACTTCCAAGAGTCAGGGCAGTGCACTGAGATCTGACCAGAAGGAAGTAAGGAAGAGAGGGAGAAGAGGGAAGTATGGAGGGAAGAGAGGGAGGGAGGAGTGAGGGAGGGAGAGAGAGAAGAAGGAAGGGAAGGAGGGAAAGAGAGAGGAAGGGAGGGAGGGAAAGGGGAAGGAAGGAAGAAAGAAGAAGGAAGGAAGGAGGCAGGAGAGGGAAGAGGGAAGGAGGGAAAAAGAAAGAAAGTGGAGAGGAAAAGAGGGAGGAAAGAAGGATCCTGCCACATAATTGAACCAGCTGAGGAAGATTATCAGTTATTTTGGCTCATGGAATGGTCTAGAATCCCAAAGGCTAGATGCTGTTTGAAGAATGAAGAAACTGCAAAGCATCCACCACACCCTGACATACCTCCCCACAAACACACACATCAAGGGACAGTAGCTCTGGAGGGATTCGTTGCAGAGTCACTGCCCCAAGTAGCTTGCTTCGCTTCATTCCCTTTTCTTTATGTCCCCCCCACCCAAATGTCTTAAGTTGCCACGGGAAGGAATAAATGGCATTCAGATGCTGTTCTGTGAGGACGCAAGAGCTCCTTTCACCTTAATATTCACCAGAGGTTTACTGAAAGTCGAAAACAACACAGAGCCGCCCAGTGACTGACCTGTGGATTCTTCCCTCAGGCTGCATCTAATTTCAGCCTGTCTTTGAAGTTACCGCAGGATGCAGTATCACGCCAGGTGTAATTCAGGTGCACGACAAATGAGAAGTACACTTGCTGGTTAAGTGGTCTCACGTCACATATCACAAGAAGCTCAAAGTAGACACTCAGGGCTGTGTTGTAAAAGGGACTCTCCAAATTTGCATTCGCAAAACCCTCCTTGGTATGCGAGAGCAGCTGTCTGGCTGCCCACCCCCTACCCAGCAGCTGGTTGGGGGCTTCCTTATCAAAGGCTGGACAAATCCTGGCCTAGGAGGATAACTGCCAAGTGATAAAGCCTGGAAACCATGCGTTCTGCCAGCAGAGACTTGCCCATTCGTCAGGAATGCCCTTTCCCCGTATCAATGATCAACAACAGACTTAGTATTTGAACTTCTGCACTGCCTGTCTTACAGTGTTGCTGCACACATGCTCATCTGAGGAGGAGGGACTTCACTCTCCTGTCTAAGAATGGCCTTTTCGTTCACGAGCATCTTTTTCAACAGAGTCCAGTCATCAGGGAATGAGGCGTGTGAAAAAAAAACACCTGTAAGCTAATCTATGAACCAACCGGTCTAACAAAGTAGATATGATTCCTTCCCTCCCCCATTCACTACTCTCCAAAGGAAGAAAAGCCAGAACGGAATATTTGTGTCTTCCCCCAGTTCCTGCGTTGAAATTCTAAGCTCCATAGCTCCATGATGTTTGAAGGTGAAGCCTCTGGTAGATAATTATTACCCAAAGGAAGGGGGGCTTACGGCTGGATTAGTATACTGGCAAGAAGAAATGTAAGAGAACTTGTTTCTGTCCCTCTGTCCCACCCTCCTTCCCTTCTCTTTGTCTTCCTCCTCCTATCCCATCTTTTCTCCCTTATTCCTTCCTTCCCTCATCTTTCACGTGAGAACACTATGAGAAAATGGTCATCTGCAAGCCAAGGAGAGAACAACAGAAAATGAACCAGACCACCCCTTGGATCTTGAATTCGTAGAGCCCAGAAATGTAAAAACGATTTCTGTTGTTAAAGCCTGTCAGTCCACAGCATGGCAGGCCAAGCTGATCTGGACAAAGATCCATTTGTATTAATGATAATGCAAGCAAATATGTAAGCGTTCATGTGAAATCCACCATGAAATGTGTATGAGCACGTGGCTTTTGGGTCAATTTAGATACAGTTGTGCATCGTTAAGTATGGTCACAGTTTAAGTTTTTAGCTAGTACTCGTTTATCACTCTATGTAACCCATTTGGAAAAGGTATTCTCTTTGGGAAACTGTTTAATAAGTCAAAGACATAACAGAAATGGTGTTGACCTCATTAACATAAGCTCAATTCTCCTGTTTATAACTTGGTCATAAACCTTCATAACTGCTCAGCAAGAGAACCTTCTGGAAGATGAGAGGACTCAGCAGGGGGAGATGTTTGCAGATCAGTGAGGCCAGGCCATAGGGCCCTCCACCAAAGAGCTTTAAAAGTACTTCGCTCAGTGAAAACAAACCTCTTTAGAATTTATAAGTAGGTCTGCATCACATCATAAAAGACAATGCGAGTGTACACAGTAGAGAAGAGAATTTCCACAGGCCTAAAGCAGGCTCTCTTGTATATCCCCAAAGGGCAATCAATTACAAGGCTCTCCTCAGTCCAAATCAGCTTTGGGAAATGTACGGAGACATATGCAGATATGTGAGAATACAAGCGTGTACATAAAAGTATAAATATATACATAGATATACACTTCTGCTTACAGACATATATGTACACACAGAGATATATGCTTATATATACATATACATACATATAGATAGATATACACTTCTGCTTACAGGCATATGTACACACAGAGATATATGCATTTACAGTTTACAGTGAGAGATTCATTTACATAATCAGTTCTTCACATTAAGTGAAAATACGTTGCAAAATCAAGTAAATGATTTACTTTAATTTTTGAAATCTCTTAGCATGTGTGTGCGTTCACATGTGTGCACACATGTATTTGTTATAAACATGTAACACATGTTTTTTGCTTTTACAGACTCTAAAGTGCTGGTGAGATGGTTTTGCTCTTGCTTTTTTTCAGGGACAAACTAGAGCAGATCATTGGACGGACAAGGATGTAGCTTAGATGTGGCTGCTTCTTCCTTAATTGACAGTAAAGTGCAGTTTTACTTTAACCTGAACAACGAATCTGACACAATCTCCCAGCATCCTGTTTCTATTCCTGTTGGTACATGCCCAGAGCCTGTATTCTAGGACATCTTAGTTTAGGAAGAGCTGGCATCTAAGCGTTGATGAGTCCATACTCAAGATTAACTGAAAGGAAATGTATAAAATCCAGGGTTTAGAAGCAGATTGACATCATTTCCTATGGTTACTCACTCCGTTATCTTGAATAGCAAGGCAACTAGATCTGTCGTCCACAAATCACCCCTGAAGCAATTCTTTCTACTTAAACTTCCTTGAGATGGCAAATCTAACTGTCAGCCAACAGGAAGAACAACCTTGAGAGAAACAAACTGAGCAGAGACGCAGCCTGAGAATTCAGACTGTGGACTTTTTGTAGTATCATGTCTGATTCAGCTCAACCAGGACATGGCTCTGGGAAGCAGAGAAAGGCAGAGACTAGACCCTCCATAGGAAACTAATAGGCAGCAGCTCAACGGGACATGTGTATCTGAACTGGATCTTTGCATGGTGCAAATATGCATTAGTTAAGTAACATTAATTAATCCTATTCAGTAATATTGATAACTTAGGAGTGATGTAATACAGCAGTGGTTAAACAGGGAACTACATCTAGGGACAACACTTTTCAGGCCTTCGTAGGTGAGCTAGGACAAAATGGATGACTTATTTGAAATAATGCACCAAGAAAGTACAAAGCGAATGTGGTAAAAGGAACGTGGCTACTTGTTGAACTGGTGAATAGCTGGTAACTGTTATATTATACAGTTTATTTTCTCCACATGCTTGAAATTTTCCTAATAAGAAATTAAAGCCTGTGAGCCTGTGAATTTGAGTTAACTAAGTTGTTTTGTAGACGAGACATCATTTTAGTGCTTTTAAAATAATAGGCGAAAAATGTATATAAATGTACCCACAGATCTATCATTAGGGGACTAATTAGCAGCATCATTATTATAAAAATGCAAATCTCTTATTTATTTCCTACAAGATTTACCTTGTAAACATCGCCTAACAGCTGGGTTCACTAGCATATCGGGGGGGGGGGGACACTCTTCTACAGTCAGAAGGTTCTTGAGGGGATCAAATACCCTAGCATTTTATAAAATGCAGGGTGTGCCAGATGGACTGCATGTTCTAGTTCTAAGTTAGCCCTGGACTTAAATAGCAGCAAGCATATTCCCCCCACTTGGGAGCCAGAAGATACCTGCAGGTTTAAAATCATGAGTACCTTCATCTTCTAATACATTTCCTGTCATCTGGCAAGAGAAGGAAGAACAGCATCTTATTTCCAATAAAAGTTAACGTATGCATTGCGCACAAGAGTCTTTTATGGTTATCGGAGCTCGTTCTTTTGGTAGAGCTTTTAATTTATACCAGCTTCATCTGGCTTCCTCAATGCTGTTCAGATCAGAGACCCACGTTCTCAAGCCAAGGATAAGATTGTCTCTGTTTATCTGGGTTATCTCACAAGAGGGACGTGAGCGTCCACTCATGAAACCGGAGCCTTTGCAGGGGTGGAAAACGCCAATCGGATGATCGGGTTCTCAAAAGTTCCAAATCTCTCCACTAAGCTCTGCTTTAGTCATTTGAACCTCGTGTCCTTTGGTTACATCGCCAGCGAGATGAACTAGTTTATATAACCCACCTTCGCAGGAAGGAGACTGATCTTGCACCTGACCTACTTAGTCAGAAATCATTGCTTCTCCCAACCATGGAAACGCAGCGCTTAAATGTTATTTCTATTATTTAAAAAATAACTCTATTACCCAATCATATATAATTAAAATATATTAGAAGAAAACTAAGCACTTAGCATTGCAATACGGCACAGGCCTCTGAGTCCTGGGGAGGCAGAGGCAGGAAGGCAAGTTTTGGGCCTCAGCTAGGTAGAAAAATTCCAGGAAGGCCTAAGCTGAATGGCAGGATTCTGTCTAAACAAATAGATTTTAAAAGTTAAATTATAATGAACTAGCAAAGGATGTTTGGAATTTAGAATTTGTGTGTGTGTGTGTGTGTGTGTTGCTTAAGTGTGTGTGCATGTGCATGTGGTGTATGCACTCATGCAGAGGCCAGAAGGTAGCTGATCTAACACTCTCCGTTTTATTCCCATAAGTCAGCGTCTCTCAGTGAGCCTGGAGTTCATGATTTTGACCAGGCTGCTGTCCAGCGAGCTGCAGGGATGCGGGTACTGGGACCTGGATTCAGATTACTCGTCGTACCTCACGCAAGCGTTCTTACCCAGCGAGTCATCTCCCCAGCCCAGGAAGTCAGAAATCCCGAATGCCAGGTACGGTGCTCCTCTGCAACTTCAGGAGACACGCCGCAAGACTGTATGCACAAGTACTGAACTTCGCATCCAGCCCCCTGTGAGAGGCCTGAGATCGCATGTTCATCTGAAAGACCCTCGTTACTCATGGCAAGGGTCTTCACCCCTACCAGTCTCACAGGGCTTCCTCGACGTCAGCCAAGTCTTGAGTGGGCAGCCTGAGAGTGGATTGGGCATCAGGCGTGGGCCATCAGAACCAGAAAATATCAGCTGTGCTGCGGCCCCACATTACCATCCGACAAGCAAGTCAAGAATTTGTGGAGGGTTCGCTTCTACTTATACCCTCCAGCCACCAGCATGGACACAGAGGCCTCCTAAGAATCCTGAAGAGCCCTTCTGGCCAGAGGTGGTCCTCCTAAGTGGGCAGAGGGATCTCAGCTGTTGTAGATTTGGGGGTTGTTTAGAGATTTACCACTGACCAAAAGTCAAACGTTTAATAAAATGAGAGGCTTTATTGGGAGACAGAGAGAGAGACTGGTATACCAGGGCTTCACACAAAAACGGAGTTGAGCATGAAGGCCTGAATTGTGTTTTTACAATGTATTTAATGATTTCGTGGTGGGGAAACAGACAAAAAAATTATCTGGGTTTGCAGACCCTCAAATGCATACGTGTAAAGTATATGTTCTCAGGATAGTCGTGCAGATGTTTGGGGACCTGTCCATCTGCTTGCATATCCTGTACATCTTTAAGCTTGATGTTTATGTACTTAATGAAGGGGGGTACTCCAAAAAACTGGGCAGAGGGAGAAGGCATCTGCCCTCGCTTATAGATAGTTGCTTGACAGCCACTTTCTAGCTAAAGAACTTCTCACGTTTGTTTCCTGTAGGTACATAAAATTGTTTGTTTCATATCCCCTTTAATGTCGTCATTAGAGGTGGCAGATGCTGCTCTGTTGAACGCCCGGGGGCAGGTAGGTAACAGTCACGTGGCTTCAGAAAGGACCAGGAGGACTGAGACAGGGCACATGGCGCTGGCCTGTGACCCGCACCTGGGCACAGTGACAGGGCAGCGACTCGGACGCCAAGCCCTGGGCAGCCTCCGCAGGGGATGTGCAGGGGTCAGAGCCTGGCAGCAAGACCCCAACAGAAGGCCAAGAAGGACAGAAGGAACAGGGAGCCTATTTTATGTAGCAGACAGCGCCTCATCGCCACGGAACTTCTCGTCCCCACACCACCCTGGAGAAAAAGACACAGGAAGAATATCCGAGAGATGAAACATGGCCCTGCCGTGTTTTTAGACTGACATAACAAATGTTGCCCAGAAATAAAGAGCGGCATGTCTGAGTTTGGCCTGTAGATATCAGTCTCAGTACCAGACATTTGAAGGATGCCACCTGGCACTTGGCTTCAGACTGGCAGAGCCAGGCTTGCTCTGCGGGCTCAGAATTGCTAAGAAGAATGGCATCCACTCTCTTCTGCTCAATGCTGCTCCTGGCTTACGCCTCCCCCCAGGCCCCTCCTCCTGCTCTGGGGACCCCGAACAAATGGAATGCCCCCAGTTACTTTCATGACTTGCCATACAGTGGACTTTCAGGACATGGGACAGCCTGGGAGAGCGGGGGTTAGGGGGCAGTGTGAGTTGGGAGCTAAGCTTCAGAGGGAAACCCAGGTCTTGGGGGGGAGGGGCTCAAAGGCCCATGCACAAGCCACTAGAACCACACCAGGGAACATCTGTCCTCAGAGGAAGGCAAGAATCATGTCAGAGAAGGTCCCAAGCACACGCTCAGAAAGAGAATGGCATCCTTGGTATATCAGCCAGGCGAGGAGTAAAAGCCAGGGTTTTGCTTTGAGTTTCTAAACCTAAACCTACTCCCTGGATATGTGTGTCCATTTATATTTATATGTAGGCCGGCTTAGTGGTGTGTATGGCATCTGTATGTGCATCCATGCATGCGCATGCATGTGTATGTACATGCATGTTCATGGTTCATGTCTGTATGTGTGTGTGCTGTGTATGTATGTGTGTTGTGTGTGTGTGTGTGTGTGTGTGTGTGTGTGTGTGTGTATACGCTCACTGAGAGACTGGTTCTAACAGTCTATGTAACTGTAATGATTAAAAATACATTTAAAACCATACAACATTCTCTTTGAAGTACCCAGAACAAGGTGCTGGAAGGAAGACGCGATTCTATCAAATAGAAATAGACACTAGTATTTTTACTCACAGATGGTATTGGCCACCTACACACAAATTGGTTTCAGAAAAATGAAACTAAGCATATCTTTAAACTTTCATAGGGTGTGCAAAGAGCAAATTTTCTTGGTGCTGCCATAAACAAAGATATCTGGCATTGCAGCTCAGCATGAAATGCATCTCCACTGTGTTCAACCAGCTCTGGAGGGAACACAGCTCCGGATAGTCTCTCACACCAACTTGTGCTTCAATAACTAGTGGTACTATGAAATTCCTGCTCCCAACTTCCTGCCTTCCACTCAAACACCAGGGATTGATTTGTTCTGGTCCTTTTTTAAAAAACTTATTTAAGGGGCTGGAGAGGTAGCTCAGGGGTTAAGCCTCTGCCTTGCAGGTAGAAGGTCCTGAGTTCGGATCCTAGACCCCCATGTATAGACGCCGGGCAGAAGCGGGGGCGGCCTGCATTTCTGGTCCTGGTAGGGCGGAGCCTGTGAATCCCAGGGCAGAGTAAACAAGGAGGAAATGGAGGCGGTCCATGGTGGTTCCCAAATTCGTCCGTGGTTCTACACACACAGGCATACATATACACACATGCACACATGCACAATTGAATTTAAAAAAAAAGAAAAAAATTATTTCTGTATTTGTGTGTGTGTGTGTATGTGTGTGTTTATCAGAGGACCTGTATGTCCCTCTGCAGGGCCAAAGGTGATTTCAGGAATCATCCTGGATTGCTCCACCTCCTTTTTGCTCCCTCTGGGATTTCCCCGGCTCCACACACAGGGCTGAAAATACACCTGGCATTTTTATATGGGACCTGGGATCCGAACTCCAGACCTTCTGCTTGCAAGGTAGAGTCTTAACCCCTGAGCCATCTCTCCAGTCCTATTCTGATCCTTCCAAGCTTACCTTTTAGGGCCATTTGAGATTAGAATATCACTTCTTCCTAGCCTGCAAGATTTGACCAGAACATCTGAGCCCTGGCTAAAGGGTATGAGATTGATCATTCTAGAAAGACTGAACATCGACCTAGCTTTTTGACTGGCCCCTTAGAGTGACATGACTCTCAGGAGGTCTCCACTGTCAAAAGGTTGGAATTTTATAATTACCATCCACAGAGCTGGCAACCCTTACTCATCCACCCATCCTTCTATCTGTGCATTTATTACTTATCACTTGCTAAAAGTAGAAACACAATAAAAACAAAACTTGCACTAAATATCTCTTAAATGTCAAGAATAGTGTTGGGCCCTGGGGATATGAGTCTAATTCAGACTTTAGAAGGAAATCCGGCATTTGTCAACATGGTGCAATCTGGAAGCATACTATCCCTGAAATATGCTTTAAAAAGAAATAAAAAGCTCTACATTTTGATTGTGTACTTTTGGACCCAAAAGGAAACAGACTGTCAACAAAGGGTTGATCATTAGAATTCTCATGAACAGCAACAGAACCAAAAGCCAATAAATAATTCTACAAACAAAATGGCTGCAAATCATCATTTGCTTCTAATGCAAAGGCTGAGAGTTCCTATTTGCAGCCAACCTGTCTGGAGGAACTATTCTAGGATCTTTCTGAAGGGCAATGAAGGTGTGGCAGCTAAACATAACTGTGTCAACTTGAAGCTGTAGGGCACTTTAAAAAAATACATTTTGGGCACATTTATGAAGAATTAGTGGCTAAGGCTCTGAGCAAGCCTGTAAGAAATAATCTAATTGATGTGGGAAGACCTGGTCCATGGTGGGTGGGACCATTCCTGGAGCAGGCAGGTAAGAGGGAGAGAGTTGGTTCAGGACGTTGGCCTACACAGACACACAGGCATTCTAGAAAGTGAGAAAGTACATCCCTTTCTTTGTGTAGAGGTGATATGGCCAGTTCCCTCCCATCCTGATGTTCCTATGAGCTTCTGCCAGGCTGATGAAGTGCAACTGAGAATCGTTAGGCAAATAAACCCCTCATTCCCTTAAGCCATTTGCATCCTGTATTTGTTCAGCAGTAGGAGGAGAAATTAACACAAAAAGTGAGCACAAAAAAAATTAATCAAATGTCAGTGAGAACTTTGGTTCTTGATTGAAAAGAGTTACAATTAATATTCTGAAATAAAAGTCAAAAGTGAAATAAAATTCTAGGAATAATAAACAATTGGAGGAATATGAACATAAAAAATATTTATATAAAACATACTAAGCCTTATGTTCATAAGTAGATGAAGGTTAAACACCATGGTAATGATCAATGACTTTATAGAGGATTCTCCTTCATGTACACTGCAGGGAAAAAAAAATCATTCTGTGGCTAAAATTTGAAATCACTCTACTCTCTCTCACCTCTGAAAAAAGTAAAACAAAACCTTCTTTAATTTCGAAATCTCCCCATACTGCTGGGCCACTCTGGTTTAGTTCCAGCTATGAAATTGCGCTCATCCTCCATGATCCTGACTGCACTGCTCAGGAATTGCAAGACAGACCACCATTGTCTCTTTGATTTCCCGAAACCTGGGGAAACTTCCATCTCAGGATACTTGAGCAAGACTACACGTAGGCACCAATAAGCTTCCTTCAGGTAAGTCTTTATGTCAACACTTACTACATGAATATATTACAGTTTTGGGGCTGGCAAGATGACTCGGTGAGTAAAAGCATTTGGTACATAAACAAGAAGATCTGAATTCAATCTTCAGAACTCACAAGGTAGAGAAATAGAACCAACTCCCCAAAATCATCTCTGACCTCCACATGTGCATCATGGATGTGTGTTGTGTACACATGCACACCCTATGGACACATAAGGAATTGTTAAGCAATTGTAAAGATTCAGTTTTGTATTCACTCTCCTGATATGTGGTTCTCTTAATGAAATTCTCTTACTCAGATATACACTTGAGAAAAGGACAAGTATTTAGTCAGTCATCCTTTCCAAGGAACTCTTGTGAATCACTTTTGAAACACATCGAATCTTAGTAGGAGACATTTTTTAAAGCTTAATTGCATGGAAACTCTGAAGTCATATAAGCAAACATTTCTGCTCTTGGGGGGGATGCTTTGAATTTTATTTTGAGACAGAGTCTTCTGTAGCCTAGGCTGACCTTGAATTCAATATGTAGCCAAGGATAGCCTTAAACTCCTAATCCTTCTGCCTACACCTCCCCAGTGCTGGGATTAGACTCATATCCCACCATGCCATGGCCAATTTTACTCTTTACATGAAAATTCCCTCCCCAGTGCTGGGATTAGACTCATATCCCACCATGCCATGGCCAATTTTACTCTTTACATGAAAATTCACTCTTTAAACTACAATCTTCAATAAATGCTGAAATGTTGCTTTCACTGAGGTATATATGTATATCTTTTACTGAACATTCATATCTGTGTTACACAGCATTGTGATTGTCATTTATTACTATCAGCATGGTTGCCACTGAGTGCACCAAAAAGAGCATTCAATCCAAACCACAAGCTCACAGGATAAACAGAAGTGTGCAAAAATTCAGTGGCCACTCAAGAATTACTGTTTTCTCAATCTACCATGTTCAAGTCAATGCCTGTTTTCTACACACATCTAAACAACCACACTTTGTGTGCTAGGGAATCTCACAAGTCAAAGTGTTATTCCACGGAACAGAAGAAATGTCTTGCAGGAGATTCTTATTGTCTTACCTAATGTTCATCACTTAGGTGCTCAAGAATCAAATTCATGAAATAAGCCTGATTGTATCACCTCATTAAATATATTCTTGTTCAGACAGGACTTTTTGTCTTTACCTGTTGTGAACTGTCACAGCCACACTCAATCTGCTGCCACTGCAGCTCATGATGCTGGATGCTCTGGTCACAGCAGCTTTGGTGTCACACTGCAGAGTCACTGTGAAAGGATTTCTCATCTTGTATATCCCCTGAGTTTGTCTTAAGGTCTACCAGGGGTCGATGAGCCACCCATTGAAAGCTCTTTCCTTTAAAAGATAGAAAAGGGGACTGGAGAGATGGCATGGTGGTTAAAGTGGCTGCCATACAGGCAAAGGATCAGAGTTCAAATTCCAGATCTCATGCAAAATGGAACACCTGCCTGTAATTCTAGCCTGGGAAGGCAGAGACTGGGGATCCCCAGACTAACCCTAGAGGAGAGCAGTGGAATTGATTAGAGATTCCCCCCATGAAAAAGAATAAGACATAAGAGCAATCGAGGATGATTCCTGGTACCAACCTTATGCTTCCACGTGCATGTATACATATATGTGCACTAACACCTTCACACACGTGTACCCCACACACATGTGAATGTGCATGTATGCACACACACATACACATGAAAATGTAAAAAGGAGAAATAAAACATTAAAATAGAAAAATAATCTGTTTCCACGGAGTATGCACCTCCAAATATCCACTGAATAAAAAGAGAGGAGCAGGTGCAGAATGTCTGGGGAGTCCAGGGGTGCAAAGAGTGATGATGCATCCATCAGAGCTATTGGATTAAGGGGCAGTTTCCTCTCTAGATGCCTCGTGGGAGAGGCTCGGGCTGCACAATGAAATGGAGGGGAGGGAGGTGTACCCCTTACTCTGCTCTGTTACTCTGCAATGATCGTCAAACACAACTTAAGGGGAGAAAGGGAGATTTATTCAGCTTCCAGTTCCAGAGTGGAGATGCAGTCCTTCCTGGCGGAAACGGCACGGCGGGGCGGCAGAAGCTGGAGGCGGTTAAGTTACATCCATCAAGGAGGCTGAGAGTTGCAAAACTGCCAACCACAAGAGCAGACCTCTCACGGAAGTAGGTGGGGACTAATCCACCTTAAGGCCCAGTCCCTGTGACAGCCTTCTTCCGGCAAGGCTCCACCTCTTAAAGGTGCCACGACCTTCCCAAACAGCTAAAGATTCCAACAGATGAGCGTCTGTGGGCCACAAATCACTTTTCAAACATTGACAGGAGTCTATAAACAAATGCAGAGTTTCAAAAAGAAAACCTTTAGCAATGACATTGCGAAAGAAACATCTTTTACTTGAAGGACTTTTTCTATTATCTGAAAGGTAGTCGGAGCTATTTCCAGCATCCAGCGTGTGCTTTGCAGCGGGTTTCCATGTGGTGTCTTAGAGTGATTATTTAACATCACAAGTACCCTACCAGTACTTCACACTACTCAGTTCAGTGTGTGCGAACAGCAGCCAGGCATCCAAACAATTGCTGTGGAATCTCTTGGCAGATTTACTGTCACCGAAGGGTTTTGTCATTAGCCTAAGAAGTGGTTTTCCATTGGTCGAGTGTGCTCAAGGTTGGAAGAGCATCTGCACTGGGGTCTAGGTGCTTCAGTCCTGCCTGGAGTGAGTGAAGGATTGCAGATAAATGAAAAGTAGCCCAGAGCCTCAAGAAAGACCTCAGGACCGAGTCCAGACTCAGCCCACACTGTCATGACCCGTTCACCCCAAGTGTGAAGCTGGAACATCTTCAACCTGCCTCCAGCCAGCCTTTACACGGAGTCAGTTTAAATGTCTTAAAGCCGAAAACAGAAAATAAACTCACACATCTTCTCACATTTTGGAGGTGTTAGGAGTGAAAGTCAGCCCCTAGTCAACCATGGGGTTCAGCGTGCCTGCATAACTGAGCCACAATAAAAGCTCCCACACCAAAGCCCGATGGTGTTAGTCAGTACTGTGCATATAAAGACGTTACACGGAGTTCCTGGCACAAGGAAGCCCTGTCCACACATGGCCCCTCCGTGTGTGTTTGCACCCTCCTTGTGCCCTGCCCTATCCTTACCCCCTCGTCTGACTTTTACTCTCTGTCCTTTGTTATAATCACAATAAGTCTTCAGTGAACTGGGGATCCACCTGTGTATGAATTATGGAATCTGGGGGTGGTGTTGGAGACCTGTGAACTTGCAGTTGATGACAGACATGTAAATGACCCCAGGGACCCTCGACTTGTCTTAGGAGTGAGGGAGGCACTTGAAACTCCCCAGCTCTGTAGGAGAGCAAAACCAGAAGGAGAGGGAAGACCTTGCAGAAGAAGAGAAAGGACACAAAGATGATCACAACTTCCTCTGCTCCAGTTGGCACGTGACACTTGTGACAGAAGTGTCTTGAGACTACAGGGACCGAAATCAGACTAAACAGGCTTGCCATTTATACCCCGAAGAAATAGCTCTGGGTATCATGATACCTCAATGGGTAGACTCCTAGGTTCCCCTGTGGTTTTGTGAATTATATTTATTCATGGGAGTAAATATAAAAATTGTGGGCTGAGGAGATAGCTCAGGAGTTTTCATAGTTAGGCACAGGTGTCAACTTGACAGTTGATTTGAGCTCTGGGCACATTTGTAGAGAATTAATGGTTGAATTAAGTCCAGAGCAACCTGCAGGAAATTGTCTAGCTGATAGGGAAGGCCCAGCCCCATGGTGGGTGGGACTAGGCCCTAGGATAAAGTACAGAGAGCTGGTTGAGGAAGTTGGCATCTTTGTGTACACTTGGCTGTACATGCTGGCCTGGCAAGTAAGGATCGTCCCTCTCTCAGGCACTATGTGCAAATGGTATGGCCAGTTCCCTCAGCCCTGGTGTTGGTGTGAGCTCTCCGCAAAGTTGGCCGAGGAACTGTAATCAGTCTATCGTAAAAGAATAAACCCTTTGTTTCCTTAAGCAATTTGATGGTGATTTATCAGCAATCATGCAGACAAACTGCAACAGGGGTTAAAACAAAAGAACCTGAGTTCAGATCCCCAGATTCCATGTAAAAATGCCAGTCAAATAATTCTGGCCCTGGAAGATGAAGCTGGGAAACCCCAGAGCAGAGACATGAGGAGAGAGGGCAATCCAGGATGATTCCCAACGCTTACCTTAGGCCGCCACAGACACCACACATACTCAAGTGCCCTCTTGTATACCCCTACACACACTGCATACACACATGTGCACAGGCATATACACACATGTGTATGCAAAAATAAAGAAGTACACAGATTGCAAGGCAAGGGTCCCTAATAGAGATCTCTTCTGCCCTCTAACCCTGGGAAGCTGGCAATATGCAGTCAAGTTCAGAGCCACAGCAGGGTCAGAAGAAAGGAGCTGGCCTCAGCCAAGAGTGAACCAGCATGAATCTAAAGCTGCCTTCCTCCGTCTGGACCTGCTGTCTCTTCTCGGCTGCACTCGTGTGTACTATACACAGCAGCTAAGAAAGGACAGCGAGGTGGGTGACAGTAACCTGCTGGCCTGAAAGATGAGCAGGTAGCCGTGCACAGAGCCTCTGGTGGGGCTGCAGCAGCTGGCTCCCACCACTCTCCAAGCTGCAGGGGTCGCTCCTAGGGTCGGAGGGCTAGTCCAGCTCCGGTTTTCTTCCTTTCATACGCCCCAGCCCTCCAAGCCCTGGATACCTAAGTACTGCATGTTCCAAAGCCACATGAAGCCCTGAGATGAATCGCCATCCCCCGCTCCCTGCAGGGATGTTGAAGATCAAAGGCGCTGGAGCTCCTGCTTGGTCCAAGCATGTTTTACCTCTGACTTTCCACCTTCGCCAGTTTGTCTGTTCACTCAGCAAGCCTCTCCTAAGTGATCGGAAAGTTATCCTGAGTTACAGCAGGAAGCTCCTCATGAGAATCACTTGTCAAAGTCCCAGGCTTCTGATCCCGGGAAGGTGGCACTCAGTTTTGTTCTTTTAAAAAACAGGTCTCTGCAGTTTAAGAATCTGAACATTTTTCCCAACCTTATGGTTCCTTGTATTTGGCAAAGTTGTGTGTGTGTGTCTGTGTGTGAGTGTCTGTGTGTGTGTGTGTACAGGAATATGTGCATAAATACAGGTCTTTGTGTGTATATATATGTATGTATGTATATTCACATGAGTCAGTATTTGTGCATGTGTATATGTCTGTATTTGTATATATATATCCATATGTGTGTACATATGTGTCTAAATGCGTTTGTGCATGTATATGTATATATATCAACATGTATGTGTCTGTATGAATATTTATCTATGTAGCAATGTGTGTATATGTGTATATATGTGTGTCTGTATGTGTGTTTATGTATGTAATGATGTATGTATATGTGTATGTATGTGTTTGTCTGCTATATGTTTTTGTATGTATGTATCCATGTGTATTTATGTATGTGGTGATATATTTATATGTGTGTACATATATGTGTATCTGCTATATATTTTTGCATATGTGTTTTCAGTGCTTTACACACCCAGAATGTAGGCAGACAAGGGCGTCTCTTAGGTGGGAATTGTCAGGCTATAGGAATTGACCAAATGCCTCTTGGTCTTAAAGTGGCTTCATTTAGTGTAGTAATGACTCATTGTACTGAGTCACCTCTGTTGCATAGTTAAACCTTCTAGTTTCTTGATACCTGTTTTTATCCATACTTCTCTTCCTCCATCTGCCCCTTTTACCACAATGCATGCCCCTCCAAAAGTCTTCACAGTAAATCAGATATGGGTTCTCCTTAAATCTCAGCTGCATTTTACACTACCTCAGGCATCTGAAATGGGATCGGAAGAACTCTAAGTAGACAGGAGATGGCTATGCATCTACCCATCTACCCATCCACCCACTCTCAATAAAATGAAACATATTGACCTCGGACAATGAAATGGTACCAGAGGTTCTTAGAGCACCACCCTCAAGAAGTTTAGCATCGGACAGCGAAGAATCCCTATCAGTTGGTAGCCCAGTGTGTAAGTCCAATATTCTGCCCTGATAACACTGTGAGGTCTGTAAGACCCTGGGAGTCACAACGGGCAGTTCACCAGAGGAAATGGTCTCTTGAATGAATCCTAAGAAAGGAGTATGAGTTAGGGGAAGGAAAGAGAAACTTGTCCCAAATGAGAGGTACTTGGGGTACAAGAGCAGAAAGTCATTAAGTAAAGGAGACCACGGAGAGGTGCAAGGGTGGAAGCTGAGGGCACTGCTGAGGTGCTAGGTGGCCTTATCACCCACCTGCCCAGCTGGGAGCCTTCCGAACAGTGTGGGCTCTGTCAGAAGGATGCACACAGCAGACTTGAAATCCTTCAAGACTTAGCATCCAACTTAATGTCCTTAGTCGGGTCAAGATAGTAATAGAAAGCATTGCACCAAGAATCAAAAGTCTAATCTAGAGAAGCCTGAAGTTTAAAGATAGGAGATCCAGTTCAGTGCGCAAAGCACAGAACCCAGCCGCAAGTCACGGGGAGCAGATCCTCCTGTTCCTAGCATGGCAGATGGAGGGACTGGCTTGGTCATAACACAATCTCCTGCCTGACATGTGTCCCTTTACTTTCTGTTATAGGGTCCAAAGTCTAACATAAGCCTCAACTTAAGCATGGAAATTTTAATTCTAATGATTAGAGGAGCTACAGAGACACATGGTCAGCAAGAAATGAGCTTTGCTTTTCTTCCTTTTCTGTATGCACTTATTCATCTACTATGCATTCAGAGGACAGGTCATCCTTGGAGAGAATTCATCTTTGCTCAATCATTTGTTAAAGACTCGTCCAAACAACATTTGAAACGTTCAATGCAGTGTGTTTCAGGTAACTCTAATGTCAAAGGTCCAATAGAAATAACCAGGCAATTTATTAAAGGCCAAAGTGACTTGTCGTTCCCAGATGCTAATATTCTACATTACAATGTCAATGCTGGGGTCAGACTAGCAACCAATATATTTATTCTACATTATTTTTGTAGCCGCCAAGTTAAAGTATTCGTTGAGAATGTACTGTACACTATAAAGCACACTCAAAGGTGACACCAGAGGATACGAGAAGATGGGAGAAGTTCTGATATTCGGTTCATGAGCGTACATTCACAGGGATCTTATCTAAATGTATGAAACAGGAAACAAGGGTCGGAGATGAATGCATGTGATAGATGCATGTGGTGGGGAGGGGGGTCCAGGGAGGACTTTGTGGAGGACTCCTGAGATTCCAGGAATGAGAAGACAAGATTTGGCAGCGACGGCTGGAGGAAAAGGAGGTGGCTACAGATAGAGGGGTGTCTTGTTGCTTTCTGTCTGTCTTCTTTCAGGCAGGAAATGCTATGATGTCAACTGAGAGCTGGGTCCTGAGTCACACGTACCAACAGCCACACCGCACCTCCCTCGGGACCTCGCCCATCCCAACTCTCCATCCAACTTGCTATGGGCAGAGTCAGCCAAGCTACAAATTATTTTTCTCTATTTTCTGTCTGTTCCTTGTCCATTCCATTCAGTTCCATTTGCTAGACCAAAACCCAGATAAAATGTGTTCCCCTTATTCCTTTAGCTGTGCTCTGGAACGTCTCAGACAAGGACATTTTCTTACAATGTCACGTTCTAATGATTTTCAGGGAGTGATCTCAGGGGTCCTTTTAATGCTGAGGAAGCTTTCAGATGATGAGGTCGTTTATGGGCAGCCTGCAAACTTCCTGATGTATCCTCATGAGGGTGTCTCTCTCTCACACACAAATGAATGTCGAGACATTTCTGAATCACATCGCCTCTCAAAGGGCAGTTGTGCCTCAGATAACATCCTCCGTGAGACCCTTAGCCTATTCTCTAGCTTCACATCTGTCCATAACCTACTCTCATGTCTCCTCATTACAGCCACCCACATGCTTTAATGATAGGTTCTAGCCAATTACACTTCCATTCATTATCTTCAAAATGCTATCCTAGATAGTAGTGAGTTCTCTGATTCTGGCCCTACAAGGATCAAATCTCAAGCTATTATTGATTCTGCTTTGATATTTAAGAAGTATAAAAGCCCTGTTTCTTCAATGACTTTTTTAAAATCATGAATATCCCTGAACAAGATTGCCCTTCTGGTAATAAGACAGACACAGACATAAGCATTTAAATTACCCTATGTCAGCACTCAGTGCATACATAGATTTAAGACAAACCCACACATAAAAAATCCACAATAGTCAAACCTTTTAAGAATGAGTCTGTCTGAAGACAAGAGAGAATCTATATTTCAGAACACAGTCAGTCTCCTGGAAGAGTACATTTTGGGTCATTAAGAACTCCAGGAGAAGAAAATTTATAATACTATTTTGGGGATACAGTAGAAGGAGGATAAAATTTAATGAACCTTCATTTTATGTAAATACAACAGAATGTTGGATTTATAGGGCTGATAACATCAGGGAACTCATTTAGTTTTATATAACCCAAGCTCCCAAACTTCAGGAATTAATCTGTTAAAGTTATTATCCTGTTAGATCAAGGGCCAGTAATTCTGTAAAATATGTACATCAAGATACAACTCTGGAAAAGAGAGAGAAGACTGAAGTTTCAGCAATTTCCAACAAATGAAAGAATAGGGGTTCGCTCTCCACAATTACAAATAATAGAAAGAATACATGGGTTTCTCACTCTTATTGTAGTCTTGACTTGTCAGAAAGCTGATTTTAGGGGCTGGCCCCAGAAAGGAGATGGAAGAAAATCTGGGTGGTGTCATTCCCAGCATGGCTGAACCCAAGCAAAAGAGAGAACGTCACACCAGATCTTGGAGTTGAAGGTCACAGAAGAAAATCGGGTAAAGCGAGATACAGTGGCTAAAGACGGAGGCCAGACAGGACAGTGGCTAGAGAACCAAATTCAAGCATTGCTGAAAGAGAACACCATGTAAGAAAGGTGTCAGGCAGAGAATGTAGCTTCCTCATAGTTTGACCACTTTAACCTGGTCCTAGCCAACCATTAACTTGAAGGTGAGCTAGTCAGACTGCTCCTTAAAAACAGAGAGTAGTGGTCCAAAGGCTAAGTGGGATCTCTGGATGGAGAAACATATGCCTTTCAAGTTTAAATGATCATGCAAAGAAGCAGCTAGAGAGGTTAAGAAGCCAGATCTCCATCTCTTACTCCACCACCAGCATCCTGCCAGGCCTCCCCACTGGCTCAGGGGAACCATAAGATATAAGAGCTTGGTTGCATAAAGCAAGATGTGAGGCCATAAGAAACAAGGATAGATGGGCTGGAGAGATGGCTCAGAGGTTAAGCTTCTGCCTCACAAGCAGAAGGTGGTGAGTTCAAATACCCGATCCCACTTAAAAAACGACAAGCAGAAATGGCAGCAACCTGTACTTCTGGCCCTGGAAGGCAGAGCAAGGAAAACACCATAGCAAAGAAAAGAGGAGTTCGTACAATCTAGCTTGATCCCCAAAGTCACCTTTGGGCATCCATAAGCACACACACGCACATACACACGCACACACACACGCACACACATGCAAATAAAAACATTTAAATTAAATTAAAATTAAACAAAGAAAAAGAAAAAAGGTTAGAGAATCCAGTGGGAGTGAGCTCCCTTTTGGTACATTTGTAGCATACCATGGAAATTCAGCCCCTGAGACACAAACCCGGTCGAGACGCTTGGGGTCTCCAAGCCTCCAGTCCACATTAGATTTTGTTCCTCCCATGTGCTTCCCCAAAGTTCATAAAACTGATTCTAAACTCAGTATCAAACACTGAAAGTGACTGAATAGAAACAACATATATCTCATTTCCAAGGAAGTTTACAAGTTAGTTTGTCATGATGATTACGGAATATTTGCTGAAATCTTTTTTTGAAAATAAGTTTTAGCTTTATCTATCTATCTACCTATCTACCTATCTACCTATCTACCTATCTACCTATCTACCTATCTATCTATCTATCTATCTATCTATCTATCTATCTATCTATCATCTATCTATTTTGCATGTGTATGTGTGTATCAGAAGGCACTGTGCATGCCAGTGGATGGCCAAGGGTAACTTCGGGAATCATCCTGGATTGCTTCTACCTCCGTTTTGCTTTGCTATGGGATTTCCCAGGCTCTGCCCACCAGGGCCAGAAGTGCAGGGCCTACACTGCTGTAGTTTCCACCTATGCTTTGTTTTTGTTTTTGTTTTCTTTTATGTGGGACCTGGGATCCGAACTCAGGTCCTTCTATTTGGGAGGCAGAGTCTTAACCCGTGAGCCATCTCACCAGCTCCAAGATGCTATACAATATTACAGAGTAAAGGAGTATCAGTATTCCCTCATGTTATGGCTCAAACTCTAGAATATTGAGTGCATGGAAGAAGAATGCAGGGAAAGGAACAAAGCTCAAACGACTTCCAGACACCTGTGAGACACCTTATCAGTAGTAATGTGGTGATATCTCAGTGGTAGTGGCATTATGGAAGATTATGGGACTTGTGGCAGGCCCCGCCCCTTCCATCATAGGTTACACAAGATTAGTATATAGCCAGTGTAGCAACTTTGACAAATTAGCAAACAATAACAACAACAACAAAAATAAAACCGAATGCCTCTTAAGTTGGACCAGTTAAGAAACAGCCCATGCTACAGGGTAGAAAGCAATTATGTTTCAAGATACCTGGTTTGGTAACCAGAGACAACTGAGCTTCGCTTCCTATTTATGCCCTTAGACTGGGTTTTATGTATGGGCTACCATGTATATAATCATAAAGAACATCTGTATCTATTCATCCAAGAGATAGTTATCCTGTACTTAAATAATGAGATAAATAAGCACTTCACAGAATTTTAATGTTCAAATTGGGTGTGGTAACAACAGACAGCTATGATCCTAATACAAATTCTTTTGGCATGAGATGATTGGTTGCCAGGAACCAAACAGGAAGAAAAGTTAACAGGCCCGTGAAGATGGACAAGTGTGTCCTGCTCTTGAGTGAAGCCCACACTTTCTCTAGATGGTTCCAACGTCACGCCCAGGAGCTTCCAAATCTAAAGCCATAGCTTTTGCCCAAAACTCGGGTCTCGCTCTGATCTCTCTCTTGCAACATGTGAGTTTTCCCCAGCCCTTTTTTTGCAAAGATATTTTGGATTGTGCTCCAATATGAATGTAATGTAGTGGAACACCCCAATGTGAGCCATCAGGGGCCAATTGAGAAGAACAGGAAGGAGACAAGAAATCCCATGGTGTGGGCTGCTAAAACATTCAGTGGAATGGAAGACTTGAGGCTTGTGATTCACATCTGTCCTGGACTGAAGGTGGATTGTCCCCCACGGACTCATGACTGAACGCTTGGTTTCCAGCTGATGCTGCTGTTTGGGGAGGTAACGGGACCTTTATGCCTTGTTGGTGAAGCATGAAACTGGGAGTGGACTTTAAAGCTTTGAAAGCCTCGAGCTCTCTCTCTCTCTCTCTGTCTCCCTCCCTCCCTCCCTCCCTCTCTTCTTCCATCCCTCCCTCCCGGTGACTGTTGTATCATGCAACCACCCTCTGCTCCTACCTCCATGCCGCCTATGATGCTCCTTCCCTACCATGTTGGACTCTATACCCACCATAAACCAAATAAGACCCCTTTTCTCCATTAGGTTTCTCGAGTCAGCGTATTTTCCCATCCACAGAAGAGTGGCTGCAATGTCATCTGCATCACCTCATTGTTTACTTAAACAACCGCAAGGCACGACGTCTCTGCCATAGTCTTCTCATTTGTCTAACGCACTTTAGTTAGACCAACAAGGTCTCCTTTCGTGGTTGATCTCCTATGATTAAAATTACAAGTTGTGCCTTTTGCGTAGAAGGTGCCAGGCTTTCTATCTTGAGTCTATTCTCAGGTAACTGATCAGAAGTTTCGTTACTTCTTAAGTTCTGTCTCCACTTTCCAAAATCAGACATCCCAATGTCATTCTCTCTGTTTTCCCCTCAGCTGAACTTCTCTTGTGTGACTTCCCCAATCCCCTTGATGGAAGAGTTTTCCCTCTTGTCTTCTCAGCCACCTGCTAATTGGCAAGTGATGGAGCATCCCACCTGTACCATACCTCTCTCCTGCTAATAAATGACACAAATTAAAGTGATCACACTTACCGTATATTCCACTTGAGATTAAAGAAGGGAACGTTCGATTCTGTGTAAGTATCTTCCAGCGGTAGGAAGAAAATGTTAATCAGACATTAAAGATGCCAAGAAAAATAAATTCAATGTGTAAATAGCTACTTTGAGTAATTAGCTATTTACTATTAAATACATGCTAAAATATGATCTTCTGGTTCACCACAACACTGGGGAAAAAGAACTTTGAAGGGTATCACAATGGGGTACTTGATGACAGTCCACGGCCCCAGTGAAATATCTAAAAAGTTAGTCAGCATGAGGTCACCTACCATGGGAACTTTCATGAGAATGGACGGGATGGAGTATGGAGCAAGACCCCCGGGAAGGTCTTTGATGAGGTCTCCAATGCATGGAGACTGCTTCAGATAGTGTTTCATTGTGGAGACAAAATATCTGAAATAAACAGCTTCGAAGAAAGACTTCTTTTGACTTGTGATTTCAGAAATTTCAGCCTGTGGTCACTTGGCAGAATAGCTCACGCTTGAAACACACAGGTGGGCTCTGAGGGGATTGGCTGGGAGCCGGACACACCACTCAGAGGCCCGTACATCCCAGTGTCACTACTTCTGCCTCCCAGCCGACCCCAGCATCTTGCAACAATGCCACCATCAGACATGAATAAAATCCAAAGTCCTAGTTCTGGACATTGCATTAGTGACTGTGATATTTAGAATCATTCAGGAGA
Organism: Typhlomys cinereus; assembly: GCA_023101885.1. Classification (NCBI taxonomy): domain Eukaryota; kingdom Metazoa; phylum Chordata; class Mammalia; order Rodentia; family Platacanthomyidae; genus Typhlomys; species Typhlomys cinereus. Next base: position 295,731 of record JALPQD010000087.1, on the reverse strand, counting down.
TTTTCAAGAGAGGATTCACTGGGGAATGGGGGGGTTACTCTGCATGTGGATGACCTAAAGTCCATCCCCAAACCATCTTCCCCACCTCACCTCTTCTCTGTGGTCAGCAATGACGTGAACGGTGCTTCCTACCACACATTCCTGCTACTACAATGCTCTGCGTAAGTGCGCAGGGACAAGGAACCGTGGGATGAACCCTAGACAACCATGAACCCAATAAATCCATCTTACCTTGAAGACACTGTGTAGAGCTGTCTTCCAACAATAAACAGAAAAGTATCCAACACATAAAACAAGCTTTCAACACCTATGGAGGATTCTTCATGTTCAAGCCACAACCATGATCAAAAGTAACCAAGAGTAGATTTGAGCCATAAAACCTTGGGTGTACATGACCAGATGGGTTACTTTATCTAGTGCCTTCTTACTGTTCAAACTCTATTGATTGCTTATGATGGAGAAACCACAATAACTGATACTAATAATAATAAATACAATTTTAGGAAAAGAAAGCAAGACAATAGTTCAACAACCAGACTAATTATCACTTGCTCTGCAGTGGACTGGATCATTAGAAGACAAAATCCCAGCGATCCTTCTCTGGACCATGATCTCACTGGGATGACTATTTGCCCATTTGTGGCACAGCCCAAGGTGAAGAGTCTTGTGTACAGTGATCTCACCAAAGCAGATGCTCCACCGAGCACTCCCTTCACCAAGAACATCTCAGCGTCTAATAACGCATGCAACTCGGCAGATGTTTGTGTGCTTAATCATGGAGCTAATTCAGAAACATCTTTTAGTACCTTTCATTGTTTTCTCAGAAAACCCAGCAGGCAAATTACCTAAGCTGATTATTCGTCTCCTTCAAACAACTACGTAGGTGCTGCTTGGCTCTAGACCCAAGGACTCTCGTTTGAAAGAGGTTTTCAATCTTCCAGGTACTTTTTCTTTCTGCTTTTGGGGTGTCTTCTCTGGTCTATTTGACCCCACCCAACCTCCAAACTATTGATTCTATTAAAAAAAAACACTGCCTTAGATAATACATGAAGTCTTACATATGTATTGAGACTTTGTTTCAAATGAAAATAAGGAAAAAGATATCAGGGTTGGGGTGGGCATGAATCAGGGAGCAGGAAGTATTGTATTTATGCTCCAGAGATAAAGTTGCCTCAGACTTCCAGCTGTAGCATGGGTGTACTTACAATGCCTTAATCATAGATCTGTCATGAACCCAAAGACAGGTTAGACATCTCAAGTTCTAGAATAAAGACTGTCACAGAGCAAGTAGTTACTGCTTGTGGTTTCTGGTCCACGTTTTCACTATTTATTATAAAGCTGATACCCACTTCGAAGCAGAAATAGAGGTGATTCACAAGACAAATAAAACCATGTTTGTGCCTAATATACAAACATACCACTGCCATCATTTTGGCTTATTTATCCATAGCATGCAAATGCATAGACTTAAAACTTAAATGAAAATATTATATATTTGGCTTTCTTCTTCATTATGTATTGTAATATGTCCCTAAAAGCATGATTTTTATAAGCATTTCATAGACTACAAGATGGCTATGATATACTCTATTTTTTAATCATTTTTCCAGTTATCACAAAGATAAATTTCAGTTTCATGCTATTAGCAATAATGCTGTATCAAATAGACCACACACACATGCATACGCATACACAGGTACATGCATGTGTGCATGCACATACACATTACATTTATTATAGCCTCTAAAGTATGAAGCATGATCTGAGATTGCTTTTCAGTCCTCACTGTGATTAAACTGTAGTGACTCAAATTTCTAATTGATTCACATTCTGGTCATGCAGACAGAATCCAGAAGTGGGTGGTGGTGTTCTAGAGGCAGCGTGAATCCCCTTTCCTGCTTCTATCAGGTGTCATCAAGCCAAAGGCACTGGAGCAGTCATGTATCTCCCCTCATCTTAGGGATAGTAGAAATTCATTCTAGAATGACCGCAAGTGACATGAGAGGAGGATGGAGAGGTACCAGTGTCAGGACTGCCCGTTGAGTGCTAGTTTATTTATAGTCATGTATATTCACAGCAGGTAATTATGCATTTGCTGTCCTTAGATGCATAGAATTATGTCTGTGATAACTTATTTGGAATGCTACCCAATGCAGTGGATATATCCCTGTGTAGCAGTTACTTTTTTCTGTTGCTGCGAGACAACACTGAAGCTCAAACGACTCAAGGGGAAAAAGGGGAGATTTATTCAGCTTACGGCTCCAAGGCGGAGACACAGTCCACTATGGCAGAAGAGGCGTGGCTGGCTTGCAGAAGCTGGAGGCGGCCTAAGTCACATCCATCATGGAGGCCGAGAGCTGCAAGAGCAGACAGGCTAACAGCTGAAGCAGGGTGGGGCTAACCAACCTCAAGGCCCACCCTCGGTGACTGCCTTCCTCAGCAAGGCTCCTCCTCCTAAAGGTGCCATGACCTTCCCAAACAACTAAAGGTTCAAACACATTGACCTGTGGGAACAGCTCACATTCAAACCATGACGTCCTAGATCTTCTTCCTCCCTCTCTGCTCTTTGCCCTTTCCCTATATTTTCACTCCTTCTTTTACCCCTTTCTCTCTTGCTCTCTCCTTGGATCTGTTGTATCACTCCAAGCTTCTCCTTTCAAATAACCATTGTCAGATATTTGAGATCTGTCTGTGCAATCTACATTGCAGGTTCTTCTTCCTCATGTTTGCAGTGTATTTAAAATATATGTAAAATATATGCAAATAGGTAAATTTAATTTTGCAAATGCTCTTAGTATTTCCTATCCTCCACCTCTGCAGCAGTAGGTCTGTTAAGTCAGTCCTGTGTTCTTACACACGTCAGTTCATTTCTTCCACACGGCATTCCTGTCACACGTATTTCATGTATGTTTCTGCTGTTTCTCATACAATGGATGATAACTCACACTGTTTCCAATTGTCTGCTGCAATTGGTAGACGTTCACCAGAACATTTGCTATTTATAAGAAAACTGAAAATAAATTTGTCATGGTTTGAAATGTGTCCCCCACAGTCTCATGTGTTTGGCAAGGTCATGGCACCTTGAGAGGTGGAATCTTGCTGGAGGAAGGCAGTCACAAGGGGTGGGCCTTGAGGTGGATTAGTCCCAACCTACCTCCAGGAGAAGGCTGCCTTTGCTGCAAGCAGTCTGCAGCTCTCAGCTTCCAAGATGTCTGCAGTAACTTAGCCTCCTCCAGCTTTGGCCAGCCAGCCATGCCGCCTCTGCTTTGAGAGACTGTCCCTTCCCTCTGGAACCGTAAGCTGAATAAACCTCCCTTTCTCCCTTAAGTTTCTTGATTTTGGGTGTACTCTCACAGCAATAGTTAAGAGTAACTGATACAGAAATTGGTACCGGGAGTGGGGTATTGCTGTGAGATTAAAAACAGCTGGTACCACAACATGAAATTGTTTGTGAAGCTGAGAGAAGTTGGTACTCAAAAGTATGGCCATTGCTGTGATGTGGCTAGTGTGCCTTTGGAACTGTTTGTTGGGAGAAATGTGGAGAACTTTGGGACTTTGTGCTGGGAAAGTCTTTGCATCTGAGCAAGGGGGCCAAATGGGCCTTTCTTGTAAGAGCTCAGAGGAGAGCAATGCTGTGAGAGACACAGACAGTGGAAGACTAGCTTGTGATGGTCCAGAGGGGAACAGAGACTGTGTTTGCAACTGGATGAGTGACACATGGAGCCATGTGTTGGCTGAGAGTTTAGTGAAGTTTTGCCCTCGTCCTGAAAGCGTGCCTGAAGTTAAGCTGGAGTGCTTGGTGGAGGAAATTTCAAAGCAATGTAGTCTTGACAATGTGATACGGCTACTTTTTAGATGTCTTCAGAGTTATGAAAAAGAGCAAAGAATCAAGCAGGAAGAAGCAAAACTGTAAGATCCAATGATGAAAAATACAATGGCAAACTTAAAGAGTTGAACCAGAAGCAGAGAACAAAATGGCTGTTGAAGAGATTAGCTATTTGAATAATAGGAGAGGCCCTAGCTTGAGGGCAAGATCCTCAGGGAAGGCTCCCACTCATAAGAATGCAAATCCTTTCAGAAGACTGGAGCTAAAAGGTGGAGTTCCAAAGCAAGGGTTGGTTTCTCTTACCAAGCAACTGCCCAGGAGTGAAAGAGATGGTCAACATAGAGAAACAGAATCAGCTGTGATTCAAGGGGGCCAGTCTTGGCAAAGTTGTCCATGTGATTCTGGTTTTAGAGGCATCAGTGATGCAAAAGGGAGATCATGGAGTCCTCCTCCAAGATTTCAAAAATTGGCAGAATCCAGGCATCATGAGGCAAGAAGCCTGCAGTTTAGAGGCCCAAGAAGGGCAGTTTGTGCTGTGGAGTTAAAGCCTGGTTTGCCATTGAGAAGTAATGATGTTAGAGATTCTAGACACAACGTGGGACACCTGCCAAGGAGAGCTATATACCCTGGGAGGAGTCAGCTCAAGAGACCAACGTATTCTATGGGCAGCTGCATTGGAGCGGTGGAACCAAAGCCCTTTGGAACTGAGATGATTTCAAGGAGATGCTCACCTGTTGGACTTGGAGCTACAAGATTTGGAGTTTGTCCTGCTGGTTTTCGGTTTTGTTATGGACCGATCTTTCCTGGATATGCCCCCATTCCTTCCTTTTGGAATGGGAATGTTTATTCTGTGCCATTGTATGTTAGAAGTATGTAACTTGTATTTTGATTTTACAGGAGGTTTTGGACTTTGGACTTTTGGACTGTTGGGACTACCATTGTAGTCTATGAAGACTTTTAAAGTTGGACTGAGTATGGGTTGCATAATGAGATGGCAATGAGCTTGTGGGGGCCAGGGGTGGAATGTCATGGTTTGAAATGTGTCCCCCACAGTCTCATGTGTTTGGCAAGGTCATGGCACCTTGAGAGGTGGAATCTTGCTGGAGGAAGGCAGTCACAAGGGGTGGGCCTTGAGGTGGATTAGTCCCAACCTACCTCCAGGAGAAGGCTGCCTTTGCTGCAAGCAGTCTGCAGCTCTCAGCTTCCAAGATGTCTGCAGTGACTTAGCCTCCTCCAGCTTTGGCCAGCCAGCCATGCCGCCTCTGCTTTGAGAGACTGTACTTTCCCTCTGGAACCGTAAGCTGAATAAACCTCCCTTTCTCCCTTAAGTTTCTTGATTTTGGGTGTTCTCTCACAGCAATAGTTAAGAGTAACTGATACAAAATTTATAGCAGTTTTCCCTGTAGGAAAAAAGATCTAGAAGAGAATACTGATGCTCAGTGAATTTCAAACTTAATTTCACTGCTAAATTGGTCTCTGAAAGGGCTGGATCAGACCCTCATGTCACTTACTAATACCTAGTTTCCCCATGTTTGCTATCACTTAAAATTGTTTGACAATTTTAACAAGATATTGTTACTTTTTTCTTCGCATATGTATGTGCGCAATGTGCATGCATATGTGTAAGTGTTTATATGTGTGTGAGAGCATGCGTGTGAGGGTATATGCATGTATGTGGAGGTTCTAGATTGACATGGAATGCCCTCCTCATGGCTTCCTACCTATGTATTGAGGCAGCTTCTCAGTGGTCCCTGTTTCCAGCCCCCCACCCCAGCACTGGGGTTACAGACTGTACATTGGTTTTTATGTGAGTTCTGATGATCCAAACTCAGGTCCTCATCCTTGCAAAGCAAGCTAACGTTATACACTAAGCATTTCCATAGCCCCGAAGCATACATTGTTTCGCCTCTGAATTTTTCCATCTGAGGAATTGAAAGCTCAGGAAAAATTTAATAACTTTCTTATGGCATTTTAGACATCTACATGACATTTCTGAAATCTGGACTCACATTTTCCAGGTGTAATATTACTACTCTACATCATTATGATATTTTCAAGAAAGAAGCCATTAACAAGTAAGTCCAGATCCCACCACGCAAAATGCTAACATCATTTTCCTATCATTTGTGCCTACCCAGTATAAAATCTTTATATCAGAACCACTCTGGTGCTTGTTATACTGTCTAAATTATGTATTGTTCACAGAAGGAATATACAGATAAAAGGGAGATGTGTTGGTATGAGCTGATCCTACATTCTCTCCCCAACAATGACAATTAATGCACAATTGCACAAATTGTGGCTAGCATTTATGACCTCATTTTCTATCTGCAGACTAAGAGGAACATGTATGATCCAGATGGTGCAATGAAAAGAAGCCAGAGACTAGGGGAAGATCCAGAATTTCTAACTCCATTTCCTTCGCTCTCTGCAAGTCAGTCACAGTGTTTAACCTGAGGTTTCCTCTGCTTAGAATAAATAATATCAATGAAGGTCAGGTTGTGTGTTGCTACATCTACCACTTTCTTTCTGGGAATCCTTTACTGACTCGTCACTGGTTTGCTTTCCCAGTTGACTTCCAGGTAGAACTTCAGGTGGAACGAAAGTCTCCCAGGCCAGGAAGAAATTACAACCCACAAAGTTGGTAAATGATCGCAACACTACTGATCATTGACGACAGCTGTCACAGTCTGTCTGCATGTTGTCGATAAATTCAGAACCAAAAATAATAGGGAATCAAGGGGTTTTAGTCTTTTTGTGACTCTCAGTCACTGTTCTTAGTCCAGCTTGGCAGGAGAGCTCACACCAACACCAGGGGCCAAGGGAACTGGCCACACCTTATCCACAGGGATTGACGAGAGAGGGGCAAATCTCAGTGGTCAGAGAGCAAGTCCATCGAGGTATGCTGAAGTATGCCAAGCTTACAGAACCAGATCTTCCATCTTATTCACATGCCCAGGGAAAGAGCCCACCCACTATGGGCTGGTTCTTCCAACACCAATTCGCCAGTCTCCTGCAGGCTTGCTCAAGGGCCTTAACTACTGACCCCTCTCACATGTGCTCAGAGCTCAGCTTTCAGTTATCAAGATGATACCCATATCTAGCACAGATGTGAAGCCAAGACTGCTGTCAGCGGAGAAGAAATGGAGCGACTTGGTAGGAAGCCCTCGTCCTGACTTTAACACAACCTACAAGGAAGGGCGTTTTGGGAAGATCGGTTATCACAGCCTCTGAAAAATACGCAACTTAATCTTTGGTTAAATGTAAAGACAAGGAAAATTCTGCCTGGCATCTCTCCGACAGGACGTTGAGTTCTAAGAAAAGTCATGAGAGCGTGTAATGCCAAACCTGAAGAAGAGATCAGTAACAAACATGACCTCATGACCTCATAGCAAGTTCAAAACCCTCAGGGAAAAAGGGCCACATAACTATGTCTCTGCTCAAGGCAGGTGAAATAACCACCCTGGGGGTGCACCAGGTCCTCGTTAGTGAGAGAACGTCAGTCTGCTCCCCAGTCACACTCTCACCGCTTTCTTCCCTTCTGGAAAACCACATCTGGTTAATCGAGACCTCCAGAGATCCCTCAAAAGCCAAAAGCCACCTTCAGGTAAATGTTTGTGCACCTGGCAGACTCATCAACCAACGATCATGCCCTCCAGGAATTAAGAATCTCCTGTAGCAAGTTTCCTCGTTCCTGCCCAATCTGATTCGTGACATTAAAGGACCCAGGTTGCTAGGCAACACTACCTGTGCTGGACCCCATGGGCACTTTCTGTGAGTCTGAGCAAGCTCTGAGTTAGTGCCTTCAACAAGAGTACATCTAAGAGATCTACGGTGTTTTTCATTCATTCTCTCTCAGCCTGTCCCTGTCCCGCCCTGATCAAACCAACAAAGCACATCATCAATTACACATCTGAGTGCTGAGTGGCTCCCAGGGGACATGTGTTTCCCTTTGCTGATAACACGAGCTTCCTGACCACCTGTGACCCATCGGGTGGAAGTTGTTTGTTTGCAAATCCACCGGAAGCTCTGCCTACCACGTCCAGGACTGGACTCTCAGCCTCCTCCTCATAAGCCAGAAGCTAATTATTTCCCCCGCACACACCCCGAGTTCTAGTTACGACATGCATCCAGCATTCCCTGTATTAGCAGGGTCTCCCTTCTGGCTAGAGCTGTGCACAGGTCTCTAGGCGCTTTAAGGACACAAGGACCCAAGAACTCCCGGTCCTTCCTTGGCAAGCACATGCATACAGAACGCCTGGTGCTTTTCCTGGCAGACTGAAAGGTCCTTTGAGGCTGAATCAGCTGATAGCTGCGAAACTCTAACATAGTGGGAATTCTTATCTCCCTGCTCCTGCCTGCGTTCTAGAACACAGGGCTGCATGCCTTGTGATCTGTTTAGCTGTGAAGTTGTAAGGAATCGGGCCGAGGGTGACTCCTGGGCTACCATCTATAAAAATGCTGTTTTCTCAACTCAGAAGCCACCTCTAGGCCGTGTGGACTCACAGATCCTAAGAAATTCGGGTGAAACATTTCTTTTAAGGGAATGCATACAGTCCTTTCTGTTGCAGCTCTTAACAATGCATCTCCTAGCATTGTTCCTTCTGGAAAATCCCTTTTGCTTTAGTAAACGGTCATTTCTAAGTTAATGATAGAAAAATAAAACTGCTAAGAATGCAGTCTTAGATTCATAAAGCATTCAAAAATTATGGGAAAACACCTGAGGTTTCTGTATAATAAGACTACCTACTTTATATATTTTCCTTGCATTTAAAAAAGTTTCACTGTGAGCCAATGTGGTGACTCAGCAGGAAAAGACATGTTATTTTGACCAACTGAGTTGCATCCAAGGAACCCACAGGTAGATTAAAGAAGAGAACCAACTCCACAAAGTTGTCCTCGGAGACCTCGGTGTGCAAACTTGGAAGTCTACTGTTCAATGGCGAATCTCACTTAGTTAAATTTTCATTTGTGGAAGAGGCAGTGTTGAGTAAAGACACAGGTAATCTCTAAAGCCTATGTTTGTCCTCTAAAATATCAGAATTTATTCAAACAGTGTGGACAATTTTAAGATAATTACTCTTTTCTTAAATAATACACAGCTAGACTTAATATGTAAAGGAAAGAAACCAACATTTAAAATATATTTCTTTTTTGACAATCTCACTATGTCTGCAAGGCTGAAGTCTAGCTTGTCTTTCTGCTTCAGCCTTCGAGGGCAAGGACTGTAGGCATATCACCATTCCAAGAGTCCAAAGTTTAATTAAAGAGGGAGCGTGGAGAATATTTTCCTTTTCAGACATTATAGCTGTTTACAAGTTCTCTCCTGGTCTGTAACCTATTCCATACCAGGAGAGACAACTAGTGAAATACACATGATAGGAAAGCTGTCAGAGAGACTATTTGAAAAGAACAGAGGGGCCCTGAGGTCTGGGGTGAGCTATGGAGAAGGGACACAAGTGAGAAGGAAACACAGTGACCTATATGGATAGAGACATCGTAATGAAGCCTCTGCATGGTAACTCACAGCCTAAGTGAAGACAAAACTAATGTAAAATTCTCCATTGCACGCTCTATTTTCTTGGCCATCTATAAATCCTTTTTTAAATTTATTTTTCTTCTTTCAGAGTTTCCAACACGAATACAATAAGTTTATGCTAATTTCACCTCTTATTCACATTCCCATCCCCTCTTCTTTTCCCATGACAACCTTTCATCCTTACTACATTCATGTCTTTTTGCAGGTTGGCCCATTGAGTTTCGTCTGGGCTGCCTTTGATGGCATGTGCCTACATGCTTGCTGGAACATGCATCTTATTATAGTGGATATACCACTTAGGAAAGCAACTCCCCCCACCCCATAATCTCAATATTTTTTAAGTCAATGACAAAATCTGTAGTACCTTCACTTCTCGTGTGGTTTCTTCTTTTCTTTCCTCCATTTCCTCCCTGCCATAATAAAGCCGGCCATGATACCCCCACTGGGGATCACTATAAGGTAAATACAATTGCAATCAAATGTTCAACCAGGCTTTCAATGAACTCTGAAATTTATCAGTGAAAATAAAAGTGTTAGGCAATCATTAAAAAAATTAAGAACAGGGGCTGGAGAGGTGGCTCAGGGGTTAAGCCTCTGCCTTGCAGGCGAAAGGTCCTGAGTTCGGTTCCCAGATCCCACGTATAGATGCCAGGCAGAAGCGGAGGCGGCCTGTACTTCTGGTCCTGGTAGGGCGGAGCCTGTGAATCCCGGGGCAGAAGGAGGTGGAGGCGTCCATGGTGGTTCGCGAATTCGTCCGTGGTTCTACACACACACAGACACACACACGCGCACATACACACGCACATGCGCACAGTTGAATAATAATAATAATAAAAAAATTTTTAAAAATTAAGAACAAATTAGGAGGAATTGCTTTATAGTGCAAAATTATAAATTAATTCTAAAGCTATAATTAACATTATTTGATCCGGGTACAAGGACAAGAAAAGGGAACAAGACACTAACAAGGAATTCACACGCAGATCCATAAATATGTAATTGTGGGACTTTGTGGCAAAAGTGACCGTGCAGAGTGGACTGTCACTCCAGTAGTTATGTCCAAGGAGTCCCCAGCATGCAAAGTTTCAAATGACAACCTTCCAAGGATGCAAAAGCAATGTCTGTTCACAGAAACTGCACTTTGAGTTTTGAGTCTGGCTCTTTTCCTGATATAACGGTTACTCTTAACTGTTGCTGTGAGAGAGCCTCAAAGTCAGGCAGCTTAAGGGAGAAAGGGAAATTTCCCAGCTTACGGTTCCAGATAGGAGAAAGTCTTTGATGGCGGAGGCGACATGGCTGGTAGCTGAAGCTTAAGGCAGCCAAGTCACTGCGTTTGCTCAGAGCTACTCACTCTAGCAGGCCAGTGGGTGACCGCTGAAGACTGGAGGATTCCTGGAGAGTCAAAGAAGCTGGGCGGCAGAAGGAAAGAGAGTTTTCTAGCACAGCTTCAGAGAGTCTCTCTTCCAAGTCTTCTGTCCTATGGTTCCTTTTACCTGGTCTGCTACTGGGAGGTTCCAATCGGATGTAGGGCTGGTCTTTGTATTGTAAATGTGTTGATCTGGATAATTTCTTCAGATAGTCTGACAGCTATCTTAGTGCCAGGTGTGTCAAGTTAACACCCAGGATTAACTATCACCCTGGCTAGGAAAGCACAAAAGCCCCTATGATGTTCTGGCAAGAGAGAACCAAGTTCCGAGCAGCCCAACGGTCACAAGACGGAGAGGCCACTCCAGCGTGCTGTGTTTCTACGCTCCTAAGCTACAATGCCCAGCACATTAGGCAGCCATACATATTTTTATTAATGGCATCGTTAGCTGATCTGTGAGGTGTGTGCATGTGAGTGTGCGGGGAGGAGGAGTTTGAAGGTAACTGACATGCTGCCGTGGAACAGGAAGGATCTCAAGACGCTCTACACCTCCCTGAGAAACTATGATTGATGATCCCCGATGGGTAGGGGCCACTTTTCCCAGTGGTATGCCCACTGATGGATCATCAGTGGTCCACAAGTGCTGAGGCACAAGCCACTGAACGCAACCCAGACGAAACTCAGAGGACCACACATGCAGAGATAAAGCTAGGCGGGAGACTGGCAGGGAAGGAAATTTGCAGTGGAAAAAGAAGAAGGAATGAAGTTGGATAGTTAGGGGGTTAGAAAGGCATCATTGTATTCCTGTGTGAAACTTTAAAAGAATAAGTGATTTTCAAAAATGTGTCTATATGATGCTAGCATAGAAAATAATCAATTAAATGGGATCCAAAATGAAAAACCACAATTTTAAAAAATTTAAATAAGATTTCTATAAGGCTAAACATATCAGTTTATCCAAAGCCATCATTAATAAAGTATATAATAAAACCACAGGGATGAGGAAGACATTTCCAATGCTGCTGTTTGTCAAAGGAGCATCTCCAGACTGCTAAAGAAAAGCTGCAAACTCATAAGAAAATGGAAGGAAATCAGATAGGAAAAGTTATCTAAAACTTTATTTCCTTATCAAAGTGGATAAATGAATGGTAAATTATAGTAGAAAAGAAAACATATTTGACTTCTTCAGTAAGAAAATGAAAACAAAATTATGAAGTGTTTCTACTGCTACATATCCAAAGCAACAGATAGCAAGCTTGTCAATGACATGAATTAGTTGGTGTGCTTAAGTTGCATCTCTGTAATTTGTGTGTCTGTGTCAGTGCATGTCAGATTTGGATAAAAGCTAAAACTCATTTTTCACTCATACAGAATCTCTTACCAAAATGAAGAGGACAGGGAACTAACTCCATTAGTCTGACCAAAGATAAGTCTCAGAAAGAAACAGTTAATTATTCAACGGTGTGTTTTAAGAGTACCTGGCTAAATTAGAGTTCCTTTACCAGACCAGGTAGCAAGTCAGCAATAACTAGAAATGAAGAGCTAGGCATGCGTGTTATAGTCCATGTGAATTGGGAGCTGGAGAGATGGCTCAGGGGTTAAAGCCTTTGCCTTAAGCAAAACGCTCTGAGTTCAGCCTCACAATCCACGTAAAAATGCTGGGCAGAAATGGCAGCAGCCTGCAACTCTGGCCTTGAGAAGCAGAGCCTGGGAAACCCCAGAACAAAGCAATAAGGAGATAGAGCCATCCAGGATGATTCACAAAGTCATTCGTAGGCCTCTGAAGGCACACACATTCAAGTACCACGCACACACACTGAGAAAGGGGTAAAAACTGGCATTTTATTCATGTGAAGTTAAACTAGTTATCTGATGAAAACTTTTGCAATATATTCAAATATACAACACTGGTAATGGAACATTGTGATATAACAAACACGGAGCCTCAAAGTACACAGGATTGTCCATGGAGCACACTGTAGTTTCCCCGTCTACCAGGATAGCTGGGTTTTAATTGCTAAAGTCTCCAAAACACCAAAAGCAACAAACACCCTTTTCTACACATCTTAGGCTTTTGCTTTCTGTATTTGTGTTTAGATTCTATAGTCTATAGACACCACTGAGGCAACCTAGAGATGTTTTGGTTCATTTTGTTTCTCTATGTGTTCTTGAACACAGTGTCTAGTTAGGCTGTACAGTATGACCCAAAATCCCTGCCTTAGCCTCTCAAGGGCCAGGTTACAGGTGGGCACTAACCACACCCAGTTCCAGCTAGAGAAACCTGTCATGCAACATGTGAGATTATTGGAAACTCTTTGATCAGATGCCTGCCATGTCCCAAATCCAGACTGACTCAAAAGACTCAATAAGATTCCAGGTATTGAGGCTGGAGAGATGGCTCAAGGGTTAAAAATCTGCCTCCCAAGCAGAAGACCCTGAGTTCAGATCCCAGATCCCACATAAAAGTAAGGGGCAGACCATCGGCCTGCACATCTGGCTAGGTGGGCGGAACAAAGCTCACAGTGAAGCAAAAGAGAGGTAGAAGCAAGCCAGGATGATTTCTGAAGTCACCCTTGATCCTCCCACTCTCTCTCTCTCACACACACACACACACACACACACACACACACACACATACACACTGAATAAAGTTTAAAACTGAAAAATAATCTTTAAAAACATTCCAGGTATTAAGGAAGAGATGTGACTCTGAAACAAAACCCAGGGCTGGGACTGTAGCTCAGAGATACAGCACTTGACGGTATGAACAAGGCCCAAGGTTTCATCCCCAGCAATGAAAAGCCAAACCCAAACCAAACAATGTCAAAATATCACACTCATATTCAGCTTAAGGTAAAAAGGAGATTTATTCAGCTTATGGCTCCAGAGGGGAGACACTGTCTACTATGGTAGAAAAAGCATGGCTGGCTAGCAGAAGCTGGAGGGGGCCTAAGTCACGGCAGACATCATGGAGACTGAGAACTACAAATTGCAAACTCAAGACTCCTCCTGAAAACAGGGTGGGACTAACCAACCTCAAAGCCCGCCCCTGTGACATGACTTCCTGTGGCAAGGCTCCACCTCCCAATGTGGTCATGATCCTTCCAAATAACTACTAAAGATCCAGACTCGTGAGGCTGGAGGAGACAACGCACATTTCAAACCATGACAAAAGGAATTCAGTCACTTCCCCAATTGCAACTGAATAATGAACTCCCTATAAAATATGGTAAGGCTGCATGCTCATGGAGTAGGTCAGGAATAAATCCAAGGCTCACAGTGTACCAGATACTGGGGCAGTTTCCAAAGTGGCTCTGGGTCGCTGCCACAGAACATTTAGCCACAAGCGTCGAGAGGCTGCAGAGATTCCTCTCCTGCATCCTGAGCAGAGCGGCCCCAGCTTTGGGTGGAGCAGGTCTGAAGTCTGCCGCAGATGTGAGAAGTTCCCCGCGTTCTGAACTTCAGGAACTACCCAGAAAACGCAAAGGAAGAGACTTGAAAGAAAGCAATTGGCCAACTCCTAGCAACGGTGTGACTCCCAAGAGATAAACACCTGCAGATGTCCAAGTCGCCGGTCGATCCATCCCCAGGGTGCAGTGGTGAACACGTCCAGAAGCCTCCCAGTGAAGCCAGCACATCCCTCCCAACCTAGCCTGGAGCCGCGAGACGTGGCGCATCCCATCTGGAGCAAGTAGACCGAGATGAAGTGAAGGAAGGGAACTCGCCAGTTGCTTCTTCAAACCGTAAAAGAAAAAGCAGAATTTATCAACAGAAATGGTTTTCAGAGTCTTCTTTTCATTCCCTATCCCCTCAATGGTGTACCCACTGATCTAGGACATTTGCTAAAGCGTGAATCACGTCAGGCCTACGTCACCAAAGGCAAACAGATAAAACACACTGCGCCATACAAGTAATTGAAAGAACTTGAAAACAGGAAGGCGCTTGACAGGGGAAATGAAAGGTTATAAAGGGAAGACAGGGGGATGGGACTGGGGATTAATGGAGAAAAATATTATAAATTTACTATATTCATGTATAGAACACCAAATATAAAAAGAAATGGCTATCAGCAAAATTTCCAAGTGTAAATGTCAGTACCATAGACTTTGCTACTAAGAAGTCTGACTACAAGAAGGAATATTCAATCATGTGGCGATCTTAGGAGCTGTGTCTGCTCCAAATTTCAAATATGTTGATGACGACTTGCTAAACGAGGGTCCTGTAACTTCCGAAAACTCCATTCCTTTGGCAAATTAGAAAGACAGTCTGTTGTCGCCTCGGGCCGTTGACATTTTAATAAAATGGTCGTCAACTGTAATAACAACTCCTCTTTGAGGGACTTTATCTATTATTAACCTTATTAAATAACAAGTTTATTGGTGCTGACAAGTCCATTTTCCAGCCCTCATCAAACATGCCTCTCGCTCTAGCGCTCTCTCACTCGTTCAGATTTCAGTTGCATGAGGCTGGAACTGTATGCCAAGCACATGT
Organism: Typhlomys cinereus; assembly: GCA_023101885.1. Taxonomy (NCBI): domain Eukaryota; kingdom Metazoa; phylum Chordata; class Mammalia; order Rodentia; family Platacanthomyidae; genus Typhlomys; species Typhlomys cinereus. The sequence continues at coordinate 280,509 of JALPQD010000087.1, read as the reverse complement.
TTACAAGTTAGTTGGTTTGTTTTCCTTTGAAGCAATTTGCAAACGAATTTTCAGTTCCAATAACAGTTGATTAAGCTAAACACATTTTATGGGCTTTGTTGAAGACCACGATCCGCTTGGAAGCAATAATTTACTACTTTGTACTGATTTGGGGAAAAGAGGCCATTGTCAGATGAAGAAAGAGTTACATTTGGAGCATGCAAGAGATCGAAAGATGCAAGCTGGATATGTTTCTCCAAGGGACGAAGGAGACGCAATGAGCTATTAGGTATCTCACCAATGGTAAGATGCCCTATTTTACTGAAACGTAAACAACAGCGTCCAGTCAAATCTGCAAGGACTAAAGGAAAACAAGATTAGGAAGAAGAACATAAAACTCTAGAGATGTGGTTACCCATCACGTGCCTGGGGATTCAAACCCACCTGCCCCAATGAGAGTAAGGATGACACACAGATGCTGTAACACCACAGGACAAAAAGAACATAGTTTAAGCACCAATTTCAAGTTGCAAAAGTTCATGCCTCATCTAAGTGAAGAAAATCAGGAAGTGACCCCAGCTTAAATGATGTTAAACTTGAGGAGCTGGTCAGACTGAGAGGTTCAGTTATATCGAGGACCACGTACAGGATTGGTTTGGGACATACACAGAGTTGAAGAGCAGATACTATTTTGAAAAAGGTTCTAGGCAGCTAAATAAAAAACAGCCAAGTCATAAACTTGGTGGACAGGACAGTAAGCAGACATGTCATGTAAAGTGGCCATGGCTAAAGAGCCACTGACATTATGAGTGAATGATGAGTGGTGGGGTCATAGCTAGACTGTGAGTTACCCCCATAGCCTACACCTTCACATCCTCAGCTGCTCTTAATGTTTGGAAAGGTTGTGGCACCTTTAAGAGGTGGAGCCTTGCTAAAGGAAGGCGTGTCACAGGAACTGGGCCTTGAGATCTGGTAACCTGACCCTACTTCCTAGTTTGCTCTTGCTCTCTCTGTCCCCATGACCACTGCAGTGTCCTGAACTAGCCTCCAGCCCTGCCTTCTGCCTCCAGAGTCCTATCATGATGGAATGTCTCCCCTCTGAAGCCATAAGACAAATAAATCTCCCTTTCTCCCTTAGGGGCGTGTGAGTGTTGACTTACACCAACAGAAGGATTTGCTTCAGCTCCTGCGCACTCTCTGTTTGTTCTTCCTTCATAGCCCTGAATACTTCTTTCTCTCCATCTCCATCTTCCCTGACTTGCTCAGAATATTATCATGTTTGGTCATCACAGTAAAATAGCCTCTTGTGCACCAGCATGTCTTGAGTTTATTAGGTATTGCAATGATTGCTACAGAAATTGATGGCACCAGGGAGAGAGAGAGAGAGAACATGTGTACATGCCATTTTGCATAGGTAGAGGAGGTCAGAGGATAACTTGCAGAACTCTGTCTCTTTCTACCTTGTAGGCTTCCAAGAATTGAACTCAGGTCTCTAGGTTTGCAAGTAGGCACCTTACCCCTGAGCCATCTCGCCAGTTCCCATATCCCATGATGTCATTCCATCTTCCCCCCTTCCCAAAAACAACCCTGGCATTCTCATTGGTTTCTGAAGAGCAACAGTAGCAATACTGCACTTGGAAGTGGAATGGAACATTCTGCATCGAGGTGTAGCCCACCTCAACCTTTCTGACTAGGAGAAAATCTTCTTTCACAAACTCTCACAAATCCAGCATTCTAAGCCACTCATGGTTTGCTCATATTTCAAAACATCTAAATAAAACTCAGCCTTCTACAACAGAACACTGTCTCCACCTGCAGTTAGAGAGACGCTCACGAAAACCTTCAGTCTGGGAAAATAAACAAAAGATAGTTGTCTCTAGCAAAGAACTTGGAAGCAAATGATAATCATCATTTTTGAGTTTGAAGACACATCTCAATACTGTGGGTTAGTCTCTGAAGCAACTGGTAATAGGTGTGAATGTGTGCATTAACTACTCGGTCGTGAACAAGCACAGAATGGTGTTAGAATGAGTAAGTTAGCAAACGAAACAAAATAAGGTTCCAAAGCTTCAGTGTGAGAACCCTTTCTTGTGAAGGTGTGTGTGTGTGCATGCATATGCATGTGTTTGTGTGTGCTTCTGTGTGTAAGTGTATATGTATATCGATGTGTGATTCTGGGTGTTATGTGTTTTGAGTGTTTATATGTCTGTGTGAATGTATGTTTGTGAGTTTCAGCATTTGTATGTGTTTCTATGTGTGTGTCGTGTATATGTATGCATGTGTGTTCATCTGCATAAATGTGTGTTTCTGTGTATGCAGTATGTGTGTGTTTGTGCTTCTGTTTGTGTGCTACATGCATGTATATGTGAGTGTTTCAAGTGTGTATTTGTGTATGTCTGTGTGTTATATGTGCATATGTGTGCTTTCATGACTGAACAAAAATATAAAGATACAAGGCATAAAGTTAATGATATACAAATGCTCCTGTGTAGAAATGAGAATTTTTCTGGACCCTCTATATTTATGCAAATGAGAGATGGGCCACCCTCCAGCACCCCACGCTCTATGCATGAGCAGTACTGAGCAGCTTTCTTCCTAAGAGCATACAATAGAAAGGGAGAGAGAACAACTAACTCACAGTAGAAAACCTTGAGAAACACCACGGCCCACAAGAACAGCAGCCTCAAGCTGAGCCCAGCAGTGCTAAGTTTGATTGACAGTGAGTAAGTACCCTTATGTAACAATAGCTCCTCGCTACCCTGGTTTCCTTCCCCCAAATTTCCTAAACTCGGGTGAAGCACAAGAAAACAGCTGACAAGCCCAGCTAAGGACTGGCTACAAAGCTCTGGCCAGCTCTCCAAATCATCAGGGAATCAAAAGCAAGAAAAGTCTAAACATCTGTCACAGATAAGAGACCCCTGAGGACACCAAACAGTGAGATGTGACGTCATCTCCAGGCTGCGGCCACGAAACAAGAAAAACATTACCAGAAAAGCTAAGGAGATCTGAACACACCACGGAATTTCGTTAATAACCCATGGAAGCAATCTGCAAAAATTTCACTCTAATTCTGAAAATATGAAAGCATTTTAAAATGAAAATATTGCTTTTGAAAAGTAATGTAATGCTCTAATTTGAACCTACTACACAAAGAAGTAAGGGTGATTGTAGCAGAATCAAATGCATGAAGCTGTATATGATGTCGATCACCCAAATCTTTGCTCCAAAATGCAATGAGCCTATATCTAATCCCTTCTCTCAGCACTTTTCCTGATTCTGACCAGCTACCGGACACTGTTTCCAATCTAGAACCCTGCCCTGTGCATCAGTACCAGCATGCAAATCTGCAGCAACATAACATCGCAAGGGCCACAGAGATGGCTTGGTTGATGAGGTGCTTGACTCACAAGCAAGACGATCTGAGTTCAAGTCACCCCCATCAAAAGCTGACTCTGATAACATACGCTGGTACTCCAAGCATGGGGTAGCGTAGACGGGAGACAAGCAGACCTTTAAAGCAGCCTGGCCCATGTGCTGAATTCCAGGCCAATGAGAAGCACCCCCTCACAAAACAAGGGAGCTGCAGCCCTGTAGATGGAGCCTGAGGAGCGACAGCCAAGGTCATCCTCCACCGTCCATGTGTCCATGCATACAGATGCACGCTCACCCCCATACACACATAACACCCAGAGAGACAGAGAGACAGGCAGACAGACACAGAAAGACAGACAGCAGAGACACACAGAGACAAGACAGAAAGAAGAGCCACTGAAAGTGAATACGGCAAATCCACAACCTGTTCTTTCCAGTATGTTAGAAACAAGATGATGTTACTACTGCGTGGCTCAGTGGGACAGTCCCAGCGGACAGGAAAGGGCGAGGCTCAGCAGCAGATGCAGGTTCAGATGGGCGACATTAGGTCTCTATCTTATCTATACCATCAGAAACCTGAACCAGGTCGAGCCTTCTGAAGAGGCACCATCCTTTCCCTGTCCCAGCACCCCACACAGGTCATGTGACCATGTCCAGAACCTTTTCCGTCTCGTGACTTGTGGCAAGACAGCTTCCCGCATTGAGCATCTTACGCTAGGGAACGAATAGCACCCAACGGTCTCTGTGGAATATCGGGGCCACGTTGCATTGGCTCCCGGTGAATGAGGTGGACCTTGGCCATTTCATTATTCTAGCAGCAAGGAAACGTTTAAATCAAACCCACTTCCCCTCATAGACAGACGAAATCACTGGCAGCAAATCCATCTCCGACTTTATTGCCCATAGAAATAAGAACAGGTTGCTACGAAGCGGCAGCCTACAGCAGGCGGCTGGGAGACAGAACCCATCCATTTCCTCCCCATGTACAAGTTTGATCGTGTTTGCCTAATTATCCCATTAACCTGTACCTAAAGATCCAATTACTCCAGCTGTGGGTGATTGAAGAAAGGGCAACTGCAACAGATACCAGGCAGGGGACATGTGTACTCCTCATCTGTAAAGTCAGTAATTGCCACGTCTGTCTTTCAGCAAGGAATCCCTATGGCAGCTGAGATAATGGCAGCATTTCCATGGTGAGATGTTACTACTAAGCTGGTAAACACTCATTTAAATTTCAGATGTGAGGCTGGCAAGAGGGCTCAAGGGTAAAGCCTTTGTCTCACAAGCAGAAAGACCTGAGTTCAGATCCCAGATCCCATATAAAAATGCCAGGCAAAAAATAGTGGTGACCTGCACTTCTAGTTCTGGAAGACAGCACTTGGGAAATCCCAGAGCAGAGCAAAAATGAGGTAGAAGCAATCCAGCACGACTCTCAGCATCACTCCTTGGGACTTCACATGGACACACAGTGCCCTCTGATATACCCACACGTGCACTTGCACATGCAAAATGAATGAATAAATGAATAGATGCAAGCAGGAAATTAAAAATAGTAAAATAAATTTCTAATGTCCCCTATGAGCCAGAGAATCCCCTTTAAGATCTTTGCCCATGTCATTATCATTACTTTTGAATATAAAAGCTCAAGAGTTGGAAACAGGAAGTTGATAAATTTGAAGCCACCCTTGGTTATCTAGCAAGACCTTGTCTCAAAAAAACCCAAGTATCAGGCTGGAGAGATGGCTCAGGGGTTAAGACTCTGCCTCGCAAGCAGAAGGTCCTAAGTTCTGAATCCAGATTCCACGTAAAAACTGCCAGGGGGAAACAGATGTTATCTGTACTTCCGGCCCTTGGTGGGTAGAGCCTGGGAAATCCCAGAGTGAAGCAAAAAGAGATAGAAGTAATCCAGGATGATTCCCAAAGTTACCCTTGGTCCTCCACAGGGACATATGCCACACACACACACACACACACACACACACACACACACACACACACACCTACACACCTACACAAACATACACACAAGCAAAATGAAGTTAAAAAACCTAATGATTAAAAAAATCCAAGCATCAATTTAAAAATTATAAAATGCCAACCCTACTGTGGCAATTAATCTTCTCTGCTACTGTGAGACAATATTCATACACAACTTAAGGGGAGACACAGGAGATTTATTTGGCTTACAATTCCAGAGGGGCAGACATAGTCCATTATGGTGGAAATCTCATAGCAGGAGGCAGAGCTTGGAGGCAAAAACAGCAAAGCTGGTTCAGGTCTCAGCCATCGTCATGAAGGCGGAGTAAACAGAGACAGACTGTGGGAACAGGGCGGGGCCAACGCAACCTCAAGGCGCGCCTTCCTCCTGAAGGCGCCACAACCCTCCCAAGCATGAACATCAGCTACCAATTCAAATGTACGGGGAGCAGTCACTGCACAGACAGCGATAGTTAAGTCAAGCTGTGGATGCATAACCAACGCTGTAGGTTTTCCTTAGCTATGACGAGCATAAAAACACAACTCTGTATAAACTATACAGACATATAAACGACACAACGATTTTACAGAACTCTACAAACCACTGGCATAATGTTGAGTGCAGTGTGCCTTTCGTTTTTTTCTAGTCGGCCACCCACGGGACCACACATGCTGTCTGTCTCCCTGTCTTAAGCAACTAGTTCCATTAGAGATGAAGATAAGAGTCGATCTTGTAAGACTCTTCAGTCACCCACAGCTGGCATAATCATCAAGGAGACAGCCAAGGTTTGTGCACAGATTCCTCGCACCCACATCCAACATTTCTTCCATCCAACATTCCTCCTGTCAAAGATGGTTCCTGATCTAGAAGGATCTTGATCCTTCTCCTCTTCCCAGTTGCAGGATTCCAGTGTGTATTGTCCCTCACCGGCTCATGCACGTGAATCTTTAGTTGATGTTTGGGAAGGTCCTGGCAACCTTAGGAGGTGGAGCCTTGCTGGAGGAAGGCGTGTCAGGGCGTGGGCCCTGAGGTTCCTTAGCCCCGCCCTGCTTCTGGTAAAAAGTCAGTTCTCTAAATTTGCCACTTGTCTCCCCTCTGGAACGGTAAGCCAAATAAACCTCCCTTTTCTCCCAGAAGTTGTGCTCAAGTTTGAATGTTGTCTTGCGGCAACAGAAAGAGTAACCGTGACACCAGGGAAATCTGATGATCTTCTGCTCAGTCGTGTGTCTTTGCCTCGGTCAGTCGATGCCTCTCCCCAGCCAACACTTCCCGTCAGGGTCGTACACCCGCAACATGGGTTCCTACCGCATCAACCAAAACTAGCTGCAGTCTGCATACTTCCCCCATGGCCTTTCTACTGCTCAGTTCCCTTCCACTAACAACGCTCTTGGAAGCCACTGTCAGCCTTTCTTGTGTAGACTCACATCCCTCACACAGTGCCAGCCCCTAGAATGGAATCCACGCTGGTTAACACTCCACCCAATGCACCTTGTTGAGGACATCAGAGATCCTGACACTGAGAGATGTCACAGTAACTCTCTCTGCTGCTGTGAGACAAGATTCACACAACCAGCAGGGGGGCGGGGGGGCAGGGGGATTGATTTGACTTACAGTTCCAGAGGGAAGAGAGAGTCCGTTATAGTGGAAAAAGCATGGCGGGCAGTGGAAGCTGGAGGCGGTTCAGGTCACCCATAGACATCATGGAAGCCAAGAGGGCAAGCTACAGACTGGCAGAGCAGACCACTAGCAGAAGCAGGGTGGAGCTAACCAATGTCAAGGCCCGCCCCCTGTGGTATGTATGCCACTCTTAGCAAGGCTCCACCTCCCAAAGGTGCCATGACCTTCCCAGACATGAACACCAGCTAAGAATTCAAACGCATGAGCCCGTGGGGGACAATTCACATTCAAACCATCAATGACTAATTGATATCAATTCTTTTCTCTAATCATTGGCCACTTCATCATCTTCCTCCTCCTCCACTGATTCACTCTTATTCTTCTTTCTTCTCCCACCACCCTTGTTTCTGTACCAATCAGTTAGAGGTAGCAACTTGACAATGGAGACTTTGGGCACATCTGTGAAGAGTTATTTAGTTAAAACAGGTCCTGACAAGCCTGTCAATGATTCTCTAACTGGTGTGGGAAGACCCAGCCCACAGTGGGTGGGACCATCCTGGGGGCAAGTGCATAAAAAAGAGAAGAGTTGGTTGGAAACTGCAAGCTAGCAACTCTGCTCCTCTTCAGCTCTTCCTGCAGGTGCGATGTGGCCGGTTTCCTTAGTTCCTGACTTTGTTGTGAGTTTTCCTGCCATTGCGATGAACTGAAATCGAGAAATGTAAGTCAAGAATAAAGCCCTTGTTCCTCTTTAGTCACCGGGTCCTGTATTCATCCTGCAACAGGAAGATGAAACCATCACACTTGACCTAACTTTTTCCCAAAAGAATTTAGCTCGTTCCCTCACTCTCTTGAGGCCTTTACTCTTTGGAGTTGTTGAACATGTGTTTGAACTCCCCATGTAGGTTTGGCTGACTGGCCATGAAGCCCAGACCAGGATCTGTTAGGCTCCATCTCCCCAGCATGGGGATTACACCTGTGCTCCAGCTCACCCTCTTCTTTCCTGTGAGTTCTGAGGATCACCCTCAGGTGCTCATCATGTAGAAGAGACTAAACCACCATCCCCCCACCTCCCTAAGCTGCTCCCAAATGATTTAGATGAAGTAGTTGTGGTACCAGTAGGTACAGATATAGTCCACTGCTGCTTTCACAAACTCCATAATGGATTTTAAGGAATGGGTATCTTAATTTTAGTGTGACATGTTCAAAAATTACTTCTATGTTCAGATGATGTTGCATGTCATTTAATAAACTCAAGCTCATCCTACAGTCTCAAGGATATTTTTCTTCTGCTTCATTGTTTGGAAGGTTTGTAATATTGTATATATAATATTTATATTGTGTGTGTGTGTGTGTGTGTGTGTGTGTGTGTGCGCGCACGCACGTGCACACACATGTGTCCACCATGGTTATTCTTTCTACTGTCCTGAGGCAATACTCATATCCTTAAGGGAAAAAAAGATTTATTTGATTTACAGTTCCTCTCCCCCTACAACAGACAAATACATGGTGGGTGGCAGAAGCTGCGGCAACTCAGGACGCTGCAGACATCATGAAGGCTGAGAGAGCAACACTGTCAAAGCACTACTAGTGAGATAAAGTAAGAGAGGTAAATCTCTTACAAATATCAGTTGTCTTGATGTTTCAAAGTATGCTCTCCAGCCTGTGTGGAGTTTTATGTAACTATTTCCTTTGCTTATATTAATGCTCCACAGTAATAATTATTGACTTTATAATAAGTCTTGATGCCTCGCAGTATAATTCTTAGAGCTGGTTGTTTAGATTCAAGTTTCGTCTGTATGGCTTTTGGCAGTTCTGTATATATTTTAGTAACAGCTTGTGAATTTACACAGTAGCTTTCTTGGAATTTGGTCAGCACTGCACGATATGTCTAGATCAATGTGTACACAGACAACTGAGACGTTTCAAATTTGACTCATCACACTGGTTCAGGTTTTACAGGCCTTCCGGCAAGTGAGAATGCATGATCCTCGCCCAGCTCTCTCTGTGACGTGCTGTGGTCAATCCTTTCATCTCCCGATGATGGTATGAACTCTCCAGTTGTAACGAAGTATAGCCAAGAGTCATAAGCAAGAGCAAAACCCCTCGTTCCCCTAAAACAAAATAAATTCAGTCTCCATGATTATAATATATACATCAATTTATTCAAGGTTCTTTAATATATTTGAAGTGTTGTTTACTGTGTAGTTTTACACAACTTTCCACAGACCTATTTCTTATACATAGCATGTTTTTGTTATTGTGAAACTGTTATACAATATTATTCCTTAATTCTAGAATACTGTCTTTATGTTGACAGATTCCCATCTATCATTCAAATTGTTTTATGTGTAGAGATTTGTGGAGGCACTTACACATGACCAGTCACGTTTCCTATGAATAATCAGCTATTTCTGTTTTGGAAGTATTACATATCTTTCTTGACCTTCCGGTATTGGGACTTATAAAGACATACTGAATGTAGTCTGTGTTAGCAGATATCCATGTTCAGTTCTGGTCCCAGGAACAGAGATGTCTAGAGTAAAATCTCTACACTTATGATCATAGTCTATAAAATAATCTTATGATAGCATATGACTGTGTAATAATTATTTAAAGATGCATTTTAATACATCTCAAAGCATCTTGATGTCTTAGGCCTTCGAATCCTCAAATATTCTTTGGGTTTGTTTTTGTCTTTCATAGAAACTACTTTGTGCTTTATCCAGAATTCTACCTGTTCTTAGTAGGAAATTTGGTCAAGTCTGAGCGTCATTAGTGACTGGAGGCAGACAGGTTGGAGAGTGGGTTTGTCTCTGGCTTCTGAGGAAATCACATGTCATTTTTTTCCTTTCTGATCACCTTAACACAAGCTGGAGGGGGCTTTCCTTTGAAAGCACATGGCGTCTGTGTCACACCAATGAGTGAACGCAGCTAGATGCCTGGGAAGAAATTCAGCTCAGGACTGGCTCCCGACTGACTGAGAAGTCTGTTCTGTGCTTACATCCCACAAACATGGGATAGTCATGTGCTTCTGGGAACTGTCCTATCCACATCTCACCATGAAAGGGAAAGATCTCAAGAAGCTCCACACCTCCCTGGGAGACCAGTGAAGACTGACGCTGATGGGGAAGGAAAGGAAGATGCTTCCTCGGCAGTGACCTGTGCTACTTGCCAGAGCATGAGTCACGTCAGGCATATGTTATCAAAGGCAAGATCGATGAAACACAAGTGAAGAGACTTGAAAATAGGAGGGAGTCCAGCATGGGAGATGAGAGACTATAAATTCACTAAATTCATACATGCAACACTTAAAAGGAAATTTTAAAAAGCGGAACACTAGAACTTATATATATATATTTTAACTTTACTCTGTGTGTGTGTGTGTGTGTGTGTGTGTGTATGTGTGTGTGTGTGTGTGTGTGACAGAGGGTACTGTGTGTCCCTGTGGAGAACCAAGGGTAACTTCAGGAATCATCCTGAATTCCTTTTCCTTCCTTTTGCTTCACTTTGTGATTTCTCAGGCTTCCCCCACCAGGGTCAGGCATGCAGGCCAATGTCATTTCCACCTGGCATTTTTTTCTGTGAAACTTGGAATCCAAACTCAGGACTTTCTGTTTTGGAGGCAGAGTCTTAACCCAGTCCATCCTGTTTGTATTGTATAACCCATTATCCCACTTTCCCTTTCCTCTCCCTCTCAGCCTCTTCTATGTTGAGATTTAGGGATTCTCTTATCTCTATAACTTACCGAAGACACACAATTATTCAAACACATAAAATTTTCCCTAAAATAGCTTAAGAAATTTCTTGAGTTTGTAAGTGAGAAAGTAAGAATTCACCTACCCATAAATGATTTGTCTGACAATCTGACATTATTGGCATAAGTCATGTTTTGCCTTCTCGCTTAAGTAGTTTTTTACAAAAATATAAAGATTTTATATTTACATTAAGGTCTGTTTTTAGCAAAAATTTAAATTTTGTGGACTTAAAATGCATTGAGCATATTGTTTGTGAGACACTGTATGTCTTGAAATATCATTTTATCTTTGTGGTGAACCTGATTTGCGTATAGAACAATATGCACATACATTGAAATCCCACGTGGTACTCTCTAAATGTGTAAAATTTTTACATGTCAACTAAAATTAAAGTACAAATTTGGGGTTTGAGGGTGATGGTTCAGTCAGTGAGGTGTTTGCCATTCAAGCATGAGGACCTGAGTTTGATCCTCAACACCCACGTAAAATTCTGGATGTGGTGATACACATGTGTAATCCCATCACTGAACAGACAGAAGATTCCTTGGTTGAACCCATCTAATTGCTGAATTCCAAGCAGTGAGAGACCCCGACTCAAAGGACTCAAAGGAGGTGTACAGCATCCCCATGGATGACGTTAGACATTGACTTCCAGCCTCCACAAGTGCACACACATGTGCATCTGCACACGCATGCACATGTGTACACACATGTATTAGAAAATAGCATACAAATGAAAATTCAAAGCCCTTGATTATAAAGGCAAGAAGAAAAGTCTTTTGGAATAATTCACTGGAAGGCCTTGTCACACCCTGCTCCTTGACTGAGACCATTCTTTGTGTCTGTAATATCTTTTTGAGCTACCCTCCAAGGCATTAAGGAGGAAGGCCTAGGTGGAAGCACTCCTGCAACTTCCCTGTCTCATTCTCTGATATTTCTAGAAGTGGCCTGTGCAGGCAAGGGCTAATGAAGCGCATACCAGTCCATCACTCAAACCAGCACAGGCATGTGGATTATTACTGAAAAGAAAAACAGTTTCAGAGCTGATTTGAGGAAAGGAAATTAATACCCTGGAAATGTGCTTGGGACAAAGGATATTAAATTCCTATATAAAACAGAAACAATATCACAGAGACAAAAGCAGGGTGATACAGTTTCTTATTTCTGTGGTGGGACTGAGGCCCAGCTGCACTGTTCTGCTATTGACTACACAGTCTGCATGCTGTGTATGCCATTCACCACCACGGTCTGCATGCTGTGTATACCAGTCACTGCGCGGTCTGCATGCTGTGTATATCAGTCACTGCGCAGTCTGCATACTGTGTATACCAGTACTGCGCAGTCTGCATGCTGTGTATACCAGTACTGCGCAGTCTGCATGCTGTGTATACCAGTCACTGCGCAGTCTGCATGCTGTGTATACCAGTCACCATCACAGGCTACATGCTTTGTACATTAATCACTAACACAGGGTATATACTGTGTACACTGGTCACTATCACTAGTGTACACTAGTTACTATCATGAACTACACGCTGTGCACACATGTTACTATCACAGACTGTATGTTGTGTATGCAAGTCACTACAGCCAAATGCCCACTGCGTGTGCCAGTCACTAACACAGACTACATCACAGACTCTATGGCGTGTGTGGGGTTTGCTGTCATGGATTTTTTGTAGCATCGATCGAAGACGCAGACATCTGCAATAAAACTAAAACTCATCCAACTTTGCTTTGGTCATGTAGCTATTTTTTTCCCCAAATTGGAACAGTCCTTCCTGGAGGAAGGGGGAAAGCTCAGATGACCCCGGCAGCTACTAAAATCTGACAAGTCTTAGAGAGCTAAACTGCAGGGCTCATAAGTCCTCTCCCTGAGGTTACAGACCAGTAGGTAATTGCTGGGGGGGAGGAGGAAGAAAGTCCCCACTGGAGCTGCTGGCAAATGAGGAAGGGGTTGACAGAGATGTGGTTTCCCTGGCTTGTCACCCGCCCCTTTCAGAGACACAGCTGCCCTTGAGTCGTCTGTGCAGCTGTATGTTACCCACACAAAGTTCATTTGCCAAGCCAGGCTGGGTGCCATCACTTCTGACTCTTCTGTGAATGATCCTTCTCGGATGAACAGGTGTCTGTTCACGGTGCTTCTAGAAAGATCCCACCACATCCTTATTGCTAAACATGCTCTTCCTAAGACCATAAAGTGATGACCTTATTCGTATCTGCATTGTTGCATTTTTCAGGATAGGATAATGGGACATATTCTGTTCAGCAAACTGAATATGGAAGTAATAGGATTTCTGAAATATTTAAATATTAGCGCAATACTGGCATGAATGTTAAGGGGCTAACCAACTGCTCTCTAATTGGAATTCAGCAGAGAACACATTCCTGGCCTTGTAACCAGCCCAAGAATCAATGAAAAGGGAGGACATAGGTCCCAGGGGGGTAAAAATTATTATGGTTTAGCTGTAAATACACTACATCAAATTAACTTTCAAACATTTATCATTTTACCCATAGATTGGAGGAACACTTAGCACTCAATCTAGAAGCTTCCTTTTGCAATAGAAAGTGTTTAGTACAGGAAATAACAACTGGCCAAAATGCAGAAAATGATTGTGGACTATTCACCCCTGAATAGGTCATTTAAGGCCACCTTAAAGGCTCCTAACCTGAGGCTCAAGGAACACCGAGGAAGAGAGGGCAGCAAGCCTGAGGGGGGGCAGTGGTGTGGCCAGACAACATCTTCTGGACATGAAAGGCCTGTTGCGCCCATGAATTACCTGCAGCTATGTCTGTTTCCATGAGATCTGCGTAGGATTTGGCCTATCAGCATTTCACCGTGAAAGGAGAAAACTCTCCAGAGGCCTCCTTCGTGGAACTGTTGAGCGTTAACGTTGGATGGGAAGGATGATAATATGGTTCAGTATTTTGGCAGACAGGCACGTTGGCAAACGAGAAAATACATCCCTCTCTCAGCAAGTCCTGTGGATATAATGTGGTCAGTTCCCGCTCAGCTCCTGACCTTGGTCAGAGGCTCCCCTGCTGTGCGATGCTGGACACTGCACCCAAGACTCAGAAACAAGAATAAAATCCTCTACTGCACTAAATCATTTGGTTCTGTGTTCATATCACAGAATTTAAGCAATCTGGGGAGAGGGGGAGAAACAGACCTCAGACAGTGTCAACTATCACGCAGAATGTCTGAAGGGATGGATCTGACACGAAGCCCCAGAGCACGGACACAGTCAACTCAGATATTCTAGGGCCCCGTGTCTGCAAAGATGAACAAGAAGGAACCCGCTAGCCACTGTGCAGTGAAACCATTAAGCCCAGTGAGCCCAACCCCCTGCTTGCAGCCCTGTTCTGGAATACATGCGAAAGAAGTTTTTCATGCAGAAATTAAAAGTCAGTTTCTCGAATCATTTGTTACAGGAAGCTGAGAGCCAGTGATTCGTAATTATGGCCCATGAAATGCTTTTATTTCCATCGTGTGAGCAATTCTCTCTGCTCTAAGAAGCTATGCAAAAAGCAAGGAAGGGCCTGGCCAGAGAACGGCTGCGCTAATGAGCTCTGATGAGACAGGAAAATGCCCTCAGAAATGCTCCCAGACAAAATAAGCTCTCCAACCTGCCAACATGCTTCCGCCATGGTTAAAGAGAAGCTACTTTGCACCTGGAAAGATGGCTCAAGGGGTAAAGTCTCTGCCTTGCAAGCAAAAAGACCTGAGTTCAGATTCCCCAGATCCCATGTAAAAAAAATGCCAGGAGGATAGGACCCTGGAAGGCAGGGCTTGGGAAAAACCACAGCAAAACAATAAGGAAGTAGAACAATCCAGGATGATTCCAGATAACGCCCTTGGGTCTCCATAGGCACACAAACACACACACTCAAATAACCTCTTACACACACACACACACACACACAGAGACAGAGAGAGAGAGAGAGAGAGAAATGAAGGAAGGAAAGAGAGGGACGGGGGAGGGGAAAGGGAAGAACGGAGGGAAGAAGGGAAGGAAGGAAGGGAAGGAGGGAGGGAGGGAAGGGATGGTAGCTAAGGCAGCAAGTAAAGTGGGAACATCCTGGAGATTGGATGCCCAGGAAACTGTTGTTCTCGTGAATACACGGCTGGTCAATACATTCTGAGGCTGTGGACAGACCAATGTGTTCACCCATTCCTGACACAGCTGTACACTACGCCTTGGGATGGAGCCGGCCCCTTCTCTCAAAGCCAGTGACCACAAATCAGGGAAGGCAGGCATTTCACTTCTCCTGCCCAAGGACATTCAACAACACCTAGAAATATTTTTGATGGTCACAGTCGAGGGAAGGTTGCTGCTGCCTGGCACCTACGAACATACCGCACCAACACAGGAAAGCCCCCGACGGCAAAGGCTTATCCTGCCCCAGATATGGGCACTTCTGAGGGTTTTCCTCCTCTGTGGAGAGAAGCTGAAGGAATCATGGAAATCCCCAGCAACAGAGAGTCCAAACACCACTGGTAGAGGACAGGCCTGTGAAAGGGATCAAAGACGTTATTACTCTGCCCATGATCCCAACCACTCCCTGAAAGAAGCTTGCAACAATGAAAGGCTGCGACATCCATCCACACAGGCTCCAGCATGCAGCACATAAGACGCTCAGGGGTCCAAGGTTATGACCGGGAGAAAGCCACAATGGACAATCCAGATCACCAATGGTGAAGCAAAGAAATGCTTCCAAATGGAAACTTTCTACTTGCATGGAAAAAAAAAAAAAAACAAGAAAAGCTTTGCTTTCAAAAATAAGCATGCCCTACCACGACTTGGCTTCCTGTTCCTAATAGCTTACAGGAGTTCGCGTGGATACAAAAAGCGCCTGGGGAGTTGTGGGGTGCTTTTCTATGACGCGCTCCAGGTATAGTCTTCTGGCTGTGGCCCAGCTGTTCAGCAGACTGCAGCACTGTGGTGGTAGGATGACAAGCTGGCCCGGGCATGTTTTTATTTGCGTTCATGTTATTTGAATGTGATTCAAGCACTGTCACTTTCATCAATTAAGATGACTCATTAGCCTTAGCATTGTTAGTTCCTAGCAATATTTCCTTCTCTGTGCATTCAGTGTGCTGTCTCAACGCAGACCCTTGAGTCTGGTTTGGTTTTGATGTTTAGACCGGGTCTGATGTAGCCTAGGCTCAATGTGACAGAGGGTGACCCTGAAATTCCAATCCTGTCCTCACCTCCCGAGTTCTGGGATATCAGGTCTGCGTCATTACACTTGGTTTTATAGCCATAATTATGCATAATCATAGCAGACATCTGGGAGGGGTACCTGCTTCCCAGAGGGGTTCCACCTCTCTTCATATTATTTGTTCCAAATTTATATCTCCTAGTCTTCTTATGGTCCTTCTTAGTGACCATTGGCCTGCTCTGAGCAGGGAGTCTCCTTGGCCCAAAGTAAGAAGCATTAAAGGTGCTTACTCTGTGGAAATCATGATAGTGTCATTGATGATGATGTTGAATTGTTTTAGAGGGAAAAAGGGTTCAAACTTCAAGGTATGACTGGAGAATGATTCTAAATATGAGAGCTCATGAAGTTAGGGTATCAATTAAAACGGGATACAAAATGCAACTATTCCCTTTATCTCAGAGCAAACTGAGAAATGATCTAATGTAAATTATAAAATATGAAGTACATTAAGAAAAATAGACAGCTTATAGCCAACCTTGGGCAGTAAAAAATCTGTCCAATCTAAGGATCTTAGCCTCACCCAGGGGAAAGATTGAAACAATAAACATTGGTCTAACATCAAACCTTCCTTTCTTTTAGCTCAAATCTCTTTTGTACTTGGAAACTAATAAGATGAAGGACAGCGTCAATATTGCCCAACCAGGATCCCCATTCTAAACCTTACTTCCTCCTTCATCTAGAAGTGTTCTGTCCATCCTTCCAGAGCACTGAATTGCAGGATCCATGGGAACTATGGTAGGAGGAATCTGTACCCAACAAGAGAGTTTGGGAACCTGATATCACAGATCTTAACACTAGATCTCATGGTCACCTCTAAAATCTCCCAAAAGATGGGACATTGGGCGTGTTCAGGTCACCCAGACCACAGCCCTGGGAAGCAGACTAGCCAGCTCTCTCATTCTTGATTCCTTCATCATTTTCTCCAAAAAACCAGGGGGTCAAGAAGGAAGTATTACAAGCTTCCTGGAACTCTAGATTTCACCTCCGGTTAGGTGCCAGGCGGGAGCGAAGACAAATTCTCTAGATTCACATTCAAAGTCTTATTTAGCATTCTAGACTGGGCTGGAGTTGTGTGGTTATTGGATCAGATAGGAATTTTAATCTCCCAACAAGGGACCATTTGTTCTTTGTCTAGGAGGTTTGATCCATTAAAGGGTTCATCCGGGGATAGAAAAGGACCCAATTCACACAGGGACCAAGAGGGACTGAAGAGGTACTTGCAATGAAAAACCACACGCCATTGTTCTATGCTCACAGTGCAGAATGCGACTTATAACAAACCGGTTATACCTCGATTTCATTGTGGGTCGCATGCCTGCCAGCCCGAAATGAAAGCATATTCCCTTTTTCATATGCATTCCACCACCAATACTTCCCAAACACCTTTTCAAAGAAAAGCACTTTATCGGTCTTTACAATAACATGGGCACATTTAAAACTTACACTGGAAACTTCTTGGATCAAGCAAGTAGCCTACAAGTAGGTACAGAATTCAAATTGGATGGGTAGTTGACACATTTGTTTTGGTTTAGCCATAACCATATAGACCAAATGTAAGAAACTAGACTGAATGTAAACTAAGAGTTCACAGGCTCAAACTTAATCACATTACCACAAGGAAGCTAAAGAATTCTTTCGAAGCTTGGGAGAATTTCAGGTTGGCTCTGAGCATGTTTTCACTTCTGCCTTTCTGGCTCCCATTATTTGCCCTCATGGATGTTTTTAATCTTCTCATTAAGAATGTTTGACCTTGGGCCAGGAAAGATGGCTCAGTGTGTAAAAACACCTGCATATAAACCTGGCAACCCCAGTTCCATCCCCAGAGCCCACATAGTAGAAGGAAAGAACAGCTTTCCCAAAGTTAACTTCTGACCTCGCGAGCCTGCTTTGGCATCTACCCACACACCTGTGCCTCTGTCTCCCAAATACATACAATATTACAAATGGAAAAAATGTTTGACCTAGATTGCACAGAAACTAGAGGAAAACTATAGGCAACAGCACACTTTGCATCCCTGGTTATGAGACAAATCTGTGCATCCACATTTGCATGTTTCCTTTCTTGGGTTTTAACAACTGGTATTTTCCACACACCATATTGTAGATACTCTGTCACTACCACAGTGCATCGAGCTTACGTTTCAGACCCAGTGCATAACGAGCACATAGGATCATTTCTGTGTTGGCTACATTGCTCATCTTGCCAAATTAGACTCACCCAGTGCCAAGTAGATGGGAGTTACCCATTTCTTTCTCACCCTGGAAAACGTTTCTTTCTAACTTTCCCATGAAAGAAAGGAATGGAGAACAGAAGTGTAGACACCCATGTCCCATTCTTGGTCTGCCTCTTGCTTCAAGAGTCGCCCTGGTGGACACCCAATGCCTGTGGGTACTTCAAGGACCAGGGGCTCAGTGGACATGATAAGATCCATCCTACCTGCTGGTCTGGGATGAAAAAGTTAAAAATACAATATGCATGGAAGAGAAGTAATTTCTTTCAAATAACTGAACACCTGGAGATTTCAGTAGGGTGTGTGGTACCTTTAACATCTTAAGAGAGAATGATTTCTCCAGGTCCATTACTTATAAAACATGCACAGTGTGTAAGTGAACATAAACTGTTCTTTGGAGACGGAGTCTTTGCCTGGATAAAGACACACACCCGCGTGAAGCACACCGTCACTCTCCCTCCTTTCAGTACTGTGAGTCATGATCTCTCGGACATCTTTAAATTTTCACGTATTTGGACCTAGGCCATTTGGTTCAGGTTGCCTTGTTAAAAGGGGATTTGCAGGTCTTTGCAGTGTTCAGCCCTGCCAAGGCAGAATAACTCAAGACAAGGTCAATGTCTCGGACTCTCTTGTATTAAATCAGTGACTAGCTTATATGCATTGCAGATTCCATGCCCATGAGAAATCCTGTCTAAAGCAATCTGCTGAGAGGTGATAGGGTTGAAGCACGGGCTAGACAACATACATATGGCAGAGAGTTTGTAATATTCTAAGAGGCATCCAGATGCACCACCACCACCACCTCCCGCCCCAGGACAAGGGAGGAGCAGTATTGATAAATCAGTAGTCGAATCCATCGGAGACAAGGCTGTTTATCAAAACTCTTTCTCATTAAACAGAACTCTGCTAAACAAGATTCTTTGCCGATTGGGTTGGCAAGAGCCACCGTACATCATAAGGTTCACCCGCTGACACTAAAACAGTAACTAACGGCTACAAGCTCCTTGCGTTTCTGCGCTGACAGAAGGTTTGCTAAACACATCGAGTGTTTCCCTTATGCTGAAGCACATGGTTATTAAGGAAATTCTGACAAATTGAATTGTAATTATGGAAATTTTGGAGAGTAGTGACATTATTCAAATATTAAGTCATAACAGAAATGACTGAATCACAAGCAACATTCAAAAAAATTGCTGAAATCTATAGTGGCTCATCTGCAATTTAAAAAGAAATGTCTTCAGATAATAATTGGTCAAATATTGGGGGAGAGAGAGAGAAAAAATTTTTAGTCTTTCTGCCAAAAATCTGCCTGGTTTTATTCAAAGATGGAAAACAAAGAGATAGAACCATCTTTAGTTTCTCGCCTGGCTCTAAAATATGCTACGAGCTGTCTGTTAAAAGGGGTAAAAAATAAAAACGTTAGAGTATTTTAATAGGAGAAGGGCTCTCTGAATGAAATGACTGGACAGATAACAAAGAAAACCTTCCCTGGCACTTTGAGGACCAGAGGACAAGATACCAGCTGTTAGCTTCACAGCGGGGTGATGTCCTCACACCTCGAAGTGTCTCCTGGCCTCTGGGGGCTGCGAGAGATGGCAAATTTGACTTTTCTTCAGGATGCCATCCCCAAAGAGTACGGTGACCATAGCTGCCATTGTAATTTTACATACGGGCAAATTGCATTGCCCATCTCACCCTTACAACTTCCACCAGTGAAATATTTTACAATAGATCAAAGAAGACAAGATCTCAAGGCGTTAGGAATCTGAAGGAACGTGCCTTCATTCTTGCTCAGAGAGTGTCAGCTGTTCCTACCACCTGGGTAGACAGAATGATTTGCAGGTGATCATTTGGTCCAAGAAGCAGGATGGCAGCATTTCCTACGTATAGATGACTAGCTTAAGTTCTCCAAAAATGGAATATGCGTTGGATTGATAAGCTTGGATACAGTTAGGGTAGGAGCTTAGCTGAGCGAAACTTTGTGCTTCTTCCTCAACTATAATGAGATATTGGCCAAAATCTGCAGCCAAGGATGTCCAGGTGTAAAGATGCATTGCATGGGCTGGTGCATGGGTAGTCGTTTCATTTATGTGAACTTCCATGTCTCCACCTAAATAAACCAGCATCTTGATCATTTAATACCAATTGTATATGTGTATAGTAGTGACTTATTTTTTCTCCATCTAAAACATAAACTGCTCTCTGCTACAACGAATTAAACAAAAGGACACTTGAAGGAAGAAATAAGTCAAAAGGCTTTATGTGACCTTAAGTGGCAGGTATGAAAGACAAAAGAGATTCTATGTCTCTGTGATTGTTATGGAATTGACTGAATGGTATCCTCCCAAAGTTATGTCTTAGCAGTAGGTGAAGTGTCATAGTCTCCACAAAGCATTGCTCAGGCCAACTAATGTGAGACCTTTCCCAAAACAGCCCACAGCTCAGTTTTAATTAATGATACCCCCAGGAGAGCTCGATGCACCACGGGACAGTCCCATTTGAATTTCTCAGGCAACTGTGGTTTGGAAGGACGACTTTCAACTCCATGTAACCTGGGGCAGATTTGGAGTGGAAGTTCAGGACCTTTCTGGGTGACAGCCATTGGTAAGAAACAATTTGAGGTTTTCAGAATTTATCCTCTGGCATGTATGTTAGATCAAGTCTCTGGGCTTTAGAAAGAGGGGGGTTGTTCATTGAGACCCCCAAGGTTAGCATCAGACTGTGTCAGTTAACATCTGTCCATGTCCTGTTCCGCTTGGCTTCTTCTGGATCTTTCTATATTCCTGAGGCAATCCAGCAGAGTCACTGAGCGCCAGAGTAATTTGAGACATGAGCTAGCATGCTGTCAGCAACTTCTAAATCTCCAGAAAGAGTAAATGGCCACCGTCCTCTGTGTGTTGGTCCTGGGAACTAAAGCAAGCTGAGGAAACAACACCCACTCTTTAGTTTAATAAGCAAATTCATGCTGTACACTTTCGATGTATCCTCTAGAACATCCATCTTTGTTCATGAATATTGCTAGTAAAGAAGTTTTAAGAGTCATAACTATTATCTCTGCATTATAATTAAGTATACAGAAGCATTGACCTAGGAAGTTTCACAGAGGCATGGCAAAGCCTGCTACTAGAGCCTCTCAAACTTCTGATTTCCTTGACTTATTTACAAATGCTCTAGTCCATGGTTTACAGTCAGCAAAGAGATGATTCTAAACTGAAATGTATCAAGGAAACTATGGTCACCTTGGATTGCCTATCTCCCTTCACACTTAGTTGGTACATACTCAGGTAATGTATGCAGATCTGTTTTATCAGCATAATCATAACTATAAAATAATCCTTGGTTAATAAAAGTCCCGTACAATGTGTGAAAGTCGATCCAACCTTCACAAGGTTAGCAGCTAAGGAAAAGATGAGATTCCCCTGTGAGAATATAGACTGACCTCTAACTGATGTCTCTCAAATCTTTGTGAACAATGTGATCCACTCATGAATGGTTCATTGAGCAACTCTTTTCTTTCTTTATTTTGTAAAGTATTATGCTAAATGTTAAGCTATAATGGCAAATATGAACAGTTTCTGTAGCTGAAGATCTAAGGTACAATAGGCACATATCGAATAGAGTAAAATACATATTCAATCAGGACATTGGGGGGGATAAATACAGAAAGATTGTGCAAGACCCTGAGAGCCAAGGAAGAAATGGACAATTATAGAACATTCAATGTGCTGAGAAAAGGTGACTGCTAAGTGTTCAACACTAAACAGGACAGAGATGTCCTATGTCACACCCTCCAAGGTTCAGGGAATGTCACAGAAAAAGGGACAGAAAGAATATAAGAGCCAGAGTGATCTTTTTCCTTATAGTGTAAGGAAAAAGTACTGAGAAACTCAGTCTTCTGGGCATGAGGTGGCTGTGACCCCTGAACTCCCAGCAGTCATAGCTACCTGTAGGGCCCCCACACACCTGAGCCTGCCAACTTTCCAACAGGGGCGGGAGAAGGGGCTCAATCAGGCCTTCCTCTTCCACAAGGAGCTATGGGCAGTCAGAGTTACTGGGTTAGAGTCCTCTGTGATAGGACTGGGAAGTTGCCCTTGTTCAAGCAAATAATTCTCCCCACCCCCAACATGCACATATACACCCATACACACACAAGCAACCCTCATCGAATACAGTTGACCACCAATATACATATAGACAAACAGATAGATAGATAGGCAGGCAGACAGACAGACAGACAGACAGACAGACAGACAGACAGACAGATAGATAGATAGATAGATAGATAGATAGATAGATAGATAGACAGATGATATAGTGAAATTAGAAGAGGGACTCAGGACATCAGGGAAAGGGAACTAAGAGAGACTATACAACAATGTGGAAGGTAACAGTTGATACCCGTTGATAAGAAGTAATACAAGGGAAAAACTTAAGGGCTTGGTGGCAGGGGGAGCCATGCTAACTTTAGCATAGGAGAGCATTAGCACGGGATGGATAGCTTAAAGTCACAGAGGATGGGGAAAGAGCCACCATAGACAGCAAGAATGGGGAAAATATGTACAAAGATCCCGAGCCCCAGTATCCTCTGACAGACTTATGGAATAAAAGGGTGGGGCAGAGGAAGGAAGGGCCATTGAAATTCATTAGGACAAGGAGTCCAGGGTCTAGGAAGGTAAGTTAGAAATAAATTAAGGTTCAGTGTTCAGTCTGGCTCCTGTGGTCAGTTTGTGGAATGGCCACATTCCAATCAGGGTGGAGGTTTGCAAAATGGCTGGCTGTGGCCCACAAGGACCTACAAGGAAAGAAGGGTTCAGTGGGAGGAGAAAAGGAATAATGGTGGATAAAAGGGGGAGGGATATGATCAAAGTACTTTCAGGATACATGAAATTAGAGAATAATACATTTATCATGTAGTAAAATATATTGTTTTTAAAAATAATAACTCAGAGCTAAAGAGGACACTCCACTGATGTGGTAGAGGGACTGGTGTGTGTATGGGGGGCAGGGCGTGCCTCAGGGTGGGCACTGCTCTGGGTTCTGCACATCTCTGCTTGGGCTCCTAGCCAGCTTTTGCTACCTTATTTTTTTCCCCTTAATTTTCACTTTAAAGACAAAAAAAGACATGTTCCAAGAATTTGAGACATTTACACAAGGTCACACAGTTAACAAATAAAAGATCCAAGAATTCATAAGAGTGGATCTGGTCACTGCAGATTCAGAGAAACCCTCCTCCCTCATTCTCTCTCTCTCTCTCTCTCTCTCTCTCTCTCTCTCTCTCTCTCTCTCTCTCTCTCTCTCTCTCTCTCTCTCCTCCCTCCTTCCCTCTCCCCTTTCTCCCCCTCTCTGGATTCAGGCAACCTGGATTCTGTTCTGTCACCAAAGCCCAGTGTGACCTTCAACAGGTCACTGAGCATCTCTGCTTTGCCTCCCTTATCTGCGGGAGGAGCGGATTTAGAGCAGATGACCTCCAGAGTTTCTGCAGTGTTCAGTCTGACATGTTTAACTCTCTCATGCACAGGCCAGCTCAATTTCTAGAAAGCACTGAACTTAAAAAGCCACCACTAACCATTATCTTATCCACAGGTGCATATAAATATGCTTCCTTATTCATAGGTACATATAAATATGCTTCTAAATTTAAGTTTTCCTTAATGATATCTGAATATCTCTTGAGCCTAAATGAGAGAAAATGATCTATGAATATCTTCAGCAATTTCTTCCACTCCAATAGATGGGGCAATACTGCTCATTTACATCACCATGTCTTTTGCATGCATGGGGGGGTGGAGGATGTGCATGTACAATAGGGCATTTGAGTGTGTGTGTGTCTGTGGATTGTTCTATCTCCTTATTGCTTTGTTCTGGAGTTTCCCAGGCTCTAAGCCACTGCCCTATCCACCTGGCATTTTTACTTGAGCTCTGGGGATCTGAACTCAGGTCCTTTTGCTCTCGAGGCAAAGGCTTTAACAACTGAGCCATCTCCCCAGCCCATATTACCATGTTTGCCTCTGGTTGTCATAACAAATGACCAGGACAAGGAAATATGAACCAAGATAAATGTTTATTCTTACAGCTCCAGAGCCCGGAGCATGAAAAGAGTCAGAGCTGGACAATGCTTCTTCGAGACTCTTCCTGATCTCTGCCTAGTGGGGCTGGTGGGCAGCTGGGCAGTCCCTGCTCTTCCCTTGTTAGTTAGCAGTTCTGACCCTCCAAATTTCCACCTCTCTGTCTGAAGACGTTTTTCCCATGGGTCTTCATCAGAGTCAGCAGAGCAATTAAGATTCACCCTAGTGACCTCATTGACTGGATTTATAGTGATGCATTTAGAAGTCATCTTCATAGTTCTGGAGTATTACGGTTCCAGAGTGTGAGTATGCGTGTGTGTATGTGTGTGTATGCAACATATGTGCATGTATGCATGCATACAAGTGGGAGCAAAGGACTACCTCAGGGGTCAATCCTTATCTCTTCTCCTTCTTTGAGACACAATCTCTTCATAGTTGCACAAACCAGGGCCAGCTGACATGTTCTCTTGTCTCTGTCCCCGCCCCCATTTCACACAGGTACTTGCGTCCCTTGTGCCTGGGTTCTGGGGTTCCAAATTCAGGGCATTGGGCTTGCACAATAATTGTGCTTACCTACTGAACTTTCTCTCTAGTCCTCCATATCATATTCAAGGGCAAACTTCAACCCATGATAGGAAGCCTTGAGGTAGTTATTTCTAGATAAGTGAATGAAAACACAGAATGCCTAAGCCTGTTCTCTATGGTTCTCTAGTCTGTTGCTGGTAGAGCAGAAACAGAAGACTTGCCCTATAATTCACAAATCAGACTTACTCTATCAAAAGAGCATAGACGATTACCAAACCAGTTAATGATTTGCCTAGAATTAGGATTCATATTGCTCAATTACCTAGATAGTTGTCTTAGCTCTAATCCAAACTGCTTCAGTATGGGGACCTGCCAAATTATCATTTATACAAACCAAATCCATTTGCCTTTGGGTATAATTACACAGCATTGCCTAACTCTGATGGGTTAAAAACAAAGTTTCCTTTTCTGAAATATACTTGATAGTTTCCACTTTCAGTTAACTTGGGTACAAAATAATAAACTATTCTTTACCTGACTCCATTCATAACCACACACATTCTTTGGCTCATCTGAATGGTGCTGAAATGAGTCTGGAGAACTCTGCGGTAAATGATACATGTTGGAACCTTTCCCTTTAGTCCATGTGCCAGAAAATACTTCATTTGAGGTCGCAGGAGAAGCAGGATGGCATTAAAACAGATCTTTCTGGGGCCAGTGTCGGGTCCTAAGGAGACAGAGCTGTCTCTCCTCAGACCTCCGCTTTAGTTGTCTAATGCGTCCTTCAGCGAGTGATGTACCCATCTCTTTACATAAGCAAACTCTCCACACTGGGATTTCATTTACTTCCTACTGCGTGGGTTCAGATAGGAAATACAGTCATAGACCAGGGTGCAAGGCATAAATAAAATTATCCTTGGCCTCATTTCTAATGCAGATGACTGGCTTTCATGAAGAGCTGTTAGAAATGTTTTTGTTTTACAACTGCCTGCTGCTGGCTGAATGGGTTGATTGTCGGGGAAAGCCACCACGCTCCTTGGTATTGTATCCTAAAGACAAAGGTTCAGAGGGCCTAGGAGACGTCTCAGTGCTTAAAGCTTGCCAGATAAGCAAAAGGACCAGAGCTCAGATCCCTAGATCCTACATAAAATGGTGATCGAGTGGGGCTCACCCATAACCCACTATCCCGTAGAAGAAAGCCACTGGGAATCCCCAGAGCAAGCTGCCCAGACAGACTAGCCCCACCAGCAAGTTCTAGGTTTGATTAGAGACCCTATCTCGAAAAGAATAAGGTAGAAGAGTGATTGAGAATGATTCCCGATAATCAGCCTTGGGCCTCCACGTACATGGATACCACATACCTGTCTATCCACCCACATGCAAACAGGCACACACATACACACACACACATACGCACACCTGCACACATCCACATGAAAATGGGGGGGATACATGCTGCAGAAAGAGGTTCAGATGGCCACTGCCAGCATACTCATGGCAAAGACCAGTAAATTCAAGGAAAATGTCCAGCTCTAGGCACTTGTTGATTTTGAATGCTATTGGCGAAGCTAATCCATGGGTTTTTCAAGACGTCCTGTGAACTGTACTTACTGTGATAAATAGCTTCATTTCCTGCATGCGTTCATTCCTTTTTTTACCTTGATTATCTACTACAAACCAGACACTGTCTCAGAAATGAAAATTCGGTGACAAATGAAAATCCAACCTTTTATCGTGGTAGGCAACCCCCACTCCAAGGCAATATTGTGCCATCCACAAAGATGTTGAGATGGAAAGATAACTTGGGAATTTTTCTTCCCTCACCTTCCCAACACAGGGGACCCGCTCTGTAGCACCCACCTGGCTGGACCAGAACCATGTGACAAACTGTAAGTAGCCTGCACTGAAAACCATGCTGTCCAAAAAGAGGGTTTCATATCCTTAATTTCCTGCTCACCCATGTAAGAGCCTTATACTAAAATACTGGCTTTCCAACACTCACTAAACCTACAAGTTAAGAAGATGCAGAAATAAACCTAGCAGTGCTGTGTATATAAAGGACTGAAAAAAAATCACTGTCAAAACTTATTTTAGGACCGGACAGATGATTCAGTTATTAAAACTTTTGCCTCACAAGCAAAAGGACCATTCGGATCCCCAGATCGCAGGTAAAAATGCTGGGCAGATATGGTAGCTGCCTGCAATCCAGGCCCTGGAAGCAAAGCCTGGGGAAACCTCAGAGGAAGACAATAAGAAGGTAGAGCAATCCACGAAGATTCATGATGTCACCCTTGGGTGTCCACAAGCACACATTCATGAGTCCGCTTTACACACACACATGCATGCATGCAAAAAGTAGTTCATTTTAGTACAAAAACTAAAACATGCATGTTTCCTGATACAAATTAATACATGCAAGACACAATACCAAGCTATTCTTGTTTCTAGAAATGCCCAACCATGCACTGATCTGGCAGAAAGACTCCTTCAGACATCACAAGACGCACAACTTCAAGAAAGTGTTTTTAAAAGCACAGGTCACCCAGAAGTTTCAAGGCCTCTAGTTACAGATGCACGACCCCTGACCTCAAGACCTCCTATGTGATAATCAATCCAAGCAGACGAGCTCGCTGTCAGATATTAACTGTACAAAACAGTGGCTTGCATGGCGATGTCTTCACATGTGGGTATCTACTCCTTGGACCGCGTCCGATGGCTTCGCTCTGCCTTAACTCCTTTGCCGTCTCTCTCCTTGGCTCACTTTCTTCCCCCGAAACGGTCCGCTTCCTCCTTTCATGTGGTCCTTATTGATTGTTTTTCTCTGGACTCCACATAGGACAGAAAACACGTGACATTTTTCTTAAATAGCAGACCAACTATTAAGGCTTAGAAATCCAGTTAGAAAGTGAAACCGTGTGGCTGCTGGAGATACTACTCCTCAGAAATGGACACGTCTTCCATTCCAGCCATATCTTTGGGATCATCTGCCTGGGAGCCTTGGAAACCACTCAGCTGGCTCGACTGTACTTATACCTAGTTGGCCAGCAGCACCAATAAAGATATTACCATTTGTCAAGCTAACAACCAGATAACAACTTCTTTTTCTAGCAGTAAAGCATCATGAGGGAAGTAAAAAAACTGATCTTCAGATAAAGAGGAGACGTATGAACAAAATAAACCACACACACAACACAAGGGACTGAGTAATTCCTCCTCTGTGGTCAGCTGTGTCATGTCGTCTTAGAATAGTCCCTAATAGAAGCACTTCCTGCCACAACGACAAAGGTATGAGACAATTTATGAAAAATCCAAATTGTCATTCAAAATAATGTTGACTGCAGGAGCTGCACCTGGTTTGCAGTAAAAGAAACACACTCGATACATTTGACTAGAAGAAGAGGGTGCCGTTGGTTTTCTGAGAAGAGAGGATAGAACAGGTACCCTAAGAAACAGAATTGTTGGGGGCTAGGGAGATGGCTTAGGGGTTAAAGGCTTTGGCTCACAAAGTGACCTGAATTCAGATCCCCAGATCCCACGTCAAAAATGCCTGACAAAAATGGCGGCGGTCTACAATTCTGGCCCTGAAAGGCAGAGCCTGGGAAACCCTGGAACAAAGCAAGAAGATGGAATAAGAGCAATCCAGGGTGATTCCTAATGTCACCCTCGAGCCTCCACAGGCACCCACGCTGAAGTGCCCTCTGGTAGCACACACAGAAACACAAATGGGGAGAAATGAGACATAGAATTGCCAGGCTGACAAGGTGGCTCCGTGAGTAGAATACTTGCTGGGCAACATGAAGACCTGGATTTGAATCACCAGCACCCACATGGAAGGACAAGTGGGGCAGTGCAGGCTTGGGCTGCCAGAGCTGATAGGCCACAACCAGAAGTTCTCAGAGGAGCCCCTAGCCAACTGGTGAGCCCCAGATTCAATGAGACCCTGCCTTAAAAAAATAAAGGGGAGAATTAAAGATGAAGAGACGTGGTGTCACACCTGACCTACACAGATGCAATTGATCAGTCAATCAATCAATCCATAAATAAATAAATGAATAAATAAATAACAGCAACACACGGGTGAATGCTCACAGATGCATCACATGTGCACATGCGTACACAAAGAGAAAGAAATACTAGTATTGCCTCCTGTTAATTAAACCTCACAGGTTAAAAAAAGAATTATATACTTAGAAAAATTGTGTTTGCCAAACTCAAAGGCAACCCACAGAATGGGAGAAAATCTTCACTAACCACATATCTGATAGAGCTCTACTGTCCAGAGTGCACAAAGAACTTAGAAAACTAAACACCAAGGAAACCAATGGCCCAATTAAAAAATGGGCCCTGGAACTTAAAAGAAGTTTTACCAGGGATGAAATTAAAATGTCTAACAATATCTTAAAAATGCTCCACTTCTTTAGCCATCAGGGAAATGCAAATCAAAACTTCCCTGAGATATCATCTCACCCCGGTCAGGATGGCAAAAATCCACAATACAAACAACAACAAGTGCTGGAGAGGATGTGAAGAGAGGGGAACTCTGCTACATTGCTGGTGGGAATGCAGGCTCATACAGCCACTCTGGCGAGCCGTCTGGAGATTCTTAAAGAAATTAAAGATTGAAATGCCATATGACCCTGCTATCCCACTTTTGGGAATAACCCCCCATGCAGCAGAGGTTCGCCTTGATAGCACAAGCACGACCATGGTCATAGCAGCACTGTTTACAATAGCAAAGTCATGGAATCAATCTAAATGTCCAACAGTTGACGAGTGGATAAGGAAACGGTGGTACATCTATACAATGGAGTACTACTCAGCCATCAAAAATGATGAATTACTGGAATTTGCTGGGAAATGGATGTCATTAGAAACAATTATATTAAGTGAAGTATCCCAAACCCAGAAAGTTAAGCGCCGTATGTACTCCCTAATAGGTGGCTCCTAGTACCAAACTCACCCAGCCCACATTGAGACACTCAAAGGTAAACCCATGTAATACAGTAATTGCAAGGATTATGAACAGGAGGAATGGGGTTGGAGGGCCACACCAGACACAAGGAGAGAGGGGACCATGTTACAGCAGAGAAAATAGGCCTCCAAGGAATGCAAGTAAGTAATGTGACACCTGGTTAAGTTCACAGACGTTCATCCTGATCATGTACAACTGAGGGGGTATGATCTCACCAGAAGGGGAGGGCATAGAGTCTGGCAGATGAAAAGTGATCATTTTGCAAATGGGTGACTGATCCCTCCCTCACCACGGTTTCCTGCTTTTATTACATCTACCCTTGAATGTGCTATTATAACAAGACTCCAGTTTAACAGCTTTTTGTCTCTGACCAGGGGGTGACATACAGTGCCCATCAGGATGCAGTTAAAGGTATTGCAGGAGCAGCAAAACTGCAAAAGAATATCAACAAACCCCAATCCAGAACTTCAGAGACTCTATATCAACCACATAGAACTAGGCCAGCCTAATCTCCCCCCATCCTGAAGCTCAGGGCCATTTGCGGAAGAGGGGGCGGTAAGATTGTAAGAGCAAAAGTATGGGAGGAGTAATGATTTGCAAGATTCTCCACACTAGTTAGGGCCGAAGCAATCATAATAGGACTTTGCATGCCCTGCGCAATGTCCAACACACTGTTGACCCCACAAAGTCTAGCATCAGCTAAAGGCACCAAGATCCTTGGAGGCAAGGGATTGACAGCCATAGTAGTGTTCCTATGCTTAAGGGGAACATGAGAAAGAGTTCAGGGAAATGCCACTGGGTCCTTGTATGTCATCGGAGAGGAGGACCCAGAGGAGAGTTAGGCATACACAATAAAGGACTCTCTGGGAATTGGGAGGGTGGCGCTCGGGGAGGGGGAGGGAGAGAGGAGGAGAAGGGGGTTCGGGGGGAGGAGGAGGGAGGGAGGGAACTGGTCTACCTATTAAGTTTGTATGAGCGGAAATAATAAAAAATGTATTTAAAAAAAAAAGAAAGAAAAATTGTGTTTGCAAGGTGGAAATCACACTTTGGAATCACATAAACCAAAATTCAAATCCTAATCTTTCCAATTCCTTTGAAGTATGAATTAAGTTCTTACTCATGAAACACCACTAGGGTTGGAAGAATAATCATAAAAAGTAATAATTGACTGCATTTATCACATGAATGTTTGGCTAGCACAATAATACTAAATAAAGAGTATGTGAAGCTGTGCGTATCTTGTTCCAAAGTCACAATTAATGTAGTTGAGAATATGTAGGTTTGTTATTTTTTTGATGTGTGTTTTTTGTGTGTACAGGGCGCTGTGTGTTCCTATGGAGGCCCAGGGGTGACATCTAGAAACATCCAGGATTGTCCTACTTTATTTTTGCTTTTGTTCTAGGGTTTCACAGACTCCATCTTCCAAGGCCACAAGTGCAGGCTGTTGCCATTTCTGTCTGGTGTTTTTACATGGGATCTGGGATTGGAACTCAGGACCTTCTGCTTGTGAGGCAGAGACCCCTGAGCCACCTCTCTGGCCCATAAAGAAATCTTCTAAGACCAAATCTGCCAGCTTGCCTATCACTATATGGGGATTGCCCAACAAGGACCTTAAAACAAAACTAGATGACCTTTCGCCAGCTTGATGCTGGGGAATCAGTTAGGAGCCTTAAGCATAACATATAAATGCTGAGTTTTCTATGATGCGATGCATTCATGATAGAGTCATTTTTCTCATTATTCTTGAAAAGCAAAGATAACGACATTAGACAGAAGGCAGGAAATTTGTCACAGGACAGTCATTTGCTTAAATGGCAACTCTGCATGTCCAAACAATTAGTATTCAGGTTCAGAATGCTTTTCCTAGCAGTAGACTTTAGGAAAGTAGAAAGGTCTAAATGCTCTCCCAGCCTCTGGCTTCTAGTTGTCCGTTTAAATATCTGTCACTGTTCCGCTTCATCTCATTCTCTCCAGTTGAGGGGCAGACATGACAAAGGTACTTAAGAGAGGGTTGGTGACTGGCCCTAGAAAAACATTCCACTTACTTCAACAGGATATGCCTTGGGAATTCTCATCCCTAGTCATCCTTCAGTTTCTCAGAAGAATGAATTTATTTCTCTCTCGTTTCACCATTGCACCCAGAAAAAAAAAAAAAAAAAAAAAAAAAAACCTCAGCCCTCTAAAGGCTTCTCTGAGTCATGATATGATTTTCAGAAAGGACATTTTGTCATCGGATAGAATCTTCAAGTCACCCTTAAACAAAAATGGTTCCTCTGCACTGAATCCCCTCATTCAGAATGTTCTTGCACTGTGCTCAGTGTGATAGTTAAGCCTGGGTGTCAACTTGACACACCTGGTATTAACTAAGATGGGCTGAGACCACTTCTGTTAAGGATCAACTGAGACCACTTGATAGGATTGTACCCACCCTAGATCCTATCAGAATCTCCAAAGCTCTCATAAGATTCTTTCAATACTGCATCATATAAAAAGGAGCCACCAAAGAGAACAGATGCCTTATTGCAGCTGTGTTAGCTGGCCGCCTGGTTTCTTCGACCCTCTAGCCTTCCAACCCTACAAATCGTCGTTGCCTAGACTAAAGACTCTAGGAATTCTTCAGCCTTTAGCCATCGTTGGACTACCTCAGCTACCGGCAGCCATCGTTGGACTACCTTGGCCATACTGTAAGCCAACTCAAAACATTCCCTATATTATATTCATTGTGTCGATTAACTAATACACTCAGTCAGAATGTTCCATACTGCATCCCCTCGGTCAGGAAGTATCTGCCTGATCCCACAACAAAGAAAAGCCTCACAAGGGGGAGAGAGACTTAGAGTCTTAAGGTTCCCAGGAAATGACCTTGGAATTCTTTAAAATCCTTGAAAATGTATTGCAAAGTTTCAACTCGGTGTGCATTTGACCGGATGAAGACGCTTGACTTTATCAAATACTTAAGTGCTACATAGGAAATATGCCAAGAAAAATAAGCTAAGAACCAGGATTTCACAGGATGCACTAGTTACTTGTGTGCATCTGAGACCAAAGTGTCTGTGAGAGCTGCTGCGTAGAAGGAAGATCCATTTGGGCTGCAGCGTCAGAGGCTTTGGCCATGGATTCCGGACCCCATGCATTTGAATGAAATATGATGGCAGAAGAATATGGCAGAGGAGGAAGAAACAGGACGGGAAGTAACGAAGAGCAGGTTTAACTTTCAAAGCACGTCTCCCATGAACTCCTTCCTTCTACTAGGCTTTTAAAGCTTCCACCACCTCCCCAAATATCACTATGTGGGAATCAACTGTTGAACACGAGTCCATTTTAGATACAAACCCAGATCATTCGACCCTTGACCTTTTGAGGCGCATGGGGATCTCATATTTCAAAATGTATTTGGTCTATCTGCAAACTGCACATAGTTTTAAGGATTCCAACACTGTTAATTCCAAACTCTCTAAATCGAAGCAAAATTTGTAGCAGTGAGTTGCTGTAAAAATAGGAACAGGGGATTCATAAATTCAACATACAATGGAGAGGAGTAAGCTTTCCCCTTCCACATAGGATTAAGGGAGGCATAGAAAGGAAGAATAGAAGCAAATCAAGATTGAAACCCAGTCGGGTAAATACAACATTCAGCACCCGGGTCGCCTGTCAGCTCCAGACTTGGGTTGCCATGACACTATGGCCTGGCACCTCCACCACGTCTCCCTTTAGGGTGGGTGTTTGCTCCTTACAGCAATTCTCAGCTGACATTCCACAGCCCCGTGTCTCTAAGGTCCTTAAATTCTTAGTGTAGCTGAGGCTCTACATCACCACATGCACACGCACACACATACACACACACACACACACTGTTCTGACCTCAAGCCTGTCACAACACCACCTGACCTCCCCGGCTTTCCTCTGAAACCTGGGCAGAGCCTCCATGACCACAAAGCTCTTCTGGTGTGTATGTCTGCAGTGTGTATATCTATAGGTGTGTGTCTGCAGTGTGTATGTCTATAGGTGTGTATCTGCAGTGTGTATATCTATAGATGTGTGTCTGCAGTGTGTATATCTATAGGTGTGTGTCTGCAGTGTGTATGTCTATAGGTGTGTGTCTGCAGTATGTATATCTATAGGTGTGTGTCTGCAGTGTGTATGTCTATAGGTGTGTGTCTGCAGTGTGTATGTCTATAGGTGTGTGTCTGCAGTGTGTATATCTATAAGTGTGTGTCTGCAGTGTGTATATCTATAGGTGTGTGTCTGCAGTATGTATATCTATAGGTGTGTGTCTGCAGTGTGTATGTCTATAGGTGTGTGTCTGCAGTGTGTATATCTATAAGTGTGTGTCTGCAGTGTGTATATCTATAGGTGTGTGTCTGCAGTGTGTATGTCTATAGGTGTGTGTCTGCAGTGTGTATGTCTATAGGTGTGTGTCTGCAGTGTGTATATCTATAAGTGTGTGTCTGCAGTGTGTATATCTATAGGTGTGTGTCTGCAGTATGTATATCTATAGGTGTGTGTCTGCAGTGTGTATGTCTATAGGTGTGTGTCTGCAGTGTGTATATCTATAGGTGTGTGTCTGCAGTGTGTATATCTATAAGTGTGTGTCTGCAGTGTGTATGTCTACGGTGTGTATGTCTGCAGTGTGTATATCTATAGGTGTGTGTCTGCAGTGTATATATCTATAGGTGTGTGTCTGCAGTGTGTATATCTATAGGTTTGTGTCTGCAGTGTGTATATCTATAGGTGTGTGTCTGCAGTGTGTATATCTATAAGTGTGTGTCTGCAGTGTGTATGTCTACAGTGTGTATGTCTGCGGTGTGTGTGTCTTCAGTGTGTATATCTGTAGGTGTGTATCTGCAGTGTGTATGTCTGCGGTGTGTATGTCTGTAGTGTATATGTCTATAGGTGTGTATCTGCAGTGTGTATGTCTACAGTGTGTGTGTCTGCAGTGTGTGTTGCCTGCAGTGTGTGTGTCTGTCTACGGGATGTGTGCCTGCAAAAACAGTGCTGCGTGAGCAACAGCAAGATCTGCTACCAGCTTGTGCACTGGCTAAGGCCCTAAGTCCATGGTCAACGGAAGGTGAATGTATATACGTGGTTTTGCTCTCTCTCTCTCCTCTCTCTTCTTCTCTCTCTGTCTCATCTTGAATGTTAAGAAGAATTTACTTT
Organism: Typhlomys cinereus; assembly: GCA_023101885.1. NCBI lineage: Eukaryota > Metazoa > Chordata > Mammalia > Rodentia > Platacanthomyidae > Typhlomys > Typhlomys cinereus. Next base: position 245,632 of record JALPQD010000087.1, on the reverse strand, counting down.
GGCTCATGATTTAAGGAAGCTCACACCAAGATTTCTTATTACTCTCATACACCAGGGCGGAACATTACGGCAGTAGGAATATGTGGTGGAGAAGGTTCAGGAAGCAGAGAAATTGAGGAAGAAACCTGGAACCAGGTAAAACCTTCACAAACATGACCATAGTTTCCTACCTTATCTAGCTGGCCCTACCTCCTCAAGGTCTAAGCAACCCCCAAAGTGAGACCACCACTTAGGAAACAAGCTTTTGGCCAATGAGCCTAAGAGCACATACAAGTTCACTTTCAGCTTATATTCAAGCACTAATGGAGGAGACAATATTTGTAAAGCTACGTCACAGACATCTGCCACGTTGTACAGACATCGTAAGGGACCCTGGCAACCAACAACTATGAAGCTGGATGTTATGATTCAGGTTTGTTGTTCCAGCACTTGCAAAGCTGAGGCAGAAGAATTTCCAAAAGTGTGAGACCAGCTTGGGCCACAAAGTGAGTCCCAAGCCAGCCTGGGCTGTAGCGTAAGACCTGATCTCAAAGGAAAGATAAATAATGTAAAATGGGAGATACATTCACATAGACATCTTTGTAGAGATCGTATGCACATGATCGACAGGCGCATAGAAGATAACCAACAGTAGTCATTTCAGAAAGCAAATCGGAGGCCAGAGTTACCACCAGACAAGACAAATACTAACAAGGGTGGAAATAGATGCAAAACAAGATGACGTGGACTTTCTCACCAGTAGGATACTGGCCACCAACTGGTGATAGGTATGAAATTTGACAAATTGCCACCTTTATAAAATGGCTATTGAGGGTTAGTGAGAGAGCTTGGTGGGTAAGACACATGCTCCCAAACATAAAGACCTGAGTTTATCCCCACATGGCATAAAGAAAACTGTCTTCTGACCTCTATCCATGATGGATGTGTATGCATTCTCTCTCTCTCTCTCTCTCTCTTTCTCTCTCTCTGTAAAACTTAGAAAATATAAGGAACCATTTAATCATTTCAAGATTCCCTTTTAAAAAATAGATGCTCATCAAAGCACATTCCCAGGCAATGAACAACTGTTAACGATGTCATCATCAATTCAGCATCTCTGGCTCCATCTGGAATCCTGAGTTTTGAACTTTGGTCACATAGTGAATCTGTGATCCGTTCTCCACTATGTTGCCAGGAGCACTTAGGAATATGCACTTTCGTGCAAATTCTGGGTGCTGACTGTTCCTGTGATATAAAGATGATACTCACGTGTGTCTCCATTTAGCAAAGCAAATATTATTTTGAAAAAGTGTTTTGGATGTATTACTAGAAAAAAAAATATTGCTTTACTCCTAGTAAAATTGAGACCTTAGGGCCGGAGAGATGATATAGGGATTAAGTCTCTGTCTTACAGCAGAAGGTTCTGAGTTCGGATCCCAGATCCCACATAGCCGCTGCCAGTACTTCTGGTCCTGGAAGGGGGAGCCTGGGAAACTGCAGAGCAAAGAGGAAGCAGAGAAATCCAGGGTGATTCCAGAAGTCATCCCTGGGCCTCCACAGGCCTTCTGATACACAGAGACACACAAAAAAATTGAGACTTCAGAGACAGAGAGGCAGGTGACTCCCAAGGGATGGCAGGCCAACCCTCAGCTGAGTGGTTCAAAATAACTATCCAGTTCTGAAATTGTCTGAGGTGGTCTGCAGAGGAATGGGCTTAGACCACTGTTTTCAGTCTGCATGGTACCAGCTGCAGTGGCTGAAGCCAGAACTGACTTCAAAATGTCTTTTTTTTTTTTTTTTAGAAAGTTTATTTTCCATCCACCTTCTTTCCATTGGCTCTAAATGTGTGCAGAACAGGGAGGCCCACTAGCTGAGTGGTTGTTCCTACCCTGAGCGGTGGACCAGTCCTCAGGAGCCGCTGAGCCGCTCAGTCCTCGGTGGGGAAGTGTTGGATGCACACAGCGGGCCCCTGAACGCCTTGAAACCAGCCTGCCGCCCCGGGCTGTGCAGCCGTGAATTCAGGCGCAGACACTCGCCATAAAACTCCTCCGGCAGTGGCCTGATCTTCCTTCTCCATCTCTTCAGGATCTCAGTAGAGCAGAGATCCGGCAGGAATTCCCACGGGTGCGCACCGGAGACGGTGCCTCCCATGGACTGGACGTCCCTGGCCGGCGCCCACCCCATTGGACACAGCGAGTGAGCTCCCTTGTTGCTGCGGAGGATGACCGTGTCCACGTGGCGCAGAGGAGCATCCGTGTTGCACAGAGCGAGGGGGGGGCAGGTGGATCTAGGAACACACGGCTCTTGGAAGGCCGCCTGCATCTATCTGCTCAGTAGAGGGCCAGGAGCAAAGCGGCCGGTGATCAGGGCGGCTCACGTGGCAGCTGCAGTAACTTCAGCGCAGCACGCTGGCCGGTGTCTGGAGATGACACCAGAGCCGGTTCTCAAGGGCGACTGTGCGCGAGTTGCCAGCAGCAGCTTTTCCCAGGTCCTCTTCAGATGGATGATGTAGGTGCCATCGCTTTTCCTTTGGTAGATGTTTCCGCCCATCGGAAGTCCAGGTTGGTGCGGCCCAAGTGCACTCCCCCTTCATCCGGGACATCCAGGGCTCCCAACATTGTGAATCCCCCTTTTAAGGTACAACAGGAATGGAGAACAATCGCTCCCTGGGTAGCAAAGAAAGGCGAAATGACTTCTTATCAGTGGCATATTCTCTCTCTTTCTCCTTCTTCCTCTGCTTCCTCCTTCCCTTTCCCACCTCCAGTCCTCTACCATCTAGGGACTCTTCATGTAGCTATGGTATTTGGCCTTTTTGAGCACTGCGACTTAAAGGAATTCATGATTCTGTCTTGCCGGAGTCTCATGGAAGCTACCATCTGAACAGGCATATTGTGACCTGTGCAGTAATAGTTTGTTGTAGGACCCGACCACCGGAATCAACATGAGCCAGCTCTCGGTGGAGGAACCAGGGACTGTGGAGGAGCATACTGTGTGCGAAATGTTCTCGATGTCTGTAACTACAGGCTACCACATCTGAATTCTTACCCCTCCTCCCCCACATCTTGTTCTCAACTTGAGCAATGCAGAAATCCGAACAGAAGGTCTGTCTTGAATCTTTGGGTTATAAAGAACAGAACTTCATTCAAGTTATCTGAAGAAGCAAAGTTCTGGCAGGAAAATGCAACAGATTGCCTCTCAAATAAACAGGCATTCAGTCACCTAGTGTCTCCCTTCCCTACCCCACCCCCTTCTGAGTATGGCTGGTACATGTGCCTTTAAGTCCGATTTGATTATTGTTGTCATTCTTCCAAGGAGGTCTGAGTTTGCATGTTCATGTGTGCACATGTGTGTGTATGTGTGTGTACATGTGTGTGTGCATGTGTGTACACATTGAGTGTATCTGTGGAAGCCCAAGGGACATATCAGGAATCATCCTAGATTGCTCTACCTCCTTATTGCTTTGTCCTGGGGTTTCCCGTGCTCTGCCTTCTAGGAACGCAATTACAGGCCATCGCCATTTCTGCCTGGCATATTTACATGTGATCTAGGGTTCTGAAGTCAAATCCTTTTTGCTTTAGTGGCTGTAATGGTTACTCTTAACTATTTCTGTGAGAGAGCACCCAAAGTCAAGCAACTTAAGGGAGAAAGGGAGATTTATTCAGCTTATGGTTTCAGAGGGGAGATACAGTCTCTCAAAGCAGAGGCGGCATGGCTGGCTGGCCAAAGATGGAGGAGACTATGTCACTGCAGACATCTTGGAGGCTGAGAGCTGCAAGACTGCTTGCCCTAAAGGCAGACTTCTCCTGGAGGTAGGGTGGGACTAATCCACCTCAAGCCCCACCCCTTGTGACTGCGTCCTCCAGCAAGGCTCCACCTCTCAAGGTGTCATGACCTTGCCAAACACATGAGACTGTGGGGGACACATTTCAAACCATGAGAGAGGCAAAGGTTTTAACCCGAGTCATCTCTCTCCAGCCTGGATCATTTCGGGGTTAAAATTCCACAGACCAACTCCTGCCATCCCTTTAGATGGTCACCTCTTCCTGTGGGTTTTTGTATGCACCTTTGGCCACACCGAACTGGCTGCCTTTCTTTCCGTTACTTTCTTTGTCTCATCAGGCTAGAGGACGAGGAGACATCGCCTGGCACCAGGTGCAGGGGGAGGGGCACACCTAGAAGGCATAATCATCCTGAGTAAAATAAGTAAATAACCCCCTGTGTCACTAGGGTGCTAAGCAGAGTGGATTTTGCAAAGGTGATTTCCATTAGCTTCTACTACAGTACAAGCTAATGTGTACCACAACAGCCTCATTTCACAATGCCTCGCAGAGTGCTTGGAGAGAAAGGGGGGGGGGGAGAGACAGCAAGGTCTGCAGCTTCCATCCCCTAGAGAGAGAGAAAGAAAAAAGAGTACTTCAGGGACCAACCTAATTTCCTACAGCCATTCTATTATCCTGGCCGTATCTATGGTTTCTATTAACCCCTCTGTGCTATTGATCAGCCTGGTCACAATGAAAGAGCTTTATTGAATTCCAAGTAATGGAAACTCATTACATGGCCTAGATAATTAATTACCAATTCTTCCCTTTTAGTGAAATTGAAACTGGCTTTAGGAGAATCAGCTGAGCGAACCCAGCAACGCAGCCCAATTGTAGCTGTATTTAATGCCTACGACGGATTCAGCCCTGGCCTTGGAGATGTGTTTGATGTACTGCAGACTCTCAATACAACCCAAGCACTTTCCATGAAAGGAAACCATCTTTCCAAATGGAATCAATTGAAAGGAGGAGGTACTTACGCCATAACAAAGCAAAATAAATAAATAAATAAATAACAAAACAAAACAAAACAAAATTGTAAATCATGCAAGGACATGAAAGTCAGGCATCACTTAACTGGTACTTTGAAACCAGCCCATCCAAAATGCTTTTTGTAAGCCTCTTAAAAGTCAGAAGTAGGAAGTGGATCCATCCCTCCTGTCTTCTTTTATTCTTCTTGTTCTGAATTGCTAAGCAGAGAGACGTGCCTAGCAGATAGAGTAGGTAACGTCAGTGTGGGGAGGGATGGAAGTCACAGTTGCAATGAGAGTTGGTGACGCTCAGATACATACTCCTGTTCCAGGTGCTGCTGGGACCCACCAGACAGCTCAGGGGTAAGACCCCTATTTGCAAACCTGGGGTCCTGCGTTCAGTCTCTGCAAGTCCCCATGGGGGAAGGAGAGACCCGATTCCTGAAAATTGTCCTCTGACGTCCACCGGTGCACCATGGCGTGCATGCGTACATCTTCCTCTTGTAAATAAGCAAGCAGAAAGCCACCAGTCTGGATTATCTAACAAGACCATGTTCTGGTACTGGTGTTAGGTTTTTTACATGTAAGCAGCTGTGCTTATTCCAGGCTGCTTTCCATGAATTCAACTTATGATGGACAGAAAATATTTGAGGAAAACAATCATGTGTGTACCTAACAGGTGCAGACTTATTCGTCTTGTCATGCCCTACAAACAATTCAGCACAAGAGCTGTGAGTATGGTGTTTGTGGTAGGTATTGTTTATAGTACCCAGGAGTGTCGTGGGGGAATCTATGAGAACACCATGTCATTTTGAAGAAGAGACAGGAATACATACAGAATTCCATAGCATTAAAAACATGTGTTGGTTACTATTTCATTTCAACCAATGGAAGGAGGGAAGGTTTTCTCTAGCTCTTGATTTCCAAAGATTTGGGCTTGTCAATCATCAATCACAGCGAGGGAGGTGTGGCAGAGTAGCTGAGTCCTGGGCAGCAGGAGACGAGGTATTGACACTGTGGCAGACCAGGTGACAGAGAGAATCCTGAAATCAGGTGCCTGGCTAGAACCTCAGAAGGCTCTCCCCTACAACTACTGCTGTCAAATAGATTATACCTCTTAAAATCCCCAAAAAACACCCATGAAAAAAAATCACTGTGCTCTGGGGGGGTGGGCATTCAAAACATGAGCCTGGGGGGCCATTTCTAATTGGAAGCACAGCAGGGACCCAGAGCCAATCCCTCGTGAGACACTCTGGGTCATTCAAGCCTCACTGGTTGAAGATGAAGATGCCTTGCTCAATAGACTATCTGAGACTAGAACCCTGGACTAGAACCCGAGACTATCCAAGCTAGAATCCTGGAAATTCGACTTCCAAGTCCCCTCAGTCTGTTACACCATACAGCCTCCTGCAGCACCCAGTGTGATGGAAGACAAACCACGCCAAACAGCATACATGTCAGGCTGGGGCTACAAAGAGGGCTTGGTGGTTAGAAGCACCTGCTCCACAATCCAAGGACCAAAGTTCAAATCCCACCTAATGAGCTGGGCCAGCCCACAAATAAATGGTGGTAATCCTAGTTCCCTGGGGATGGAGACAGGGAGATTGCTGGGACTCACTGGCTTCCAATCAAGCTGAAGCACAGAGACCAGATTCAGGAAGAGACTCTGCCACAGAGGAACAGGTGGAGAGTAATTAGACAAGGAACTGCAATCCTCTTCTGACCTCTGTGTGCACAGATGTGTGACAGATGTGTGTACCTGCACACATGGGTATGGACATTCACACAGATATTGCACACTCAACACACACACACATCCAACAAGAAAAAAACTAGCCCACCCAAAGTTAACATGCACCACGTAGAAGACAGCTGTATTGTAGTTACAACCTGAGGGGAAAACTGTTGTGCCCAAATTCCATGGAGTCAACACCACTGCAAGCACATGAGGGACTTTTATTATGAAAAATAAGCTCAAACTCAGACTCTCCCCCTCACTGACACGGCAGATCTAGAATCAGAGCCTCAATCTTTGTTTTACATATTCTTTTATAGACTATTTATATAGGAGGATGAGGGTTTCTAACCTAGCAGATACATGATTAGAGTAACTAGAAGCAAAAATAGTGTTGGCGGTGGAGATTGGTCAGCCCCGACCACCAGCCATTTCTAATACCTCTTACATGACTTGGTCTTTGGAATTTCCCGAGCAGCTAGTGGCTGACTCCTGCTTGGACAGTTCCACCTGTTTTGCTCACAGTCTTTACACACCATCACACAAGGCTGTCCTCCCAGCTAGTGGGGGCTCCAGAGTGTAAAGTATTCTCTAATTTGGTGCCGACTGTTCGTGGCTAGAGTCGCGTCTGCAGTTGGGTCAGACAGTCCATGTATAGCATCTGACACATCCGGTGTTCCGTGGCATGGACAAGTGAACAAGTGCAAAATGGGAACGGATATATACAATGGCATTTCTTATGTTCGGGTCCCGCAAAACCATTACTCTCAATGCCTCCTTAACATCAAGTCTGGTGACTCTGGTGGTCATATGAAGCAACACAGTTGCTTTGCAAGCCGTGACTCTACAGGAATTTGAAACCTGGATGGCAAAGATAAAGCCTCACACAAGGCTTCAGGATCCTTATCCCCACCCTTTACATCATGCCAGATACAGAGCCATGTCATTCCAAGCACACAGTATACATGTGAATCCATTCCCTCCCTCCCCACACAAAAACAAGTTGCGCTCTGGGAAACTCGGGCTGACCCTGAAGCTCTCTTTAACCTGTAAAAGCATGAGCTGGAGAAATAGCTCAGGGGTTAAGACTGCCTCGCAAGCAGAAGGTCCTGAATTTAGATCCCAGGTCCTACCTAAAAGCGCTAGGCGGAAATGGCAGCTGCCTGCACTTCTGACCCTGGTGGGTGGAGCCTGGGAAATCCCAGAGTGAAGCAAGAAGGAAGTAGAATTAATTCAGGATGATTCCCGAAGTCACCCTTGGGCTTCCACAGGGACACCCAGTGCCCTCTGATACACACATATGCATAACACACACACATAAAATAAATAAATACATATATAAAGTAAAAAAAAATCATGTGAAAGCATGCAGAATCACCATGGTTTCAGGCATCCTCACATCCTCCAGCTGTCGCATCATCTTCTCATCTGCACCCTGAGACTCAGCATCATCTCTGCACAATCTCTCTCACGCAGCTACAACAGTTGCAGGGCTGGATGACATTTTTCCCCTGGGCATAACTTAATGCCGTCTTGGACTTTGCCTCCAACCTAATGCAGGGAGGATATCATGTAACAATTTGAAACACCCCATCCTGAAGCAAAGCTCTGTAAGGAAATAGCTCTGGGGGCTCAGAGAGAGTTCCTGAAACCAGCAAGCTTGGTGGAGGTGGGTGGGGCTTCTTACAGGGTAATGAAAAACTGTAAGCAACTTCTGAGAGGAAGAGATTCCTGCCAGCCAAATAGCCTCAAAGAGGCAGGCAAGCATCCAGCAATCTAAAGGAGACCTCGATCAAGGGTCGAAAGGATTAAGAGAGTTTGAAAAATAAAATATAATTATTATGAGCTTAAATGCTGCTCATAACTCATTCCATTTTAAAGGAAATTAGCACAGTCTCATTTTTGAGGAGAGTTCAGGCAAGCAGAAAAGAAACAGGCATCTTTTAAGTTGAAGTAAAATCACGTCACAGCCCCTGGATTTATGGCAGCATAAGAACTACTGTGTAAAATCACATTCCAGTGAATGTCCTCCCACCTGTGTTTATGCCGCCAGCTCTACTCAAACTCAGTAGGCGACGAAGTTACTCTCTCAGCCACTGTGAGACAATACGCGAACTCAGGCAACATAAAGGGAGAAAGCTTGATGTGGCTTAAGGTTCCGGAGGATAGAAACAGAAGGTGTGACAGGCAGCAGAAGAGGTTCCCCATGGAGGGTCAAAGAAGTGAGGGAAGGAGAGTTTGCCAGCACAGGGGAAGAGAGGGTTTCAGAGGTTTCTGTCTTGTTCCTTTTGTCTCCTATTGCTACTGGAAGGTTCCATCCAGATTTAGGGTTGGTCTTTGTGTTGCAAATATGTTGCTCCAGATCATCTCTGCAGGTGGTCTGGCAGCTGATCTGTTCGTTAATCCCAGGTGTGGTCAAGTTGGTAACCACGATTAACTATCACGGTGGATCACACCACAGAACAGGAGATTGCAAGACGGAGGGAGACTTGTTGAGAAAAAGAAGTCAGTGGCAGAGAGAGAGGGAGGCGTGAGGACCATGGAAGCTGAATGGGACTGAAATTGTGCACATGTGGGCAATTGACAAGGAATTTAAACAATAAAAATAAAATCCTCATAGATGCAATGTTGTAACCCCCAAGATGATGACACAAGCTGCCCCCCAAAAAAATTTAGTCACAATTCTAAATTCATGTAACTAAAATGATTCTGGAGGCCTGCCATGTTATGGATCTCTCACATGCCTCCTAAAGTGTTCATTCGAGTTTCATATTCTTGTTTAGTATGTGTGTGTATGTGTGTGTACGTGTGTGTGTCAGAGGGCACTGTGTGTGTCCCTGTGGAGGATCAAGCGTGACTTGGGGGATCATCCTGGATTGCTTTTACCTCCTTTTTGCTTGGCTCTGGGATTTCCCAGGCTCTGACCACCAGGACTAGAGCGTGGGCCACCGCGGTTTCCACCTGGTGCTTTTCACATGACACTTGGAATCTGAACTCAGGACCTTTTTCTTGTGAAGCAGAATCTTAACCCCTGAGGCATCTTTCCAACTTTGTTAATTTTTATTTTTTCATGTTTTTTTAAAGTTCCATATTCAAGCTGTGGGGAGAGAATTCCAGGTTAAGACAACTCCAAAAATGTCGTGATACAAAGTAGAGAGAAGAACCATATTGGTACGCCCTATACTGCCCGATAAGCTTCTGCAAAGGCAGAAGATCAAAGCTTCCTCGATCCACATAAAATTTCTTTTCAAAGTCTGGGGGTCCTCAAAACCTAAGCCTACTTTCCAGAGAATTGATGCATTAGCATCTGAAATAGACAGTTGTTAGGCTGGGTTCCTCCCCCTGAGAGTTGAGTTTGTCGCCTGCCTGTACAGTGGCAGACGGGATTCCTCCTTTGGGAGTTGAGTTGCCTCCTATCAGACCTGGCAAGGCTGAAACTTCTCCCAGCAGTTTCTTCCCTGTGCATTTGAGACATTAGATATGTTAGTGCATAGATCACAAGATTATGCACATATCACAATAACCAGGTAACTCTGCATTGTCCATTCCCTTTTAGTAACTAAGCGTCATGCCTGCTTTTAACTCTACCTGGAGACATTATGTCTGGTCCCACGCAGCAAGTAGATACCAATCCTGACTTTTCTTTGCTAGCCTGGAATGTATACATTTAACATAATCCTGTAAAGAATTTGGCCCTGCTCTTGTCTAATCATTTTCCTATAAATACTCGTGCATGTTACCATAACATGGCTTAGGGGATGGAGGACATTCCAGGCTCTCTCTGACCAAATGCTTGATCAATTCCTACAGCTCCCACGTCTGTTCTGCATGTCAGTCCAGGTCATGCTGGTTCATGGGCCTGGGCAACACAGCACTTCCAAGTTCTTTGAAGTTATCACTAAATTACTGCAGAGATAAAGAAAGAAAGAAAAAAGTGTGTAAAACTCAGAAATTCTCTGCTTCTGATGTGTGTGGAACAACCAGTAAAGAAAGGCACTGCCTAGTACCCGGGAGGCAGGGAAATGTAATTATCATCTCGCTCCTTTTCCAAGTGTTGTATTGCTCAACTTCTAAACATAAATTAGTTCAGTGTTTCTGTTGTGATCTGATATGGTTTTTTTGGCAATAGAATAGAATTTTCTATTCACAATTTTTTTAAAGAGTATGTCATCAAAAGTCTCAAGCATGTGCATTTATAGTATAATTTGCTTTCCCTTATGGAAACTAGAACACTTTATGGATTGGAATTCAGTTCCACTGGAATGCACTTGACCACATGAATAAGGCTCTGGGTTATATCCCCAGCAAAAAAATTAGTGAATTATTTATTTGCTATTTTGAATATTTCCATCTCTATCAGTATATTTCCTCGAGTGTTACATAATTCAGTGCAACATTATTTCATGCCTAACTATGAATAGGTGTTAGGTATAAAAATGGCAAATTACACAAGATTTCATAAAAGAGTCTAAGTAGTTCACAAAGAACGTGCTTGTTTGGCCAGGTCAAAGAGTAATTCAAATGAAAGAGAGATGCTTCCTCTCTTCTTGAAGAAAAAATAAGTGTACCTTAACCTCTACTTGGGTCAAACAGAATCTCCAAGATTTAAAAATTCACATCGGGTTCACCTGAATGTAATTAACTTGTGTGTGTGTGTGTGTGTGTGTGTGTGTGTGTGTGTGTGTGAAAGTACTTGAGTGTATGAACTTGAAGAGGTCCAAGGGTAACATCTGGAGTCATCCCGGATTGTTCCACCTCTTTATTGCTTTGCTCTGGAGTTTCCTAGGCTCTGCCTTCCAGAGTCAGATTTATAGGCCACCAGCATATCCATCCATTCAATATGTTAACCTGGGATCTGTGGATCTGAACTCTGGTCCTTTGGCTTGCGAGGCAAAGACTCGACCTCCTGAGCCATCTCCCCAGCCCTAATTAAACTCTCTGACACTTGATCAACACAGCCTGGAACTCACTAGGTAGCCAAAGATGACCTTCAGCTTCTGATCCTCCTCTTCTTACCTCCAAAGAGCTGAGTGCTCAGGTTAACAGGCATGCATCACCAAACCCAGTTTATGCCCAACTGGGAATCAAACCCAGGGCTCACGCATGTCAGTCAAGCACTCTGTGGGCTGAGCTACACTACCAGCCCTTCCCCTGGATGTAGAACTTACACACAGGCGGGAACACTTTCACTATTACTGAAGTGCAAGCACATACCACAGTCATCTTTGAATTTTTCTCTGGATCTTGAGATTGTGTTCCTCTTTAATTTTGCTAAAATATCCTCAGGAAAATGAAACTTTGCTTGGCTGAATTCCAATTATCCTAAAGCTTCAACCAGTTGTCTTATGAATATTTAGTCTTTGCCTTCTCTCAGAAAACACTCCACACATAGGCCAGAACTTACAGAAACAGCCCCTAACAGCTCTGACGACTCTGGAGAAATGTCAACGTTGATGGAGCTGAGATATGAGATGTTGTTAATATTTAAAAGACTCCTTAACAAGGTAAGAACTTTCTTCTTCCATCAATTATTGATTCAGGTTTTTGTCTCCTTTTCACTTAAAGCTTTACAGTGAGCTGTCTCGAGCATTTGAGTTCATGGCTGCTGTAAGGTGCTCTGAGGTGTGAACAGAGAGGAACTTTAACCAGATGGGAAATCCATGCCCCTAGCCACTATCATTCGACATTTGATGTTTTGGTGTCCCCGAACAAACCCTGCAGAACAGGCCAATCCCACTGAAATGCTCAGCTACAGGGAACCACAACAACCACGGTTGACAATTTCATAAATACATTAATTACAAGTATCTCCAAATAGCATGTAATTTTGAATTATTAACATAAAGCGCCGCATTATAAATGACTGAAAATTGTGTTCCTCATGTTCCCCATGCTTAATTTATTATGCCGTAGGGAAATTTGCATATTACCTCACTGAAACTCAGACTAGTTGTATGCGTGTTGTTGTCCCTTTACAATTAAGTTACAATATAAATTCACATCATTGGGCATACTATGCAAAATACTCAAAGTTGGGTCAAAAATTGACCAAACCCCCTTTGAGGATAGTCCTTCTACAACATGCACAACCTAAGTAACTTTTCCAAGCATGGCCTTTTATCAATAATTACATTTTTGTACCACATTCATAAGAATATAGATATGCTGAAGATCTGGAAGAAAGAGTCAAACCTTTGTAAAGATTCTGAAAAGCTGAGCAACTGGTAAGGACTTCCATGACTGTGTACGGAGAGTTAGAATGTTATAGGTCTAGAGACACATTCTTGGGGGCTATCTTTAATCCCCTTAATGGTCATTCACTACCCGCCTCTGTGTTGGATCTGACATCCTTGTGGCTCTCAGGCAAATATTTTGGGATATAGTAACAGACCTCTAGCTCCCACAGAGGAAAAACCAAGGATGCTGGCAGGTAGCATCTAAAACCCATAACAGAGATTTCCCTGACTTGTGGAACCCTCCCCACTTCATTGACTCGCTTAATAAGCGTCTTGCTCTATGACTTTCTTTTGTTCAGTAATATGACACTGTTCCCACATTGGAACACCATGTTTGAGGTAACATGAGTCCAGGTTCCTAGAGCAGGCTGGTATAGCACAGATTCCAGAACCACTTGCAAATTATCTTCCTGTACATATCCAAGGAGAGGAAGACTCTGGGCTCTGCTTTGTAACAGAATTTTCTTCCCCTTTCCACCGACACAGAGAAATTGATTTGCCCAACTCCTCTGTGAAACTTGGGCACTGTCAGCAAAACATCCTGCACTGCACGACAGCTCTTTGCCTGACTTCATGCAGCCTCTGTGTGCCCAGAGTGTGGCCCAACTGCTCTTGACTCTTTGTCCTTGGATGCAGTTCATAAATGACGGCGTTACTCAGCTTTTGCTGAGACAAGACTATTGGGCCTGGTCTACCTACTACTGGCCAAATGTTCCTGCCAGCTCTGTGGTGCTGTATATTTGAGACTTAAACACTAGCTCAGCTAGCAATGCTGACATTGAATATCAATTATCATAACTACTAGACAGAAATCTAAAATAATTATGATTAACAATATAAAAGAAATTGGGGGAAGAGTGGATTTGCAATATGAAATATGAGCTGTCCCCCACAGCCTCATGTGCTTGAATCTTTAGTTGTTTGGGAAGGTCACGGCACCTTTAGGAGGTGGAGCCTTGCTGGAGGAAGGCAGTCACAGGGGGTGGGCCTTGAGGTTGCTTAGCCCCGCCCTGCTTAGTCAGTCTGCTCTTGAGCCTGCAGCAGTTCTCAGACTCCATGTCCCCTGCAGTGACTTAGGCTGCCCCAGCTTCTGCCAACCAGATACACCTTTCCTGCTATAAGCAGGAAACCATAAGCTGAGTAAATCTCCCTTTCCCCCTAAAGGTCTCTTGAGTTTGAGTGGTCTCACATCGGCAGAGGAGAGTAAAGGCTACAGTGAGTGAACACTACACAAACATAAGACCGTATGCAAGTATAAGATACAGAAACTGATAACGTGTTTAAGGAGAAAATGGAAACAGTTTATATCAAAAATAATCCTTAGAGATAGGATTCTACTGACAGACTAGTCAACACCTGGATATAGCTGAAGGAAAAGTTCCAGAACCCGAGAATAGATCAATAAAACTTCCCAGACTAACGGTGAGAGGAGAATGGAACTGACTAGAACTGCTGTGTCTATGTGCAGAGACTCACAATGTTTTTAGTCTGGAGCCAAATTATCTTACACTGCCTTTCATCCTCTTAATAGTCATTTGTTGCCTACGGTGTATCTGTTATGGTTTGAAATGTGTCCCCCATAGACTCATGTGTTTGGGAAGGTCATGGCACCTTGAGAGGTGGAGCCTTGCAGGAGGAAGGCAGTCACAGGGGTGGGCCTTCAGGTGGATTTGTCCCACCTACCTCCAGGAGAGGTCTGTTCTTACAGTGAATAGTTTAGCAGCTCTTGGCCTCCATGAAGGATGTGATTTAGCCCATCTCCAGCTTTTGCCTCTAGCCATGCCACTTCCATCATGCCAAGACTGTACCTCCTCTCTGGAATCTCAAGCTGAATAAATCTCCCCTTTCTCCCTAAGTTGGTTGACTTGGGTGATCTCTCACAGCAACAGAGTACCCAGTACAGTATCTAAGAGTTGAATGTATAGTTGGGGTCTCAAGCAGCAAAGATAGAGAGTGCTGATGAAAAACTTCCTAAAATTAATGAAAGGTAATTAAATTTAAAAGAAATGGAGGCTGGAATTACAGGTAGATCACTTGCCAAAAGTGAATCCTCAGTATCACACATGTGAGTGCACATCTATCAATGCAAACGTCCACAAAACGCATACACATTCAGAAATCCGTAGGCACTGAAAATACTCTTCACTTCTGGTAAAACACAGAACTTTGAGACATCTAAATCTGAGATCATTTCTACACCATAAGACACTGAAGGTAGTTGCTCAGCCCTCCTTTTAGAGGTTTTTTTTTTTTAATTTTTTTTAAGGAATCTGCATGCTGTTCTGTACTTGTTTGCATTACAGCCAAGAGAGAAGAAGTCTGTCTTACCCACATTCTCAGAGACACCTGTTACTGTCATCTCTTTGACAATAGCCACACAAGCGAGCGTACTTCAATGCATTTTTCATTTGCATTATACTGATGATTAGTGTTAAGCACTTACATATGTGTATTATATATACATTTATATATATATATATATAAATCAGTCATTTATCTATGTAATATGTCTATGGTTCTCACTCTTTCTTCCTTCACCCTCTCTCCCTTGCTCTCTTTCTCTCTCCCCCTCCTTCTGTCTACTTAGATCCTTTGTCCATTTTAGTTGGTTTCCTGCTTCTGAGTTCTGTGAGTGTCCTGTGTATTTGGACGTTGACTCTTTAAGGTGGTTTGCAGATATTTCAGTCCCACCCAAGCTGCCTGTTCACCTTGGTGTCTGTCTCCTTCATTGTACAGAGTCTTCAGATAAAGGAAGTCTCACTTGCTGGCTTTAATGCTGTTGCCTCAATTTTGGAAGTTGTATCCAACGGTATTTTCTCAGAGCATGTTGTGGGGATTTCTGCTTGATCCTGGAGCTTTGTAATTCCAAGCCTCATGTTTAAGTCTTTAACCACTTTTAGGGTTACTTTTCATATACTGCATGAAATAAGGGTTTAATCTCGATTTTCTGCATGTGCATATGCAGCTTACAACACACTTGGTAGAGAGTCTACTCTTACCCTACTCCGTGTTTTTAACTTTTCTTGTCAAAATTTAATTGACCATGAATGCACAAATTTACTCTGCATCTTGTTGCATGCATCCACATGTCTGTTTGGCTTCCTTCTTTCCTTTCTTTTTCTCTTTCTTCCTTCCTTGCTTCTCCCCTTTTTCTTTCTTCCTCTTTTTTCTTTTTCCTCTCTGTTTCTCTCTGTTTTTCTCTCTCTCTTTCTCTCTCTCTCTCCCTCTTTCCCTCCCTCCCTCCCTTTCTTTCCTTTCTTTCCTTGTGTGTATATCAGAGAACACTTGAGTGTGTATGCCTGTGGAGATCCAAGAATGACACTGAGAATCATCCTGGATTGCTCTCCTTATCACTTTGCACTGAGGTTTTCCAAGTTCTGCCTGTCAAGGTTAGAATTATCAGCTTCTATCACATTTGCCCCGCACTTTTTAACCTGGGATCTGAGGAACCAAACTCAGGTTCTTTTGCTTGCTCAGCAAAGACTTTGATCCTGAGCCGTCTCCTGGCCCCCACATGTCTGTATCTATAACAGCATCTTGATGTTTAGATACCTTCAGACAGATTCCTATAGTTTTGCTCTTTCTACTCAAGATTGGTGTGTGATCCAGAGTCCTTTTGTGGCTCTAGATAATTTCCATAATTTTGTTTCTGTGGAAAAGCACAGGAGAATTTTTATAATGAGTTTAACTTCATCCGTAGAGTATGTGTAATATAGATATTTTGACAATATTAATTCTTGAGTCCATGAGAATGAGAAAATGTTCCATTTATTACTTATTTAATTCTTTTCATTAGTTTTCATTATTATCATTTTAGCATACAGACATTTCACCTTTTTGGTTAAATATACCCCAACATCTTTTATTTCCTATGATATTGTAAATATGATTATTTTTTCTCTATTCAACACACTATTAGTCTATAGAAATAATACTGAGTTTTGTGTGTTGACTTTGTATCCTATAATTTTGATGAGATCCATGGCCAATTCTCATAGAAATATTAGTTTGCTTTGGTTTTCAGTTTATTTATTATTTATTTATTATGTATCCATAGGATTTTCAGCCTACAAGATCACATCATCAGCACACACACACACACACATTTCCCTTTTTTGTTCCCTTCTGGGTACTTTTTTCCCTTCCTAAGCCCACAAGGATTTTCATTGCTATGCTGATTAGAAAGTGGGTTAAAATGGACTTTGCTAATAGTTCATCATTTTGCTATTGAGTATGACTTTAGCTGTTGGGTACTCGTGACTTCATTGTCTTGATACACATTCCTTTCATATCTCATTTATTGGGAACTTTATCATAAAGAATGTTGAGTTTTATCAAATGCCTTTTTTCATCCATTGGGGGAATTATTTGATTTTTCTCTTCATTCATTATTGTGATTTATCATACAATCTAATTTGTACATATTGAAGTACCTTTGGATCCCAAGAACCAATCTCATGATGAGTAGTTCTTTTAATGATCTTAAACTTCAGGATTTATCCAAGAAAATGGAAATGTATTTTTATATTAAAATATGTATTCATAATATATAATATTGGAAGACTCTCAAGTGTTCTCCAATTTGTAAATTCCTTCTAGATTAAATTCAATCTATATAACAGAATATCTATACAATGTAGGATATCTAAATAATATAGAATGTCTATATAATAGAGTACCTATATACTTACCTAATAAAATACCTGTGTATCTATCTGTATAATAGATAATCTATGTAATATACAAGATCTATATAATAGAATATCATTCTACAATAGAAAGCAAAAAAATTTTCAATGCATAGAAAGACTAATATGGATATATTGTATTAAAGCATTTAGAAAAACCAAATGTACATTCTATTATTCCTTTCTATGACAGTCTCAATGGGAAAAACTATAGCAACAAAGATGGTCAAGTGTTTGGGAGGATCTGAGGGGAAAAGATGCTTTGACTACCAAGGGCAAAGGGAACTTCAGTTTCAATCAACATGAATGCCAGTGTGTTTAATATTACTGTGAACCCTTGTCAATATTTGTAGAACTATGTACTACAAATTGAATTTTTCTGAACAAAAATTATGCCTCAAGAAAACCGTTTTTATGGGGTTATCAGGTCTGAAAGATGAGGTGAAGAGACTTCCCTGGAAAACACATGTCAAAAAACAAAATGATTAAAATTAGAAATTCCACAGGACAGAAGAGATCAAATGATCACAATAATTTAGAACAGAGCTTTGAGACCACTAGGTCTTAAAGCCTCAGACAGAAAGAATAAAACTAGAGACACAGCAGCACATTGTTATGCTTTTAGTGAGTCAGGGAACTAGAAAGGACATTGTTCCCATGGTTAACACAAGACAGACCTGTGTAAACTCCAGATTAATACCTTTAATCGGGATTATTAAGAAATTAAGTTTCAGGTAAGCAACAAACTTGTAGAAGAGACACAGAGGGCTTAAGAGAAAAGACACTGAGTATTTGCTGGCCTAAGGATACCACACAAGCAAATCAGGAGGTCCACCTATAATGTTCGGTGAATTACTGAAGTCAGAACAGGTTAATGTGTGCAGCCGGGAGTCAAATATATATATCCAGTGTTATATATATGGGGCTTAAAGTTCCTGAAAGCTTTTCTACCACAAACTTTGCCAGACCTACAAGGAGGACTGGGTAGTGGTTAGACTTCCTTTGGTGTTGGTTAGTGAAGGAAGCAGCTGAGGATCCAGAGGATGCACCTATGTTCCCAATGAAGTAAAAGTCTTAGTCTCTCTGTGTTCTTGGCCTTCCACACGGCTTGGATAAGGACAAAACTGAAAACGTAGCTTAAAAGACAAGTCTATTCATGGCCATATGAATTAGTAGGCAGGTCCAATGATTAATCAAAATTTTAAGGTCTGTAAATGAAACCATACGTATTCTGATTTTTGATTAAAATTCCTACTTTCATCTTATAACTGACAGAAAGAAATTGATGAGACACATAACCCTCCCAACTTTATTGTTCTTTGAGAAACCCAAAGTGAAGGAGTCTTTATGTTGAATGTTTCCAATTTATTCTTATTTGGAAGAGACACTATAGTAAGGTTCTTTAGATTAAAAAAAAAAAACTAAGAAAAGTTTTCTAGCAAATAGATTTTACCCGTAAACATTTCAGTGAGTGCCATAAACATCTCTGTGAGCCAAGTGGAAACACACGAAAATAATCTTCCCAGAAAAAAAAATGAGCATGTGTGGGGGAAAGTACTAGAAAAGACATTTGACTTTTCTCACCACAAAGTATCTGAAAGGGAATTTTGACTTGACTGTACATGCAGAGCAAACAGGTCTCAACTTCCAGTTTCTGACTTGTATGTGTCAAAATTTTGGGAAGAGGAACAAGAATCATTGGCATATGGACCAGAAGGCTGCCACCATGCCTTGGGTGTGCCAGGTAGCTACCAACAAAAATCCGATAGAATCTTTTGAACTTTGAACTTGTTAAATTTCCACACATGCAGACAAACTTGGAGAGGGGCATGTGTTTCCTGATATCAGCAATTGGCAGCACATGGCTCATCTTTGCTTGTCCGTACGACCACCTACCTACCAGCCCTTCTATCATTTCTAAAGAAGCCTCAGACAGAATACTAAAATGCATATTGTATTTATATATTACATAAATTATATTAAAATATAAGTAATTATATAAATTATATAATAAACTTCTGTACTCATTGCTAAAGATTAGATACTATTTTTTAAAATTTTATTATTATTGCGTATATAGGATTTGTGTGTGTGTGTGTGTGTGTGTGTGTGTGCGCGCGCACACACATGCATGAGTGTCACAGCATACATGTGGAGGCCAAAATACAAGTTTTATGGAGTCAGTTCTCTCCTTTCACCAGTGGGCTTTGGAGATGCAACTCAGGTTTAGACTGCAGGCTCCTTTATTTTACCTCACCAGCCCTATATACTGGTTTTGAAATCTAATGGACTTTATTATAGCATGTGAAACACAGCAACAATTTTTTACTATCAACTCAGTGTTTACATTTTAACTCTCATCCTTTCTCTTTAATATGTTTACAAAAATGGGACACAGGATCAAAATTTCTAACATTTGCTCAGATGTATTTTGTGGTCCATTGAGATAAATACAAAATACCTCTGAACAAATGTTAAAAATTTTGATCCTGTGTCCCATTAAGTGTCTGTTTCTCTGTCATGTTGAAAGCTACAGATATCGACTTTCCAGACTGGGTAGTCTATGATGATATTGTGAGTCTAACTGATTCATGTTGATTATTGACTAAAATGCCTCAATGAGAAGAAAATTTACATTTTCAGTCATTGACCTTTCTGACACTCATGATGGGATGCATGTCCGGGGGTTTCTTTTTTTTTTTTATCAATTTTCAAGTACATGAGTAGGTTCTACCATGCTCCACAAGTGGCTGATACAGCTTTTTCTCCTTCAGTATCATCATGAGTTAATGAATTCAAACGTAATTAACATATTTCCTGTTTTTAAGCTGGTTCAGGTCCATCCCATCCTTGGCTACTGGGAACCTTAAAGTCTTACTGGCTAATCCTCTGAGTCTTCACTCTCTTTGAGTTCTGAGATAAGACACTTCAGATTCATTTTGTATATTAGCTAACCCAAATAAAACTCAGGCATTTCATTAAAGATCCTTGGTTTCTTTTAATGGCAAACAATACTATTGAAATACTACAATGATGCTAGATTGGCTCATTGATACTGGCCATTATTTCTAGATAATTCAATAACAAACTATTCTTCACTTCTTTTAATTTTGAAAAAATATCAAATGTTATTACATATGAAAAAATAGTACATAGTTTCTCCCTATTCTCCAATTTTTCTAACTCCAACAAAACATATAACTATAGCAAAATCATGGAAAAGAAGAAATTAATATTGATCCAGTGTTATTAAATAATCTCTAGATTCTGTTATAATTCTCCAATTTTCTCAGCAAGTCCATTGTCATCCAAACTCCATACCAGTAACTCATGTTGCGTGTAACTGCCTGATTTTCTTTTTCATCTGCAACAGACCACTTAATATCATGGGTACTTAGTATTAATGGGTACTCAGCACTGTAAGCACTTTTAGTATTGTGAGTTCTCACTACATGGGTCTTGTATTGTGGGAACTTAGCATCCTGGGTACTTAGTATCCTTTGTTATTTCAAAAGATCCCTAAGATTTCTGCTTGTGCCCATGCTTTGTGGAGCCACGAGATATTCCAGTGTCCTGCAGTATTTTCCTCTCTCCTGCTTCTAACTGGTGGTTGCATGTCAGGCACTGATCTAGAAGTTCTGCTAGTTAACGTAATTGCTGCCTATGATGAGCCTACAAAGTAAGCACTTCTCTGCTGAACCCACTTTAGAAAGAAAACCGAGGCACGGGAGTTAGAGGAGATGCTCGGGTTAGCATAATCCTTTGGGGGAGGGGGCACAGACACCTCAATGCCAGCAGTCACACTGCAGATGTTCCATGCTTCATCATCTGCCAGGAGCATGAATAGCACAGTGCGCATGCTTCACCTGGTCGAAGACACACAGAGATGCTTCACTTAGCCGAAGACCCACAGGGATGTTTGCACGGAGATTCATAAAGACCACACAAAGGCCATGTTCCTACATACACCAGAGGCATTCCTAGAGGTTACCCACCTCTCCCCAACCTCCCCAACATATCATTCTGTGTCCTAAACCTGCCGTTCCATGTGACCCGCACTTTCCCATGTGACCACATGGAGGCTGCTTCTGCTTACTGAACCCCAGCTTTGAATCGTACACCATCAAGACTACAGCCTCATTCTGTTCTCTAACTCCATTCCTACGCATATTCTCTTCCATTCCTTCTTCTCTCAGCAGTGCTGAATTGGAACCCAGGTCCTTGTCTAAAGCAGAGCCAGACCCCATTCCATTGAACCACAATCTCCCAGCCTTCTACATTCTTTTTATTCCTCTATTCCAGTGGTTCTATTCACTACCATCTCTCAACATACACCATCGTCTTTGTTTATGTTCAGTTGCTTTGTTTACTTAAAGAAATTTGCTGCAGTGAGATAGTACTCATACAAGTTAGAAGAGGGAGATTTATTTGACTTCTGGTTCCAGATGGGATATAATACATTCTGGTCAGAACAGCATAATGGAAGGCATGGCTGGAGGCAGAAGTTAGGAGACAGGTTCAGGTCCCTGCAGCCATCAGAAGACAGAGAGAGCAAGAGACTGAGAGGAACCAAAGCCAGACTACCAAACCTCAAAACTCTGTAATATCCCTTCCTCCAGCAAGACTCTACCTGTCAATGGTGCCACAACTTCCCAAATATTAGTATCAGCTAAGGATACAAACACATGAGCCTGTGAGGTTTCAACTCACATTCAAACTGCAGCAGAATCCAAGAGACACTCAAACTTAGCTTCTTTTATAACAAGAGAAGATATTGCATGGTGAAATCTTGGGCTGAAATAACTGCATGTATCCTCCTCATCCAGTCCTGTCCCCAAAACCCAGATCCCAAGTTCATAGGAGCTCCTGGTCCAAGTGGTCCTGGTAGCAGAGGCATCTTTTCCAGACTCATCTGGGGCAAAGCAAAGGTCTTGCAGACATCACTTGAGGAGGAAGAGGGCGCTGACGTACTAACCAATCTCACAACCACGGCAACAATTTCAGGGGTTCCCTCCTCTCCTTCTTCCCCAGCGTAACAGTGTCTGCCACTCTCTGCCTCATCTTCCCGTGAGAACAATGTTCATCCAGGGGTCCCCTGTACTGGGGAGCTGGCTCAGGGTTAAAGCCTTTGCCTCACAGGCAAAAGGACCTGAGTTCAGATTCCCAGATCCCATGTAAAAATGTTGGGTAGGTATGGCAGCACCCTGTAATTTCAGCCCTGGAAGGCAGAGCCTGGGAAACCCTAGAGCAAAGCAATAAGGAGGTAGAGCAACTAATAATAAATAATAATAAATAAATAAAAATGAACAGGAAACTAGCCAACTAATTTTGCTAGGCAGCAAGCCTTAGTTTCACATCAATTTTCCTATAATAAGCACATGATGTCATCAAGTTCAAACAAGGGGCTTACTCATGCTCCTGGTTTCATGTTGGGGTCCACTACAGGAGCCAAGGGACCTGGCCATGTCATATCTACAGGAAGATCAGACAGAGGAAGAGAGAGACAGGAGGAGAGAGAGAGAGAGAGAGAGAGAGAGATGCTTTCTAGCTTGCCAGTCTGCCCAAACCAACTGATTCTCTCTCCACCTTATTCACCAGCTGCCCCATGACTGGTCCCACAGACTAGATTAGATAATCACCTACAGCCTTGCTCAGAGATGTGCTATAACACAAATAATTCTTCGTGGGTTAGGCCTAAAGGCTTAGCTCTTGGTTGTGAAGTGCACAGCACTGACACAAGCAAAGGAAGAAAGGCTCTCTGATAAGCAGGTCTTTCAGACCAGGACAAAAGCTCTCTCCTGAACAAAGGACTGTCCTGAGGCGTGAGTTAATAGCACACATCCTGTCTTTTCCCAGAATAGTCAATGATCTCTATGAAAATCCCCCATCCACATTTCTTGTCTCTTAATTTTCCTCATGACTTCTTTTTGGGGACCAGTAATCGCCTGGGAAGTCTTTCCCTCCAGAGATTCAGTTTGCCTGTGCACCTGCTTTTCTCCTTATGATAGGGAGCGCCTTTTTTTCTATTCAAAGATATTTTTTGTTAAAAAAATTTTAAATTAGAACAGTCATGAAGAGATGGTTAAATAGAATGGAAAATTCACATTAATTGTTCAGATGAAATATCGGAGTCCAAAAATCTATTTTCTCCATGAAGCAGCTGGTATCTGGCCCTAGCCTCTGCCTTCTGAATGTTTCTCCAATTTTATGAATGCTGTTGGATGGGCCTCGATTTTTTATTTCTCTCCGCTTTTTCTTTTGCCCACCCACCTGTCTGCTGTCCCCCTAATTCCATCCCTGAAATATGCCATTGTCTTAAAAGAGTCCTCCACAGGAGACACTGAATCCAGGTGGGGAACAGGTAGTCCGATGTCTGAGCAGAAGCAATTTAATTGACTTTGCAAGTGCTGAAGGGCAGCTTCACACAATTGGAAGAGACAAATACAAATGTTCAGCTCTAGCAAAAAATCCAAAGGTCAGATCAGAGTGAAGAATCAGGAATAAAATCTATCTCTTTTTGGACCTGCTCAGAACGAAGCTGTGGACTTCTAAGAGGGAAACCATACCTCGGTCTTGGATCTACCTCTCGGATGTTATGCCCATAAAAACAGATTCACCAAGGAGATGTTGCCAAAGTCACATCCTCCATAAGTTTTGCTACGTTTTGTTTTACATCATCATGTATATAATTTAACATATTAAGACAGGGAATATTTTCCACAAATGACCAATAGGTAATGAACTTTCTATATCCTCATAAGTTATCTGTGGACTTACGATCCTCCTGTATCCCACAAGGATCCATTAATAGTGTGTGTGTGTGTGTGTGTGTGTGTGTGTGTGTGTGTGTGTGTGTATCTCCCAGGTAAATTTATGAAATTATTAAACAGTCATGGTGAGTAATTTAGGTCCTAAGTGATCTGTCTTCATGAGTGTTTCATGCATTA
Organism: Typhlomys cinereus; assembly: GCA_023101885.1. Taxonomy (NCBI): domain Eukaryota; kingdom Metazoa; phylum Chordata; class Mammalia; order Rodentia; family Platacanthomyidae; genus Typhlomys; species Typhlomys cinereus. The sequence goes on along the minus strand of JALPQD010000087.1, from coordinate 221,258 downwards.
TACCCAAACTAGCATTGTGTAATTTTATATACCTGCATCACATTAAACCCTCCAAAGCCTACAAAAGCAAACTACTGAGAGTACTACGCAAGCTCCTGAAGAAAAAAGGCAATCAGCAGTCTCATCAATCTGCGAAAGCTGAAAGCTGTAATAACAATCACCCTGACAAGAGATGACCACCAGTGTAATAGTGGCATAACTATCAAGGGGGCAACTAATAGCTTCCTAATAGATTCAGGCCCACATGCCAGCAGGGATCACATTCTCTTACTGTAAACTGGAATAAGAACCTATAAAAAGGTGGAAAATAGGCTACAGGAGGAGGGCAAGCTATGAAAGATTAGCTACAAAATCACTATATTAAGCTGCCTTTTAAAACAACTGTTGTTATACCTATAGACTGGAGGGGCCCTCAGAACTCAATATAGAAACTTCCCTCTGCAATGATAGTTATCCATCACAGAAAATCATAACTGGAAGAAATGCAGAAAATAAGTGACTGTGGATTCTCAGTCCTGACGGTCCATCTAAGTCACCCTCACTGCCATCCCAGGCTCAGGGCTGGAGGAGAGAGTGGAAAGATTATCAGAGACGCATTCAACACTCAAAAAAGCAAAGACCCCTGTGCATGGAAGACGCATAGTGCAGAGAACTACAAGTGATCATAATACAAAGTAAAAACATCTGTGGGTGCTCAGCCTTAATCAGGACATCTAAACCACGTCCCTTTCCCAAGGCTCAGAGAACCTTGCAGAAGAGAATAAGAAAGTAGGAGCCAGAGAGGATAGAGAGAGCTTATGTCAGACAGTAGTCGCTGCTCATGTCAGGGCTGTGGTACCCCAGAACTTATTGCAACACTGTCTACTTCCACTAGAGCCCTACGAGAGCTGACCTAACAACTCTGTAATGGAACAGAGATGAGGAACTGAACAGGAAATGGGACTAGTGTGAAGGAAAGAGAGGGGGGAATCAAACGGGTGGGAGGGGAGAATGTGAAATGTGAGAAGGGGTATGGGGGAATGAAAACACATAAATTCATTGTTAATTTAAAAATAAAGTTAATGTATAAAAAGCAAACACACCCATGTGTGTGTTGACAGAAACACGTATGATCACCCCCTGTTCCTATTCCTTCCAGCCCTGTCTCTGTAACAAAGTCAGACAACATACAGTTCTAAGCACCTTCCTGCTCTAGCATGATCTCATTTCAGCACATCGTTGACTCGCAGTCCACTCAGATTTTTACCCGGGTGCACTGGGCGCTGTGTTTTCAAAGAAGAAGCCACACAGCCCAGGATGCTTTTCATGGTGTGTATTTTATACATAAATTATTCCATTGGGTGCTAAGAGTGTAAGAATCTGAGGTGTGACCAGACACCATCTTCTGGCCATTGCAGGGCTGTTGTATCCATGAATTCCCTGAAGCTATGTATCTTTCCACAAGACCTGCATGGGATTTGTCCTATGAACATTTCACTGGGGAAGGGGAAAGTCTTGAGAGGTCACACCTCCCTGAGAGACTGATGAGTGTTAATCTGATGGGGAAGGGAAGGGGCTTTTCTCCGTGGTACACTCACTGCCTGGCAAATTGACCTTTATATAATCTGCCCGTTTTCCATCTGTGATAATCAACTACATGTGTCAACTTGGCACTTTGAAGGTTGATGCATTGGGCACGACTGTAAAGAATTAATGCCGAGTTAAACCCTGAGGAAGCATACGAGAGACTCTCTAATTCATGGGAAAGACCCAGCCCAAGGTGCATAGGACTAGCCCCTGGGCACGTAGATAAGAGGGAGGGAGTTAGTTAAGAAAGACGTTCTCAGCACACTTGGACAGACATGCTGTGTAGCAAGTGAGGTTCGCCCCTCTCTCAGCAGACCTCGGATGTGTTGTGACTGGTTCTTTCAGCCCCTGGTATTGATGTGGACTCCCCTGCCAAGCTGGATTAAGAATTGTAACCAGACAACCATAAGAAAGAATAAAATCCTTTGTTCTCCCCTTCAGCCATTTTGTTGTGAATTTATCAGCAACGTACAGAATAACCACAACACTATCTTTCCTCTCTCTCTCCCTCTTTCTCAAAAAAAAAAAAAAATGCAGTCCATTTGGGGGGGACTGTGAAATATAATTACCAAACAGCACACAAATATATGGCCATGCATGCTCTAAAGGAACAGCTGCAAAATTGCTAATATTAGGTCTAATTTAGCTACAATAAATTAGCAAATGTATGGAAGCACAATGACGACAGCCTAATTATAACAAAAGTCGACATGTTGAAGTATGCAGATGACAACCCATGCTAATTTTAGAGAGAGAGCAAAGAGCCCTACTGAACGCAATGCATGCGCTGAACAGACGGGACTAATAGCTCAAACACATAGACTTAATGTGGACAGTCACTGTAAAAAAAAAAAAAAAAAAAGATAGATGAAGCCCTTCAAACATCCAGCACTAACAAGCAACTGGGGCCGGAGCCATTAGCCATCGGGGGTAATAACCCTCCACGTGCTGAAGTGCGACAAACACCGCCGTCTTCCTCAGAATGGAGGCTGTGGCATCTGCGCACACCTGCGAAAAGGGTGCGAAGTTTATCCTTGCATCCATTAGGATGGAGAGAAGAAAAACAACCCTCACGACTCACGGAAGGATGAAGGGAAGCCGCAGACAAGCACAGAGTGACATTTGCTGGTCCCAGTCAGCTTGTTAGCTGAAGTGGGTTTTAATTAGCTATTTTCCAGCAAGCACACGAGCAAATTAGTGGCAGCCATAAACAAGAAGAGACAATCAGGCCCAGAGAAAGGGAGAAATGATCGGGGTGCCTTTGCAGAGGGTGGGGAGGGGAGGCAAGGAAACACAAGCCATTAGTTAAAACCACCCCCCCACACACACACACACATCATTCAATCGAAGAATGGTTTCTCTTGAGAGCTCCTCAGTGAAGCTCTGGATGTCCCTTCTTTTACAGAGAAAGAGACAAGTCGCTGACTTGACCAAGGTTATACCTTCAAAATGGGAATTGTTTAAGGGTTATTCTCTAAGTCTACATTTTCCAATTAAATACTGGCTTGAGCTACCCGGTGTGGAGGAAACTCTTGCAAATACAAAGAAGCAGGTGCGTGAGAGTGTGAAACAGTTTGGGGATATAAGTGGTTCTAGGCTAGGTTCAAGCACATCAGGGTACAATACAAAGGGAGAGAGAATATGAGAAGTGAGTTTGGCTGGTGGCTCAGGCCTGCAAGCTCAGGACCCAGAATGCAAGGGCAGGAGGCTCGGACGGTAAATTTGAGGTTAGTTTGGGCTATGTGTTGAGTTCCAGGTCAGGCTGAGCGACAGATAAGAATCTATCTCAATAAAATTAAATGAAATTAAGACTAATTAAATAAGATAAAACAAAATTCAAGATGAAAACGGAATCATAGACTAAGAAAATGATACCTACCTTTCTGCTACTGTTTTAAACAAACACCCAACACATAGTCAAGGAGTGGTATATATCAGGCTCAGTAGTAGTGCTGAATTACGCAGCTTGCCCTGTTGGGAGGGCTGTGCAGCCGAGCAGGTATTACAGAGCAGTGGGATGTGAATCCCACCTGTGATCCTAGGAGAGTGACGTGGTCCCTCCATAAGAGCAACACCACCCAGCGTGGTCAGGGAGAGGCCGCCATCCACCGCCTGCGAGATTGCCAGGGATGCCAACACCTTGGCAGATGCTCAGCAAACACCCACACACCAGCTGTCAGTCACCTCTGCACAAGAAAATCCCAAGGACAGTGTCTCCATTGTGGTTTGAATGTGCAATGTCCCTTATGGGCTAATGGGTCTGAAGACTTGCTTCAGCTGGGTGGGCCTTCAAGTGGGGCATCTCTGGAGGAAGTAGAGTCACTGGGTGAGCTCCGGGTTTCTTAGTTCTACTTTGCGATCTCTCTCTCTCTCTCTCTCTCTCTCTCTCTCTCTCTCTGGTTTGCTGACTGTAGATACAATTGTACCAGCCACATCTCACACTCTGGCTGCCATGCCTTCCCCACAATGATGGATGCTTGATACAATGTCACCAGACACCTCTCACACGCTTGTCCTCCCCCATGATGGAATGACTGTACCCCTTCTTAAACTGTAAGCAAAAATAAACATTCCTCTGTTAGGTGGCTTTTCATCACAGCAATGACAAAAGTAATTAATTCACATTCTTCTAGGCAGGATAATGTAATCAACAACAAAAGAAGCTTTTCATTACTTAATCCTGTTTAAAACCAAGAATATGCTCTTAAAAAGTCACATGTAAGAATGGATTAGATGAGAGACTTTATTGTATGGAAGTTTTTAGATTCTCTTGTACGCCTCTTGAATCTTTCTTTTCTTTTCCTTCCTTTTCTTTCTTCTCCCTGTCCTCCTTTCATGGTTTTTCATCTGTTGTTCTTTGTGTGATTTTCTGCTCACTTTCATTTCCTTCTGTGTTTTTAAAAACTATTGTTTTTTGTCTTCAGTCTTTTCTACCTCTGGTGAGGAAACAGCTGCTTTCTTATCCTTGCCCCTTTTGTCATTTTCTTTGGCTAGTTTTAACATTTTCTTTTTAGTTTTCAACGATTTTATTGTGATGTACCTACTATACCATTTCCCCATCTCTTTAGCCTGTAGTAAATCTGTTCAATCTGTGACTTTCTAATTGTTATTTATTTGGAAAATATTTATCATTATTTTCCAAGTCCTTATTTGGTCTCTCTTTTTACATTATTTCTTTATTTTGTATGTGCTTGTGTGCATGCGTGTGTGAGTGCTTGCATGCATGCATGCGCATGTGTGTGTGTGTGTGTGTGTGTGAGAGAGAGAGAGAGAGAGAGAGAGAGAGCACTTGTGTCCCTCTGGAGAACCAATAGTAACTTGCAGGAATTTCCCTGAAGGCTTCTACCTCCGGTCTTCTTCACTCTGGGATTTCCCAGGTTCAGCCCACCAGAGCGAGAAGTGCAGATAGTCACCATTTCCACCTGGCATTTTTACATGGGACCTGGGACCTTCTGAACTCAGGACTTTCTGTCTACGGCCATACCACCCTGAACGCGCCCGATCTCGTCTGAACTCAGGACTTTCTGCTTGTGAGGCAGAGTCTTAACCCCCAAGCCATCTGTCATAGTTAAGCACAGGTGTCAACTTAACTGTTCAGGGTTTGGGCTCTGGGCACAGTTGTAGAGAGTTGATGGTTGAGTTAAGCCCAGAGCAAACCTGAAGGACATTGTCTAGCTAATGGGGAAGACCCAGCCTTTGGTGGGTGGGATTAGGCCTTGAATAAATCACAGAGAGCTGGTTGAGAGAGTTGGCATCTTTCTGTATACTTGGCCAGACATGCTGGTCTGGCAAGTAAGGATTGTCCATCTCTCAGCCGTTATGCAGTGATAATGTGGCCAGTTCCCTCGGCCCTGGTGTTGGTGCATGCTCTCCTGTCAAGCTGGACTAAGAATTGTAATCAGTAATCATAAGGAAATAAACCCCTTGTTCCCTTAAGCCATTTGATGGTCATTTATCAGCAACCATGAAGGCTAACTGCAGCACCATCTCTCCAGCTCTCTCTCATTTTCTTTTTAGCTATAGGACATCAATTACGCATATGTTAAACATCTTCCCCAATGTATCTGATTCCTCCCCAAAGTTTCATTTTGGAAATCATCTATTACAAAGTTTTCCAGGTCACCTTTTTCCTATATGGTCTAAGCCAATATTCTTTTTATTGGAGAGGTACAAGTGAGAGAGATGAGAGAGAGAGAGGAGAGAGCTATTTTACACATGCTATATATCATACATATATGGAAGTGAGAAGACAAGTTTTGAATTTGCTTCTTTTTTCTCCATGCAGACTCCAGGAATCAAACTTAGGCTGCCAGATTTTGAGTGCAGTCCCCTTTACCCACTGAACCATTCCACCAGCCCAAGCTAATATATTGTTTTCATTCCAAGAATTTTAATTTTTAGAAGTCTTACTTGAGTCATTTTATGTATTCCTCAATGTGTTCAGACTTTCCTCAAATTGTAAAACAATTTCACAATAGTTATTTTTCAACATGTCTGCTTATTCTGTCATTTCTTTTATTTCTGCTCTGAGTCTTATATTTCTCTGAGCTATGACCCTCTCACTTCCTAATTCTTCCCATGCTCCAGTTTTCCTTTTGGATGCCGGACGCTGTAGATGGTGAGGCTGTCTGTTTAATTTAAAAGGTGTTTAGTTTTTATCTGATAGGCAGATAAATTGTTTGAGATCATTCCTTCCTCTGTAGGGTTTTTAAAGCTAGGCACAGAATAGCCTTTACCCTGGGGAGAAGGGAATCCCCACTGAGGCGATTGCCTTAGATTGCTTTAGACACAGTCTTGCTCTGGCTGAAAATGTCCATGTGTTTAGCTTGGGGAACCAGTAGACTTATTCCCAGTGCTTCTTTTTTTTTTTTTTTTCTTTTCCTAGTTTTTGATAGAAAATTCCCATCCGTGAGCAGATCGCTGTTCTGATCCCGCACAGATCTTTCCAGCTCTAGGTCTGGGGTATATGAACTACTTTTTCCTGTCGCTGTAGCCAGATACCTGATAAGCAACTAAAGGAAGTAGGGGCTTGTTACATTTTGAGGGGATGCAAGTTATCTCAGAAGCTGGGGAGGAGCGTGGGAGGAGGCTGGGGAGGAGCGTGGGAGGAGGCTGGGGAGGAGCGTGGGAGGAGGCTGGGGAGGAGCGTGGGAGGAGGCTGGGGAGGAGCGTGGGAGGAGGCTGGGGAGGAGCGTGGGAGGAGGCTGGGGAGGAGCGTGGGAGGAGGCTGGGGAGAATGGTCACATTGCAGTCAGTGAGCAGAGAGTAGACCGGAGGGGTCCTGGGCTGTAAACCTCAAGGCCCCCTGTGACCTACTTTCTCCAGCAAGGCTGCACCTCCTGAAGGCTGCACGACTCCCCCAGTTTCACCATCTAGAGGCCAAGCACACAAACATATCAGCCTCTGGGGACATTTCCCATCCAAACCACCACATTGGAACACCAATGCTCTAGGGTCCCATGGGTGCCTTAGCTTTCTTTTCTGTCCAACCAGCAGAGGGTGCGCAACCTCTAGATGGTAAACTGAGGCAATCGCCTAGCTTTCCTTGCAATCAGGGAAACACCTTGGGATGGGCATCACATAGAGGCTGAGAAAATTAACTTCATAGATTTTTGTAGAATCCCGGATGGCTGAGGAGAAGAGCTAAATATAGTCCACATTGCTTTTTCATGACTGTGTTCAGAAGTCTTTTGTTTTGTATCTTGAAAATAAATGACCCTGAACAGTGCACAGGATACTCTCCTTGTGGTGACCGCTTTACTGAATTGGGGGAGAATGGGGACATGAAGATTGTTGTTTCCCACATGGTCAGTCAGCACATACAAAGCACGGCTCATACCTGCGTTCACATTGGAGAATAATGTTTGCAAAGCTCCTTTCAAGCTTCACAAAACAAGTAACCATGTTTACTGAGGTGAGCGAATTATGACTATGAATATTCTCAGTGCAAATCTCTTTTTAACACTGTGGGTTTTGAACGCCATTCAACTTTGGTTAGAAAAGAACAATGTGTCAAGATAGTGTATTTGTCTCGTGCAGTGTCTGACTTAGAAAATAGGATACAGCATAGACCATGCCCACGCTTTAACAATATCATCAACTCTATCACTGGGTGAAGCAAAGTGTGTTATTTAAATGTGTATTGTTTAAATATTTGCCATGACTACAACTCACATAATTTTGTCATTAATTTGCCTTGAAAACAAAGTTTCCCAAAGGTGTTGGCTCTGCCTCTGTGAATCACTTGAAACGCTCATTTGTGAGCGTCACAATTTCTCTACACACCAGTGGCCTCAAAACTCAAGCCCAAGCCTTTGGCAGATACTGTCAGAATTTTGCCCACATGTGTAAATTTTCATGCAAACTAAGTGAAAGTAATAGGAAACACAGGGAAAACGGGTTGAATAATGTTTTAGTTTCACGGCATGCTGCAGCACAATAGGACCCAAGCCGCTTGGGGAAGAAAGGGTTTAATCAGCTTGCAATTCAGATCGCCATCCTTCACTGAGGAGAAGTTACATACAGCAAGAGTAAAGAGGAACACATTGACGCACATAGGCTCACCTTCAGCTCTCCTCATTATTAGCAACTGGGTCCTCCCATACTGATTAATGCAATCAAGACAATTCTTCATAAGCATAGGTATGCACTAAAGTCAGCCTTAATCTAGAGACTTCTCTCAGGTGGGCCCAGACACCTGCTCCTTAGACGTCAGGTTGATAATTAATACTGACTTCACAGAAGTGTGCAAGACCTAAGACCACGTATACAGGACCTGTGTTATTTGGTTCACTGGTTTGTCACTAGACATGAATTTTGGCATGAAATGGTTTAGTGAATAATAAACTCATCTTACAATATTGTAACAGACTGAGGAGTTTCCTTTCTAAATGTATCCTTTGAAATAAAAAAAAATTTGCTTCTAGACCCAGGAAGATTTTTATGAATTTCCTTAAAATATAGCCAGCGTTTCAGTGTTTACTTGTACATTTCTCAACAGATGCTACTGAATAATATTGCCAGCATCAAAATTTTAGCACATGGACTTTGATTCAAATTCACGTCAACAGGTAAACTGCTTAGACTTCTACAACCTTTATACCTGGCAATCACAGCATGTTACATCCCTAACAGATTTTAGGCTCATTCTCAGTATTTTTCATTATTGTTCAAAAAATATAGCATGATACAAGATTCAAATATATGAATATTATATTATAAATTGTTGGTCTTTGAAATCTTCAGTGTATTTTGTAGTTTCTTTAATGTGTGTAATGTGTATGTGTAGTTTATTTATGTGTACATGTATGTTTATGCACTTGTGAGTGTGCTTGCATGTGTGTGTGCGTGTGTGCATGCATATGCATGTGAATGTGTGTATGTGCATGTGTGTACATGTGTGTGCATATGTGCATGCATGTGTGTACATGCATGTGCATATGTGTTTGTGCATGAATGTGTGTGTTCATGTGTACGTGTATGGGTATGTGTGCACATGTACATGTGTGCATGTGAATGTGCATGTGTGTAGATGCATGTGTGTGCCTGAATATGTGTACATGCATGTGTGTATGTGCCTGAATGTGTGTGCATCTGGCGCGTGTGTGCATGCGCAGTGTGTGTGCATGCGCGTGTGTGCGCATGCGCGTGTGTGCGCATGCGTGCATGTTTAGACCCAAGTCTGGTGTCAGGGAATCATCACATTGCTCCTCCATCTTAATCATTGGACCTCAGGGTCTCTCACTCAAACCTGAAGTTTGATCATGTGGCAAATCTCATTGCACAGCTTGCTCTGGGACCCCCTATTGCACGCCTCCAAAGCCGGAATTGCAGGCGAACTGCCAGGCCCACCAAGCATGTCCATGGATGCTGGGGCTTCAATGTCTGCTCCTCACGCTTACATGTCCAGGAGCTATAGCCACTGAACCTCTCCCCAGCCCACATGTGGTTTAGACGTTAACATGCATATTGGGGTGGCCAACCCCATGGCTTCCCAGTTCTCTTTCATTTTCCTTCCCAAAGCCAAACAGATATTCTGCAACTAAAATTCCATCGGCTCTTCTGTTTCCCAGAATCAAGAGATTCCGAGTTGCTCCTGCCTATTTTGAAAACTGAATAGTCATTTGTGGCAAAGGAAAGCCAAATACATGTAATATTTATCGCACGTGGCATTAATGCCCCCTTTGCCAGAGTGCTGCTGCGTAAAGACACAGTGGCGGGATTATTCATAGAGCTACCGTTACACAGCCCCCGGCCGCAGGGGCTTCTCTTATGGCCCCACCGATATTCAAGCTACCTGTTATTCTGCTCTATTAAGCATCGTAAGCATGTACTTAGATGTTCTTTAGAGACTGTCCCAGGCACGTCATAGACAGAAACAGCTCCTTTGAAAGCAGTTATCAGATCTGTTATGTGATTATATCATTAAGTCTAGGTAGTTAAAACTCTTAACAAAAACTCTTTAAAATAATCAACAACCTGTACCAGGGCCACAGGCGACTTCAACTGAAAATTAGAAGTGGTATAGGAAAGAGTCAGGCTGGAAAGATGGTTCAGGGGTTAAGACTCTGCCTCACAAGCAGAAAGTCCTGGGTTTGTATACCGGATCCCACATAAAAACACCAGGTGGAAATAGGAACTATCTACACTTCTGGCCTTGGTGGGCGGAGCCTGGAAAATCCCTGAGTAAAGCCAAAAGGAGGTAGAAGCCATCCGGGATGATTCCTGAAGTCGCCCTTGGTCCTCCACAGGGACACACAGTGCCCTCTCTCTCTCTCTCTCTCTCTCACACACACACATACACACATACACAAAGAAGAAATAGCAATCTATCCATGTCAAGAGCAAAGGCCTCTCGGGCCCTGATTTTTCTATTGAAGATCGTGCACTGAAAGGCATGCTCCAGCGAGGGGATGGAAGGCACACTCAGGGAGAGGATCAGAATGCCCATGACACCCTCCTAAACTTGGTTCCATTAGCGGCACCCCCAGGGAAGCTCCTTGTCCTATTCTTTTCTCTTCAAATGTCATCATGAAATCAGAATGTCTTAGGAGGCATCTGGAGAGACGAAAGGGAACTAGATGAGATGCTAAATAATAAATTCTTCTGTGGCAGCTTTTCATATTTTAAGTCAGTTAGATTCTGTCACATTTCTATGTGGACCAAATATGTCATCTTAGCTCGTGATTGCATGTATTGTATTCGAAGAGTAGAATTCGAGCAAATCAATCATAAAGACTTAATGGCGGACTGGGGAGACAGATCAGGGGTCAAAGTCTTTGCTTTACAAGCAAAAGGACTTGAGTTCAGATCTCCAGATCCCAAATAGAATATGTTGAGCAGATACAGTTGGTGACCTGTAATTCCAGCCCTGGAAGGAGGAGCCTGGGAAACCCCATAGCAAAAGGAGGAGGAGCAATTCAGGATAATATCTGAAGTCACCCTTGAGTCTTCATTGGCTCAGACACTCAAGTACACACTAGTACACACACACACACACACACACACACACACACACACACACAAAGATTTAGAGGTAGTACCCATCACAAAGCTAACAAAAACATGCTTTTAAAATTGAGCATGTGTGTCAGTACTGTGGTATTGTATTGTGTATGTGTTTGTGGTATGGTAAAGTATTGTGACAGCCTGTGTGTGTTTGTGGTATAAAGTGATATTGTGGTGTGTGAATGGGTTGTGACAGTGTTGTGTGTATTAATGTATTCGATATGTTGTAGTATTGTGGTGTGTGTGTCTATGTTATGATATTGTGTTATGTGTGTGTTGGTTGTATAATATAGTACTGTAATAGTTTGTGTGTGTGCGGTGTGGGTGATTGTGGTATGATGAAGTTTGTGGTGTGTGTGTCTGTGTTGTGGTATTGTGTCATGCATGTGTTAGAGTATGTTATGGTATTGTGGTATTTTTGTAGTTTGGTGTGGCATTGTGATCTGTGTGTGTTGTGGTATTGTGATATGTGAATGTTTTGTGGCATTATGTTGTGTGTATTGGTGTATATTGCGATATGTGTATGTGTAATAGTACTGTGTTGTATGTGTTTGTGGTTTGGTATGTGGTTTGGCAGTATGGTGGTGTGTGTGTGTCTCTGTTGTGGTATTGTGTTGTATGTGTCTATGTTATGGTATTTTGTTGCATGTTGGTGGTATGATGTCATATCGTGGTGATGTGTGAGTGTGTGTTGTGTGGATGCTTCTGGTATTGTGATATGTGTGTTTGTGCTGTGGTTTGTGTCATGTGTATGTTAGTAGTATGTTGTGGCACTGTGGTGTGTGTATTGTGTTGTGTGTTTGTGGTTTGGTGTGGTATTGTGGTCTCTGTGTGCTGCATGGACTTGTCAGTGCAGGTGTGTGCACATGGGGGGTGTGGAGTGTGCCACATGTGCAGGTCAGAGGTCAATGTTGGCATCTCTTCTCTGACTTGCCATCTTTAGTTTTGAGACAGGGTCTCTTGCTAACCCTGTAAGCGCATCAATCCAGCAAGTAAGTGAGTTTCAGAAATCCACCTGACTACCACCCCACACACACCAGCACAGATTGGTGCTACCACACAAATCTTTTAACATAGGTTTTGGGGATTCAAACATGTGTCCTTATTGTACAGTGGGTGTTGTGCTGACCGAGCCGTCTCCCCAACCCCCTAAAATAATTTAAACATTCATTTACCTGACTTATAATAATTGTATGTACTTATAATAATTGTATGTACTTGTGTGACATTTCTGTATTTCTATACAATGTGCACGATCATTTCACAGAAATTGCTATATGTTACTTTATGCATTTATCATTTATTTGTGTTAAGTACTTCTCTTTAGCTATCTGGAAAGAAACATGAAATTGTATCAATTATAGCCTATGATGCTATAGGACATTAGAAGTTATTGCTTCTAGAGAAGAATGCTGTTTAAAGCCTATTTCCAGTAAAATACAGGGTGCTGTGTGAGTTTATTTAAACATAAAGTAGTCAAGGCAAAGACTGCCTTCTTCTGAGGTCTCAAGTGACTCAAAAACAACACTGCCCACTTAGAGAGCAGGGGGAGGGGGACTTCAAGAAAATAAAGTCTTTATCTCTTAATTTGTCCTTTGATAAAGCACCATACTAGTTAAAATACCACACATCCTCAAGCCACCTTAGCAGGGAATGTGCACACACAGCTCGTTGACATGACTCACTGGACAACGAAGGGGAAGAGAGTTCTTCTATTTCTATAGAAATATAGCCACAGCCTCCTTGGGAAGAAATGAACTGGATTCCCGTCTTGTGTCAGTCACTGATTCCATTATATTAGATTATCAGAATATGTATAACTCCTCAGAAATTCAATCAAAACACAACTAAACCTCTCATAGGAAAATCTTTCTGTTCGTGAAGATTAAAAAAAAATAAGCAATCTAATTGTCTAAACACGGACGCCATATATCAAAGGTAAAGTTTTAATGCAGGTATGTAAAATTGTATTCCTGAATATTTTATGTTGATAGAAGAATTAGAAAAGCTAATATTTACTAAGCCCATGGCTAGATGTCAGAAGCTATGATGCTTAACATACACTACATCATTTTTTTTACTTCCCAACAGCTCTCTGAAATGTATATAATTATCATAGGTATTTTTACAGGTAGGAAAAATAAGATTTAAAGAAGCCCTGAATCACTTTCCCAAGCTTGCACAAATGGGGGAGCATGATGACTTCAGAGGCATAGCCTCCCACATTGACAACCATCTTGCTGTACCCCCTTCTGATAAACAGCACCAAGTAAAAACACACAACACACACTGTACTTCAGAGAAAATTCAAACACAACTAGTTTAAAAAATAAAATATGCAGGAAACTAGAAGATTAAAAGGATATTCAGCAGAATGCTGATAACAAGTGCCCCAGAGTGCTGATAATAGTCTAAGGTGTTTCCTCTTCTCCTTTCTATGTCTTCAAGATACCAATTTTTTTTTTTTCAGTCCTGAAGGAGAAAGGGAATTTAAACCAGTCCTAAGCAGATATTCTTGCTTGTGGAGATAAGGCAGCCAGAGATGTGCGTATCTATCACAAATAACCTGGGGATGTAGAAAGTTAAACACCAGCTACTGAAGTTGAAGTGAAGAAAAAGAACTTGGAAAGTTGGAGAGACGAGGTCACCTCTCAGCTGACAAGGGGCAAGGAAGGAAGTGCATTCTTGGGGCAGGAAATGGTTTAAGCAATGGCTTCCTTTAACATGACGATGCCTGGGTCTATCCAGACACAGATCGGTTTCTTTCATTTGAGGGCATCTGGATTTAAATTGTGTGTGTGTGTGTGTACACATGCGTGTGAGTGCATATGTGTGTACAGGTGTGTGCGCATGTGTATATGCATGTGTGTGCATGTGCATGAGTGTACAAGTGTGCATGTGTGTATGTGTGTGCATTTGTGTGTGTTACAGAGAAAGAGAGGAAAGAGGAAGAACGGAGGAGGGCGGGAGAGGGAGAGGGAAAATGTGTAAGCAGTGAAATGACTCCAGAAGGCACGCATCCAACATGACTGGTGTCATTAGAGGAGGAAGAAAGGAGACTTGCAGCCAGAAGGCCCTGTGAAGAAATAGGCACCAACTGGTATGGTGCATCCATAAGCCGTGATTGCCTTGCTAGTGCCACAAGCTGGCCGCAGAACCTCCTTCGAGGAAGGTCCTGCCCACATTGTTTCCTCAGGCTTCTAACCTTTGGAACCACGAGAACATACATGTCTGCCCAGGGGTGTTTCATCCCAGCCATGGTGGGCTTAGGTAGCATGACTAGCTGGAGCGTTTTCTTTCCTCCATTGCACTGTGATGTGTCTAGAACACACACACACAAGAGGACACGTCTGAGTAGGGGGGAAGTTTGTCAAGGGGAGGCAGTTTCTTGGCAGGAGGAGGGAGTTGAGTAGGCCGACATGGGGGAAAACAACCAAATCCACTGTCATTTTAAGTCATTTAAATTTGAAAATGGAAAAGGAGACCTTCTTAGGAGTGGAAACCACATCTTACATTTTTGTTGCTGTGATATACAAAGATAATACTTCTTCATGTTAGAACGGGAACATCAAACACTTCTGGCCCTGGTGGGTGGAGCCTGGGAAATCCCAGAGGGAAGCAAGAAGGAGGTAGAAACAATCCAGGATGATTCCTGAAGTCACCTTTGGTCCTCCAAATATCTATTTGCCCCCCACCGTGCTCCAAGGATAGAGGAAAGTGCAGCCCACCAAGTCCGCCTTGGCCAGCCAATAAACACCCTAGACTTACTGCTGAAGTTACTTTTCTTTTTGCTCCTCTGAGACGAAACTCACACCCAATTTGAAGGGAGAAAAGAAGATTTGTCTGGTTTGTATTCCAGGGGAGATACAGCCCATTACTAGGGGATTCGCATCTCGCGAAGTATGGCTCGAAGGCAGAAGCAGAGGCTGCTTCAAGCCACCGTGGCCACCGTGGCGGCTGAAAGAGCAAGACTTAAACTGCAAAGCAGGACCTCAAGACCCACCCCCTGTGGCCCGCCTTCCTCCAACGAGGCTCCGCCTCCTAAGGTTGCTCTGACCTTCCCAAATGTTAACAGCTGCGAGTGCAAACCATGCGCCTATGGGGCACAACTCACATTCAAACCGCAACACCCTCCGACTGTCCCCGGGGGGGTTACCCCAATGCAGCCAGGCCACAGAGAAATCTCACCTTGCGTGGGTGACGAGTCCCGACAGATGCACAGGTGGGATCCTCTGCCTTCTGTATGCCAAGGCGTCCCCTGAGCCCATGGATGAGTTGAGCAAAACTGCACATGGCTGGCAAGGAAAGGAAGGGGAGAGTGGCTGGAATCCTAGGTAAGGGTCACATGACCCTCCCCAAAACCTCCGGAGGGAAGACACACAGGCTGGCTGCTTGCAGGTGGTCACAGACGCTCAGTAAAGCATGGGGCTCCATTGTTTCCTGCTGATGTGACCTCCATCTTCCTCTCCTCCCCATCTTCCCCTCAACACACCACCTTGGCATTATTTCTCCCAAAATTATACTTTTCTATGCTGTTGAATTTAGAGTCCTATGTGTTCCCTTGAGCACCCCTACTTTCACATGTTATCTCTCTTCCTTTTATCACTTAGCAATATTCCTGTGATTCAATGCAACGATGTTAATTCATGTCCCTGGGGAGGGGCTTGAAGCTATCTCCAAGTTTTTCTGATCAAATGCAAATGTGGCTTTTTGTATAAACATACGTCCTCATTTCACCTTGGTAAATATTTGGGAGGTAATGATTGACTGAACACCCAGCATATGTTTGAACTGTATCAGACATTACCATTTTTTTCACCAAAGTAGTTGTGCATTTCAGGTTACCACAACTAGTTCAAATGTGTCCTCACTGGGAGATGACAAGTTCCATCTTCAGAGTTGCTTTTTTTTAAGGGGGAGAATTAATTAGTCATTAATTTTGGCTTCATCATTATCACCTCTCCTATCCAGTAGGTCCCCAGCACACCCAGACAGGCCTTTGAGCTGCATCCAGAATGGAAGCTCTCATTGCCTTAGCCTGTGGGGCCATCCTGGAACACCAGCCTGGTTCAGACTTCCCTCAACTCTCTCTTCCATCTTGCCTCCCTGTCTATTCTGAACTCAAATCCCCATAAAGAGTAAGCTTATCACCTCATCCTTAGAATCCTACCCTCTTCCAGCAGGGACCCTCAGGCCTCAGGATAGTCTAGGACCCGCACAAATCAGCCACAACTCCGCCTTCTTCTTTCTCCCTCTGCCTTCCACCTTGCCTTCTATTGCTGTTTCGGCATCTTGGACATGTCATGTAAGCTCCCATCTCAGGACGTTTGTGCTTATTGACCCTTTTCTAGAAACATTTTTTTTCTGCCCCAAATCCAGCTGTTGAATCCCCTACTTCCAGTTCCTTGGGAGAGGCATGTCCACAGCTACCTGTTTTAAAATCACACCCCCTCTCTTCCATAACTGTCTCTTCCCTCATTCTCTGCTTTATTTTTCTCCTGGGTACAAAGAATCTCCTAAAGATGCTAAGATCTATTACCTTGATTTATCTTGTGAGAATGTGAACACAGAATTCTGCCAGCCTTGATGACTGTTGTATGCTTGGCCTTGAGAACGAAACCACATCATATACAGTAGGTGCTCGATAAATGCCTACTGACTCAATGAAATTCACCACAGTCTAGCGTGTGATTGGCCATCAAAAACGACACTCTACACTCACGCAGGTGCCACCTTGCCTCTCTCGACAATGAACGTGGCCATAGTGTGTTGTTTCTGAACTCCCTGAAAGGTGACAGTTTCTATTCTCTCTGATGCATACGGATGTTGGGGGGAGAGGGAAGTGTCCCCCAGCACTTTCAGCCTACACACTCAGATTTATGGATCTCCAAAGGCACTTAGGCTCCTACTGTTTATTTATTTTGGAATTATTTTATTATAAGCTTTGCGTGGTTGTAAACCATGGGCAAGATAGAGCAGCTCTGGAGGGCTATTAATGCCCTCTCTCCGGATACTCCCTGACCTGACCTTGAGATAAAACTGCAGCTTCTTGCAGAAAGCAGAGAAATAAAATCCTTCTGACTTTCACTAGGCCCGGGAGAGTTCTGCCCAGCACCAAGCGCAGGCTGCTGTCTGCCATGAAGCATCTCGAGGCTTAAGACTCAAGCCTTGGGTTTGGGAAGATGGCTCAGAGGTTGAAGCCTTTGCTTTGCAAGCAAAAGGAATGGGTTCAGATTCCCCAGATCCCCAAGCAAAAATGAAGAAGTGTATAGTAGCAGTTTGCAGTTCTGGCCCTAGAAGGCGGAGCCTAGAAAATCCAAGAGCAAAGGGAAAAGGAGCCCGAGCAATCCAGAATGATTCCCAATGTCACCCTTGGGCCCCTACAGGGACACACACTCAAGTGCCCTCTTACACACACACACACACACACATCAAGCCTCATAACATAGATGCGTATAGCTCATGCCCCTCCTGAAATCTGCCACCATCACCACAACCAGGTGTCCCTGCCGGGCTCATGGACATAGTCCTTCTGTTCCCAGAGCAAGCAAGAGACAAGGGAACGAACTATAGGCTCGTTCTGCACTGCTGTTTCAGGATGCAATGGCTGGCAAGTCCAGACAGCACAGCCCTGGCTCTCTTGAGAGAACCCCTGGCTACATCGCATCCTGGAGAAAGTATTAAATGCTCATGAGAGGCAGAGGGACCACGAAACAGGAAGCAAGAGAATGGGAAGCAGCCAGGTTGGAACCTTCACAACAGTCCTGCAGGAGCCCGCATCTCCAAGAGCCCATCTGCTTCATTTTGCCAGTGTTAATCGCTTCCTGCAAGTGGAGCCAAGATTGCCAAACCAATCTACTTTCTTTCCTTCATACTTTACAAAGGATCAATCAACTCAGCACTGCCATTCTAAAAACCGACTAACACATGACCAGGAAAGGACAGACTATACCTAAACCAGAAGATAGATAGATAGATAGATAGATAGATAGATAGATAGATAGATAGATAGATAGATAGATAGATAGATAGATGATAGAGTAAATGATAAACTTAAAAAACTAAACTCCAGTGATTCCTTTCTTTTAAAAATTAAGATCCTCTAAATCTGGGGATAGAGCTCTGAAATGACTTAGTTGATAAAGTAGTTGTCACACCCAGGTGGACCTGTGTTCAGATCCCTAAGCCTCATGTAAAAGGCAGATATGATAGCCACATCTGTAACCTTAACACTGGGGGAGGGACAGTAGATTCCTAGAGCTCATTGGCCAACCAACCTGGTCAAATTGATGAGCTCCAGGTTGAGTGACAGACCCTGACTCAAGAAATAAGGGAGGGAGTGAAGGAGGAAGACCCCCCCAACATCAAACTCTACCTTCTGCATATATACGCACATATGTGCACACATGTGAACACATGCACATGAACATGTATGTATGTCACATGCCAAAAAATTGAAAGGAAATTGAAGAACAAGGAAAGATCTCTACCCATGTCACTCTAAGACAGCCAATAGCTTCAGCTTCACATATGATCATGTCTCCATATGCAGATTTTCCATGAATGAAGTGTAATGTCCGTGCACTCACCTTTCGAAAATATCACCATCATGCTTCATCAGATGGTTAGCAAAAATGTGATGACTTTACCCTCTGGCCCCTTTGAGACATTTATTTCTCACGAAGCCTGAGGATTAAGCAGTCTTCAAAGGACTTGTTGCTTGGACCAGAATTTCCCAACACAGATAGAATGTACTCTAAACATCCAAACTTGAATATTAAAGGTGATTTTTACTTTTATGTTTTGCTTAACATACTAAATATGTTATCAGTTCATCATGTAACCAATATTACATTAATAAAATATTTTATCCTGTATTGCCATTTGTCTTCGTGTTGATGATAAACACAGAGTCAAACAACTTAAGGGAACAGAGGGTTTTATTCTTGTTTATGATTCTGGTGACAAGTTCATGGTCCACCTTGGCGGAGAGCTCATACCAACATCAGAGGTCAAGCCAATCAGTCACACCACATCCATAGGAACTGCTGATAGAGGGGCACACCTCACTTGCCAGAATGCCTGCACGCCAACAAGGCAGTACCAAACTACTGCCATCTCCTTCCATCTTGTGCACCTGCACAGGGTATCAGCCAACCCAGCATAGACTGGCCTGTGTCAGGTAGGTAATCTCCTACAAGCTTGCTCAGGGCTTGCCTTAGCTACCCGTTCTTCACAGGTGTGCCCAGAGCCCAACCATTTCCCTTGCCAAGTTGATACCTGTATCTATTTAGCTCACCTTTGGTCGCCCCAACTTTCTGAAGGGTGTCAGTTTTCCTCTTGCTCCACCCACAATGCTCCAAGTTCCTCAAAAGGACAAGTGGCCAGTGGTTTAGTCATTTTTCCAAACGTCTCCTCGCCGCAATTGTCCTCTTTGATGATTTCCTGCGGCGCTTTGGCTTCACTCAGCGGTTCTCCATTCATGGAACTTTCGAGCTGCTTCCATTTTCAGGACTATAATTCAACTATTGGACTAATTTTCCCATATTGTGAGCTGGCGCTCAGTCAGACCCCCTCTCCCAGAGGCAGCGTGGTGGAGCTGAAGGGTTCAGAGTGGCAGATTTCCCTGCACAGTTGCAAGCTGCTTTCCAGAACAGTCTGAGCTTACCCTGCCTCCAGCCACGTGTGTGAGCCAAATGACTTACGCATGCGCCATAGCTGGCGAGCAACTCCGCCTTCCTGACTTCTCTGCAGGCTCTTCGGGCACGAGACTTTTCAGCGGTCTTATTGTTATTTTATTGTTTCTTTGCTTGCTTGATGACTTTGTTTTCTACTTTAGCCCCACCTCTGTCGTTTGGTTCAGTGTCTATATTATTTTTTTTGCTTTGTAAGAAAACAAATCTATGTTAGAAAACAAAATTCAATTTTTTTTTTGTCATCATCTTCCACTCGATACTGAGCCGTCTCCTACCCAGAAAGGAAACTGGGATTTATGGCAGGGTGAACTCTTCTGTCACCTTCTACGTTTTTCTCTCTTTTAGTTCTTGCTCCTAGGGTACTGTCTCGGGCTATGGGAGCATGTCTGAAAGTTACCCAATAAGAGACAAACACTCAATGGGCAAGAGACAAATTTAGGCAGTGGCGTCTAAGCTATGTAGGAATTAGGATAACTGGTTTGCTTGTTCTTGTAACAGGCTGCAAAAGAACAAAAATATGATCCAAGAGAAGAAGGGGGGAGAGACAGGAAAGGAGGGAGGTAAGGAGGGAAGCAGGGAGGGCAGCAAGAAGGGAGAAACCAAATTTCATACATTCAATGTAGAATTCA
This sequence comes from Typhlomys cinereus, assembly GCA_023101885.1. Taxonomy (NCBI): domain Eukaryota; kingdom Metazoa; phylum Chordata; class Mammalia; order Rodentia; family Platacanthomyidae; genus Typhlomys; species Typhlomys cinereus. The sequence continues at coordinate 200,860 of JALPQD010000087.1, read as the reverse complement.
ACATAGAGAGATCCAACTTCACTATTGGAAAGCAGTGGGGGAAATGTGTTGCCATCTGGTCTACAAACAAGGGGGAAACATACTGCCATCTATTCTTCTAGAAATAAGGAGAACCCTGATTGGGTTCTTTCTACTCAGGACTGAGTAGATATGCCTTTCTTATCTGTCATATTTGTGGAGCACTGTGAAAGTTTGGTCAATTCAATCATGCAAACACATCTGTTGACACTTTATTTGTGCTTTGAGAGAGTAAATATTTTTAGAAGCTTGTTTTTCTTCACTTTGCATTTGTATGTGTGTGTGTATGTGTGTGTGGTGTTGTGATGTCTGTTGTTGCACGTGTGTGTACAGGACTACATTCACAACTACCCAAGTGTGTGGACAGTCACAGAAAAGCCCCACGTGACATTCCTCAGGATCTGTCCCCCTTGTTTCACCCTCGTCCTGGAATACACTAACGATGCTGGCTGGTCTCCATGAGCTCCGGGGAGCCTCCTACCTCCACCCTCGCAGAGCTGAGGTTACAAGCACACGCCACATGCCTGACTCTTTTTCTTAACATGGGCTCTTTACCACTGACTTGGAGCCCCTGTCAATCCTCCCTCTCTGGCTTGTTCTGACCTATGCCATCCATCCCAACCTGAGCCCATCCCCCGCATAGTGCATCAGCTATACACTCCACCTCTGCCATCCATTCCAGAATGTCACTATCTACCCCTAATCTCCTAGACATGGTTCCCTGTCTTGTTTGGCCACACCTAAGAATGCTTTAACTAAATTAACCAGGAAGGAAAGCAGAGAGAAAGCCGGAGGAAAATAGGAAGGAAATATGACTTGAAGACTTATTTTTTGCTTGTGCATGCATGCATGCGTGTGCGTGTATGTGTGTGTGTGTGTGAGAGAGAGAGAGAGAGAGAGAGAGAGAGAGAGAGAGAGAGAGAGAGAGAAAGTACTGTGTGTGCCTGTGCAGGACCAAGGGTGACTTTGGGAACCATCCTGGATTGCTCTTACTTTTTTTCCTTCACCCTGGGATTTCCCAAATTCTGCCTTCCAAACTCAGAAGCACAGGTCATGGCCATTTCCACCTGACGTTTTTACATAGGATCTGGGGATCTGAACTCTGCTTTCGAAGCAGAGTCTTAACCCCCAAGCCAGTTCTCCAGCCCAACTTGAATACTTTTGGCTCTCTCCAAAGAGGTGCTGTTTGGACTGCTCTAACAAAGCTGCGAACCAGGACTTCTGAGCCACAGAAATTCACTGCTGATCCTCCGGACGAGCATGGTGCCGAGGTGTCTGATGATCTGCTTCCTCGCAGGGAGCTCCTGCTTGCTCTGTCTGTGACTGGTGTCTTTCATACATGCGCAAACCCTACTCAAGAGGACGAAAACCCAATCAACACCCAAAAGGCTGTTCCTTTGGCTGATCCTGTCTCTTCCAGAGCTAGGATTCCAGCATGCAAACTTAGGAGGGGACAGAAGCATTGAGACCTTAGCAAAATATGTTTACAAAGGTCACATGGCTTAAAGTTCCCACTTTGCTGTGACAGTGTGCTTCGAATTGGCCACAAATGACTGTAGGCTTGTCTTACACCATAATCAAAGCTAATAATGATAATCCCAGGAGACAATGGAAATTCTGTCAACCCCCATCTGGATGGCTGACTATCTAAAGCTGAAACCAAAAAATGCTTGCATGGATGTAGAGAGATTGGAAGCATGAAGTGTGGCTAGTGGGAATCTAAAGTGGGCAACTACTATGAAAAACTGCACGGAGTTTCCTCAGAAACAAAGCAGAGTCACCACATGATCTCAAAATCCCCCTTCCATGTAGAGTTTGCCCAATGAAATAAATCCAAGAATGCCATGTAGAGCAACAGTATCCATGGTAGCCAAGAGGTTGGGAGCATCCTACTTTTCAACAGATAAATAAAATATGGTATGTACAGACAATGGACTATTATTCAGCCATGAGGAGGAAGGAAATGTGGGTGTGAGCTTGGACAGAGACAAGCACTCTAAGGACATGCCACACAAGGGTGAAAAGGGCTGGCTGTGTGATTCCACTTTAGACGTACATGCAGGAATTGAATTCTTAGAATCAGAATGTAGATTAAAGGCTGCTAAGGATGGAGGGAGGGAGGGGATAGGAAGCTATTGATTGAGGGGTATAGAAGTTTGGGTTTGCAAGATGCAAAACATGTAGAATGGATCGTGCTAGTTTTTGTAAAGACTGTGGAGAGATACTAACCACCAGTGAGCAGTACTCTTAAAATGGCAAATGTATGTTATATGTATTTTATCACCAGATGAAGAATGACTTTGAAAGGGATGTTTAAGCGATTTCCCACAGTACAAACACAATGCTTGTGCCTATAGATGTCCACAGAATAGTAATCTCTCTACCATCACATAGACATACTCCTATGTTGGCACTAAAGCCAATCTTTAAACACGAAAAATTATGGAGTCCGTTTTGTATTTTGGCATCAGATAAATGAAATACAAATTCATTTATCCATGCTTTTTTAAGAAACAGATAGTTCCAGAATAATTTTAGCTAAGCACAAATCTGAAATGCAGAAACAAAACTCCACACATATAATAAAAAGTAGAAGAAACGAGAGATGAGAAGAGAATAAATCCTTTGAAGCCCATGAAATAAATTGGAGTCCATTTGAATAATGCTATCACTTCAGGTGAATATATCAGGCAACTTTATTTAACTCAACATTTTTATCCTGAATGTAAGTGTTGAACAAGGACCTATAGAGGTGAGTTAAGATGCAACATGCTTTCTCTAGGATTGCAAGTGGTTAATTGGGGAAAGACGGAGGCTGAGAGAAAGAACTTATAGAGACCCGCAACCCTTCTCTTATGTAATCCATGTGACCTCCCTATGAGGAAGTGCTGCTCCCCAGTGTTCAGTGGACTAAGTGAATCACCCAGACAAGGAATGCTAAGAGCAGATCTCTCTTCTCCATCTCAACCCTAAGTCCAAGCTCTGTCTGCAACCTTGCCATTGTGTATCTAAGAGCAGCAAGTTGTAACCCCCAAAAGAAGCAGACAGTGGAAATACTTTCACCCGCTACTTTAGGGGAGGTCACAGCAGAGCCCCCCCCAACATAGAAGATGATCTATAATGTGGCACTACCAATTCAGGGAGGTCCTAGTCCTGGCTCCCTAGGGACAAGTCTGAACACACAGGGACATGGCCGGGACATGTCCCAATAGAGGAACCATGCAGGTGGAAGGATGAACAACCAATGGGAAGCGGCCATCTAACCTGCCCCTGCACTGGACACCTAGTAAATAGTTAAATGATGGGTGGCCATTCCCCCCACCCCCTCACCTTGGAGCTGAGGGATGGTAACACCTGATTGGACCCCTGACCCTATATAAGCTCAAACATGTCCTTAAATAAATTGAGGCTGCAGCAAACTTGTCCTCTGCCTGCTTCTTGCCTGACTCCGCTGGTCTGTGGTGACTCCAAGCTGGCTCGTCCCCTCGCCTTGAGCCCCGAGGCTCCAGCCAAATTTCCCCCTCCTTCCCCGGCTGGCGGGGCGGGGGATTCAGCAACACTAGAGGAAGAAGTGGTCCACTTCTCTGCATGGGGCGGCTGGGGCTCTGCATCCAGGAGTCACAACACAATCCAAGCAGAGGGTTTAGTTCTATGGCAGGTTTTGAAAATAGGTAGTAATTTTACAAGACCGTGAAGGAGAGAAAGAACACGCCCATGGAGACTAGGGAGAGCCATCCTAACATTCTCCTTTCCCTCCCTGTCTGATGCTTCTGTACTTCCTTTTCTTTCTTTCTTCATTACCTTGCAAAACTGGCTTAAAAACTTGGCATTGCAAAATTCTTTACCAGCAACATCTTTTCTCCTTCAGGTGGTCTAATCCACTTCCTGGTCTGCCATTTTCCCGCAAGGTGTCCTGTGTAAGCGTTCTCAGATTGTCGACAAGTAAGATGCTATGTTTCATGGTTCCCTTTGCTCACACGTTTCTTTGAGTGCTTTCTGATCCTTGCAATGTTCTCGTACCTGACACATCTTGCTAGACAGCATAACTTGCAATCCCACATAGTACTCATGATGGTCTGCAACACACAAGGAATGCACAGGAGATATCAGGTGATGGATTGTAAGCGTTCTCAAACAACATTCATTATCATCATCATCACCATCAAACTCACACTGAAGTGTCATGTGTCTGGCCACTTGGCTCAAACAAAAAACTGACTTATGAGTATTAATAAAGTAGTGCAGTATTTCCACAGAAAACAATTTCCTAGGAGAAATGTCCTTTGAGCATGACAACTGTGTATACACGGACTCACTCTTTCTCAATAAATCACTCTGCACACGTGCCTTTATTTCTGCGTTAGGACTAACACAGACATCCAGAGCTGTGTCCCCTACCCAGAACTGACAGAGTCTTTTTATCCAGCACACCTCCAGCCTCAGATCTCTAATTCATGCAGAGGCTAAGACAAGCACCAAATCACCAGACAACAGAGAGAAGCCCTCAGACACCTGTCACATTGATGAACAGCAGCCTCGGCCTCTGACCTTCACGGGTTCAAGGTCGATAATGAGAGCGGTCAGGCAGGAAGAGCCTCCTGCACTGACTCCATTAGTGGGCGGCGCGTGCACAGGCAGGAGCCCTGGGTCTCCTGTCAATTAGTGTAGGGAGCCAGGGGCTGCTGATTACCGAGACATGGCATCGCCTAGCCACCATTACCTTGGCTGCTGCACCCTGCTGCATGTTAATTAGCCCCAGCCCCCGTCCGTGCTCAAGTAACGCAGGCAAGGTGCTCTACGTTTCGCATCCTTAGCTGGAAGAAACAGTATGCGTTCTGGTAATATTGGATGGTACCAGTCGGGAGCTAGAGGCTGTGAAGGGCTTCTTGGAACAATGTGCACTTGGTTTGCCTGGGGCTGTAAGTAGCAAAACCACTCAGAGAATCAATCACAAAGGAATCCTATCGGGAAGCCACGGGGATGTAGCAAGCCATGAGAACCTGGGTACCTGCTCAGAAGGCTGCAGACTCTCACAGAGAAAAGCAGTAGCTAAGCAACTCACCCATGAAGGGAGCGATTCAAACATCTCCATGCTTCTCACTTCTTAGGCATGCGCATGTGTGTGCATGTGTGCGTGTGTGTGCATGTGTGCATGTGTGCGTGTGTGTGCATGCATGCTTGCACTTGTGCGTGGGCACATGCCCTGCAGGTGCATGTGTGCATGGACGCAGAGGCCAACACATGTTGTGTATCTTCCTCACTCTCTCTCCCTCTTATTTTATTTCTCACCCTGAAACTTTGGTTCAGCAAGACTAGTGGGACTAGGGACTCAGGGATCTTCTGTCTCTGCCCCCCTGGCACTGGGCAGATACATACCCCCTCGCCCAGCTCTTTACATGGGTACCAGGATCTGAACTCAGATCCTCATGCTTGAAGGGTCAGTGTCTCCCTAGCTGAGCCCCCCCACCCTCCCGCCCTTTGTGCTTCTTCCTTAGGAAGAGACACCCCGTACAACCTTACAGAATCATTTCTCATCAGCAAATTTAGCAGAAAAGAGCGGGAAATACCAAAGGCAAGCAAACTTTTGCCCTCGTTCACCAGCACCAACGTTGTCCCAGAACAATGCTTTCAAACTGCTTCAAACATGGTTTTCAAACACAAGAGAACATCATGTTAAAATGGAAGATGTTAAAACCCAAGCTGCTGGGCTGGTACCTCCTCTCCCCAACCTTGACTGCTGTGGGGTGGGTCCAGGGGATTTGCTTTTGTAAGTAGTCCCCAAGTGCTGCTCAGGCTGGTGATGAAAAGGAGGGCCCAGACTCTGACAACCACCTTCCCAGAGGCAGCTACCCATACTGCAGGAGGAACAAACACCTGCCACTTCAGACAACGCTCCCAGCAGCCTGCAACAAGGCAAGGAAATGGGAGCTTGATGCTGATGTGCATGGACATGCGTGTCTTCTTTTATCACATGCACCAAAATAGGTATTGTGTTTAGTGAAATGATTCTTCAAGACTATTTGGGCATAGGGGTGTAGTTCAATGGTAGAGTACTACCCAATCATCCACAAATCCTTAGGTTAACTTTCAGTTCAATTCCCAGTATTGGAAAAAAAAAAAAAAAAAAAAGGAAGACTATCTACCTACCTGCTACTTGAGAGAGAGAAACAGAGGCAGAGAGAGAGAGACAGAGACAGAGACAAAAAGACAGAGACAGACAGACAGCCAAAGACAGAGAGTATTTCAAGAGCTCACTAAGAAGTAAATTAAACATCTCTTCACTTGGGACATGCTCCTTAATAACAGTCTTTTTTTCCAAAGAAATTTTGTCTTTATTTGAAATGAAGGCTAGCTAGTGATAAAGCAAGCTGATAAGAGTTTGAAGTCAGCTGGTACGTGAGTCGGGTTATGTTGCCAGTTGTTTGGGTATGCTAGCTTTTGAAACATCAACACTTTTCAGGAGCATACATTATATACGATGACTCCGACTTCTAAGCAGTGTGCTTTACTCTGCGTAGACTTTGGTGACTATCTCTGAAATGTGGAAATGCTCTTTGAAATCCTGGTTCCTTCGAGCTTTGAAATTTCATGAGATGGATTCCTGGTTTCTACTTGAGTCGACATGTTCAGCACCTGGCATGATGATACTCAGATTAGAAATCAACTTTTAAAATTCTGAGCTCGGCCCCCTTTAGCAAGTTTTAAACTCTGAGTCAGCACCAAATTGCAAGTGTCTCTCAACTTGTCTCGATTCAGACTTTCTGCAAAGTCAAGTTCACATCCACATGCCTACCACACCAGATACTTCTAGGCCAATTGTTGTGTACAAAAGATCTTATTCTGTTCCAAAGAAAGGTCAACTCTGCAAAGCAATCATTCTTTTCTTTTTGCATGTGTCTCTGTGTAGTGTGTGTGTGTGTGTGTGTGTGTGTGTGTGTGTGTGTGTGTGTGTGTAAAAAATGACTTTGAGTGCACGTGCATACAGAAATTCAAAGGTGACATCAGGAATCATCCTGAATTGTTCTATCTCCTTGTTGTTTTGCTCTGGAATTTCTCAGGCTCTGCCTTCTGATACCAGAATCACAGACTACCACCATATCCATCCAACAATGTTATGTGGGATATGGAGGTCTCTGGAGCTCAGCTCCTTCTGCTTTTGAGGCATATGTTTTAACCACCTGACCCATCTCCCCTTTCATAGCAATGATTTTTATGGTAGATAGTGACACTTCGTTGAAATCCTGAGAAAGAATACTTAGAAACCACTGCATTTAAATTCGATTATGTTTTTCATGGATTCTATTTATTTTATGTCAGCAAGTACAACATTAGAATGTCTCTTAAATGTTGGGTTACAGTTATGACCCACCACACTGACTATTCAATGATCTTTTTGTGACACTGATTTACCACCAAGCATAGAAGATGTTGGAAACTGACAGGATCTCAGTCAAGAGCATGTTCGCTCACAGAGGGATGCAGACTGTGCTAGAGACCTGCTCTTCTCTGCTGCTGTGAAGCAGCACTCGAATTCAGCTTACAGGGAGAAAGGGAGATTTATTTGGCTCACAATTCCAGAGAGGAAATACAGTCCATTATGGTGGAAAAGGTATTGTGGGCAGCAAAAGCTGAAGGCAGCTCAAGTCACATCCATCATGGAAGCCAAGAGCAAACTGCAAACTGCAAGAACAAACACCTCTTGGAAGCAGGGTGGGGCTAACTAACCTCAAGGCTTACCCCTCGTGACCCACCTTCCTCCAGCAAGGCTCCACCTCCCAAAGGTGCCATGACCTTCCCAACACCAACTAAGAGTTCAGACACTTAAACTATAGAGAAACAACTTATATTCAAACCTGTGGAGCCAGCGCAGGAAGATGTTGGAAATCAGTTCATTGTGAGCCATGCTGCGGGAGGCAGGGGGCCAACCTTCAAACAATGTTTTATTAAGGAGGATTTAGCACTAACCCTAAGGATCACCACAAGCTTTGATAATTCCTACTGAATATTTTTATGTCGATAACACAGAAAAATGAAGTTGATAATTTCTGTCAAAAAGAAATAGGAGTGTGGAGTTGAGGTTGTAGCCCAGTCATTAGAGTGCTTGCTTAGCAACCAGAAAGCCCTGGGTTCCACCCACAACACTACATGAACCAGGCATGGTGATGTGCACTAGAAGAAGCCCCGGTCATCAGGAGGGGGACACAGAAATTAGAAGTCCAGGGTCATCCTTAGTTACATAGTAATATCAAGATTAGCTACATGAGCTCTTGCTTCTAAATAAATAAATAAATAGCAATATAGCATTCTTGAATGCTAAAGGCAACATATTTAAAGGGAGCCTAGAAATTACTCAACTCATTTTTCATGTCTTCTATGAACAAAATGTCACAACTCAACTTTCCAACTCCACTATGCATTTGGTGACCTCTTAGATCACTTAGTTTAAGTCTAGTGCTATTTCTAGGAATGCTGGACAACTCCAAATAATTTTTTTTCCTCTAGGCTAAAAGAATGAACATATAAAAACTAGACCTAGACCTAGAGAAATAGACCTAGAGCATAGACCTAGAGAAAATAATTCTAGAGCTCTCTAGAATCATACGACTCTATAGAAGATCTTCACAAATCAAATCACTAAGGCAACATACCCACATAGGCATTGGAGTGGGTGGAGTCTGTAAATGACATATCCGCAGAGGGAAGAATCTACAGAGGGAAGAATCTGTAAAATTAAAGGGTTCTCTCTTTTTTTTTTTTTTCCCCTTAGCTGTCTACTTTCTGAAGCATCACTTTCCTACAGACGGGACTTATGAAGGAAGAAAACCAGGGGAGGCCGCATGTTGGAGGGGTGACGGTGTGCACGCACGTGTGTGCACATGTGTGTGCTCAGATTGCCCTCTGCTGGACACACTTTGTTTCCTTCATTCTGTGTAGCAAAGGAAAAAGAAGAGAAACAATAACAAACAAGGGAAAAGGAGCCTAGAAAATGAAAAAGAGAAGAAAAATAGGAAAAGAAAAAAAATGAAATAAAAGACAGGAATGAAACTAAAGAACCCTGGAGAGAGAAAATGAAGAATTATATTTGGTCTAAAAAAAAAAGGAGTAAATGCTGAAGATCATAAGAGAGACTGAAAAACAGCTCATTCCCACCTTCAGATGCTGTCACAATCATTGTTGGAGAAACAAAGTAATTACAGATTGCTAGTTGTATGCCACATGTTGACTTCCTTTATCTTTTTCAATGTACACACCATGTATACGTAAACCACATGAACATATAAAAACTAGACCTAGACCTAGAGAAATAGACCTAGAGCATAGACCTAGAGAAAATAATTCTAGAGTTCTCTAGAATCATCCACCCATCCATCCATCCATCTACCCACCCATTCAACTGCCCAACTATCCAAATACACATCCATCTATGCATCCACTCATCCAATTATCCATCCCACATCTATCCATTCATCCATCCATCCACTCATTCACCCATCAATCCACCCATCCGTCCACCCACCCACCTATCCATCCATTCATCTACCCACGCGTCCCACCCTATCCAGTTTTCTCTTGCCATCCATGCCCGTACATTGTACCCAAACCCCTTCAACAAAAACCAAGCCAAGCAAGACTCCACTAAACCAAGACCACAGCCTTGAGACTTAGGAGAGTGAAGTGTTTGTAGAAAAAAATGTTTTTTTCTGTGTATTCTCACATCACAGACAAATTCAAACAAACAAAACATACAAGTTCCTGATGCTGGGCCCATATACTTGCCCGTGTTTACCATGAACAGAGATTGCCTAAAAGTGGTGAGGAGTCAGGTATTTTTCAACCAATTGTTTGATTACAGAGTTTTCACTCAGATGTTTGTAAAGAGAAAACAGCACAAGTTAAAACATTAGAAAACTCTGAATGCATAAGATTTTCTTTTACATCTATTTAATTCTGGAAGGAACTATCATCACAACTATTGGACAGCTGCCACTTCCCCCAGCCCCTCCTTCCATCACACAGTCTCACGATGTGAGTCATCAATGTCGGGGAGAAGAGAATTTCAGAGAGACTTTGAAATGTCTGCGTCTCAGAACCATGGCATCTCTAAGACTCAACGTGACACATCCATTTCCCCATATCACACATTTCAAGGACCCAGCACAACTCCCCAAAGCCCAGCTCTACAAGGAGGAGCCCATCCCATTCCCACCCATTGCCACTCGAGCAACACTTGCCCACCTTGTGGGTTCTACAAACACTGACTTTGTGCTCCAAGACAACAAGCACTTGACATACTCATTCAGGGGCCAGAGAGATGGCTCAGGGTTAAGCCTTTACCTCCCAAACAGAAGGACCTGAGTTTGATCTCACATCCCATGAAAAAGCAACAAGCCGACATGGTAGCAAACTGCACTTCCCGCCCTGGAGCACAGAGCCTGGGAAACCCCAGAGCAAAGCAATAAAGAGGAAGAGCAATCCAGGATAAACCCTTGGGCCTCCATGCACATACAATGCCCTCCGAAGCACACAGACACACATACCCACACCCATGGACACATCCACACCTAGACGCATGCAAAAAAAAAAATCTTATTTAAAGGATACTATAGAGAAAGGGTGAATTTAAACAGCCTCACTAGAAGCATTTAGGCCATCCTGCAGTATGGGATCACAATGAAGCTAAGCAAAGCAGGCACAGTTGTAGCAGTTGGAAAGAAACACAAATGTCAAAGTTCTCTGTGGCCAAGTCAGAAAGAGGGGCTCAAAAGGCCACACCCAAATCCCTTCTTTCTGATCAAATTATGTTGTTTTGTGCTAATTCATTACTTTTAGGTGTCAACATTTGGGAACCACACAAGTATCCTGGGCGTTCCAGCTATGCAGGGAAAGGTCTCTGTGTTAATAAGATGCAGGTGTCAACTTGACCATTAAAAGCATTGGGCACATCTGTGAAGAACTGATAGTTTACATAAGCCCTGAGCAAGCCTGCAGGAGATTGTCTAATTGATGTGGGAAGACCCAGTCCACAGTGGGTAGAACCATCCCTAGGTGGGTGGACATGATGGGAGGAGTTGGGCACACATCAACGCACTCTGGTAGACTTGTAGTCTGACAAGTGAAGTTTGCCCCTCTCTCAGCAACCCCTATGGATATGTGGTCAGTGCCCTTGACCCCTGGCATTGGTGCAAACTCTTCTGCCAAGCTGATGGAATGCAACAGGGAATCCTTCCCCTGAGCTGTCTGGTGTTGGGTTATCAGCAGCAGGAAATCTGTAACAGCCATATTATCCAATCTGGAAGAGCCAAGAGGTCCCCTGGAGAAGTAATATCTGAGTAGTTTTCAGTTGCAATATGACTATCAACAAGACAGCCTGAAGGTCTCATACATAGACATGGAACATTCACAGCCACGTCATAATCAAGGAACCTTCATTGTCCCATTGTACAAATCAGGAATTAAGCACAAAATGGGGTTATGGTAGTTACTTTTTTATGTTTTTTTTGTTTGTTTGTTTGTTTGTTTGTTTGTTTGTTTGTTTGTTTGTTTTTTTGCTGCTGCAATACAAGAGTCCTACGCAACCTAATGGAGAAAGGAAGATTTATTTGGCTTACAGTCCCAGAGGGGAGATACGGTCCATTATGGCAGGAATTGCCCAGCGGGAGACATGGCTGGAGGCAGAAGCAGGAGGCTGGTTCGGGTCACCACAGTCATCAGAAAGGCAGATGCCAAACCCCAAAGTCTACCCTGTGACGTCTTTTCTTCCAGCAAAGCTCCGCCTCTCAAAGGTAGCACAGCATTAACACCAACTGAGGATTCAGTCACATGAGCCTGGCGCGGGAGCAACTCACATTCAAGCCATGACAGGGGTCAAGTTACTTGTCTGATGCAGTGCCCAAGAGCTGGACTTCCCACCCACATGCCCACCTGGGTACAGTGGCACCTCGAGGGCTCATTCACTTCTTTTTAGTTTGACACTGTCATGTCTTTCTCCACCAAGAAGTGAAACCTATTCATCGCCACTCTACTCAAGCATGAAAAACTGGAGCTTCTGACTCTATGTGTAGAATCAATGAACAGTAAAAAATGGTCTACAAAGGTATGATAGAGACTCTAAAAATGATGAACTTTAGAAAGTCTTCAAATATGGGGCTGTGGAGAGATGGCTCAGGGGTTTAAGACTCTGTCTCACAAGCAGAAGGTCCTGAGTTCCGATCCAAGATCCCACATAATAAACACCAGGCACTTCTGCCCATGGTGGGCAGAGCCTGGGAAATCCCAGAAGAAGGTAAAAACAATCCAGGACAATTTCCAGAATCACCCTTGGTCCTCCACAGGGATACACAGTACACACACACACACACACACACACACACACACACGCACACACGCACATAAAATAAATAATTTTTTTTAAAAGTCTTCAAATCTTAACATGACAAGGTTTTCATATCAGGGATATAGCCACTTCCCATATGGAAAGATTCCTAAATGGCAATATATCACTGCCAGAAAAGTTAGCTCTGTTGGTGGAACCACTGTTGATACACGTTGCTGCCAAGTGGTCAGCTTTGAAGAAGATACCAACAAGATATTTCACGTTTCCCTTCGAGAAATCACAAACTTTTCTTTCTCATTAAGCTGACTGGGTCAATTTCCTGATACACCTAGTCAACTCAGGATTGAAAGTGGACTATTAAAAAGTCTGTTTTGCTTCTACAATTTTCATGTGTATGTGTACATGTGAGGGGGGCATGTGGGCCCATGTGTATAGAGATCTGAGGCTGAATGCAGAAATCTTGCTCTTTTGCTCCTCCAACTTATTCTTTTGAGACAGGCTCTCCATTCAAAACAGAGCCCATCAAAGCTCGTCTGGCCGTCTTACTTGCTCTGGAGATTCCCAGTCTCTACTTTCCAATGCTGAAATTACAGGTGGGCTGCCACACCCAGCCAGCATTTAACATGGGATCTGACGATCCAAACTTCAGTCTTCTGATTTGTATGACAACAGTTTTAATCTAACCACTGAGCTATCTCCCCAGTCAATGTTAGTTACTTTATATTTTAAAAACGACGAGGGCAGACTAGGGAGATGGTTCAGGGGTTAAAGCCTTTATCTTATTAGCAAAAGGACCTGAGTTCAGATTACCAGATCCTGTGTAAAAATACTGGGTGCATGTGGCATTGACCTATAATTCCAACCCTGGAAGGCAGAGCCTGAGAAACCCCAGAGCAAAACAATAAGGAGGTAGAGCAATCCAGGGTGATTCCTGATGTCACCCTTGGGTCTCCACAGGGACACACATTCAAGTGCACTCTTGTATGCACATGCACATGTGCTTGTAAAAAGAAAATAATGAGTGGAAGCCTTATTTTGACTTGCAGCAATTATTCCAGGTGCTCATGAACAATAATGCTAACCATCAACTTTTATTTATTAAGTGGGATGGATGATGTGATTACCCAACAGTCCAGGTTGCTAATGCCGAGCCCACGGCAACGTTTCAAAGTGTCTATGCTTTCAGCAATTTGAGACAAATCAAAACAATCTCCATTTTTAAAAATTGCATCCCATTTACCATAACTCTAGAATACTGAAGCTTTCATCAATCGAGTTAGTTAAAAGAACATTTCACTAACTAGATTAATTCGTGCAATTATCATTTATAAGATTGATTTTACTCAAAGCTCATGATTACTTCCTCACTAATAACTAGCTCAGGCCCACAGCCACTGACTCCAGGTTTCCTCATTCACTCAGAAAAAAAAAAAAAATAAACAAAAAAAAACCCGCTAGATTCTGGGAGCACCATAATGATACATTTCTCATCCTTATTTTTCAGGTGTCAACATTAGGGGAGAGATATATAAGTACATGCTATAACTTGCTAAATGTTCTGGCATCCCATTAATTCAACACAATGAAAGGCAACCTAATTCAACATGAAAGCTTCAAGATGACTTCCTGGAGAACATCATGTCTAAGAGGAGGATGTGTGTGCATGTGTGTATGTGTGCGTGTGTGTGTGTGTGTGTGTGTGTGTGTGTGTGTACTATGCATGTGCATGTATATTATGCATGTGCATGTATACCATGCATGTGCATGTATATTATGCATGTGTGTGATGTTTTACTAGTTACTTTTTCCTGTGTTGTGAGACACCACTCAATGTCAAGCAACCTAAGGGAGAAAGAGAGATTTATTCAGCTTACAGTTCCAGAGGGGAAATATAGTCCATTATGTCAGGAAAGGTATATTTGGCAGAAGCTGGAGGAAGCTTAAGCGACATCCATCATAAAAGCTGAGAAATGCAAAACTACTAACTGCAAAAGTAGATCTCTCCCAGAAGTGGGGTTGAGCTAATCCACTTAGGACCCACCCCTGTGATTGCCTTCCTCCAGCAAGGATCCATTCACCTTTTAAAGGTACTTTCCCAAACATCTAAAGATTCAAATACATGAGCTTGTGGGAGACAACACACATTTCAAACCATCTCCTGCCCCCACAGGCTCATTGCCATCTCATTATGCAAACCATACTCAGTCCAACTTTAAAAGTTCTCATAGACCACATCAATAGTCCTAACACAATCCAAGGGTTCAAAGTCCAAAGCTTCCTGTAAAATCAAAACACAAGTTATGTACTTTTCAACATACACTGCCACAGAATAAACATTCCCATTCCAAAAAAGGGAGGAATGGGGGCATATCCAGGAAAAATCTGCCCATAATGAGACCAAAAACCAACAGCACAAACTCCAAATTCTGTATAGTTCCAAGTCCAACAAATGACCTTCTTTTTGAAATATCTCAGTTCCAAAAGGCTTCAGTTCCATTCCTACAAAGAAGTTGCCCAGAGAACATATCACCCTCTAGGGTTGGTCCCTCCCAGAGTATACAGCTTTCCTTGGCAGATGTCCCACTTTGGCTTTTATATCTCTAACATCTTCACTTCTCAATGGCAAACAAGGCTTTAACATTACAGCCCAAATTGCCCTTCTTGGGCTCTAGGCAGACTTTTCAATCCTGCCATGCGTTGCCTGACTTCTGCCATTATCTGAAACCTTGGAGGAAGAATCCATGACCTTCTACCTCTTGCATCTTTGATTCCTCTAAAACCAGAACCACATAGATGACGCTGCCAAATTCTGCTATAACCTCCAGGCAGAGATTGGCCCCCTAGAATCACAGCTTGTTCAGCTTCTCTATGCAAAATCGCTCTTAGGTAGTTACTTCAGAGGAGGAACAGAAATCTTCTCTAGAATTCAGCCCTTCAGCTCTTCCCCTCCTAAAAGAATTCTTACAGGTGGCAGCCTTTCCTGAGAAATTTGCCCCCAGGGTAGGGCTTCTTCTATTATTCAAATTAACCTTAGACTTTGATTCACTGATGGTTATCTCTTCAATAATAACTGCCATTTTGCTGTCTGCACTCTCTTTAAATTTGCTCTCACTGTTTTTCATTACACTGCACAATTTTTGTCTCCTTCTGTCTGCTCCTCTCCCTTGCTCTTTTTTCTTATAAGTTTAAACAAAAGCCCTAAAAAGTAGCCATGCCACATTGTCAAGACTACATTGCCTTAAAAGTTCCTCTCCAAACACTTAAATTTAACTTCATACAAGCTTTTAAGACAAGGACAAAACTTAATCAAACTCTCTGCCAAACTATCTATTTGCCCCCTCTCTAGTTCCAAACAGTCTCTGCTCCCTTCTGAACCATCACAAGCTGGGCTTCCACTGTCTGCATCTCTAACAGTGTCAATCTCTTCCAAGGTCTCATTAGAATGGCCCTTTCAGCCCCATCTCCAAGACACAAAATCTTTCCTAGCACAAAGTTTTCATTATTTCTTCCAACAAACATTTTCAAAGGTTTACAAGTCACAACACAGTGATGACCATACTTCTCTACTTCTGCATACCAACCTTTCTCAGCTTCTTAAACATTTCATTTTCTAGTACCTGATCCTCTTAGTCTCACAAACAACACCTCACTTCTCTGGCACCAATTTCTCTACTGGTTACTTTTCTCTGTGATATGAGACACCACTCAATGTCAAGCAACTTAAGAGAGAAAGGAAGATTTATTCAGTTTATAATTCCAGAGGGGAGATATACTCCATTATGGTGGAAAAGGCATGGCTGACAGAAGCTGGAAGGGGCTTCAGTTGCATCCATCAAGGAACTGAAAAACTGTCAATACAAACTCTCCCAGAAGTAGGATGAAGCTAATCTACCTCAAGGTCCACCCCCTGTGACTGCCTTCCTCCAGCATGGCTCCACCTCCTAAAGGTGCCATGACCGTCCCACACTACTAAAGATTCAAACACATGAGCCTGTGGGGGACAAGTCACATTTCAAACCATGAAAAATGGTATCTAAGACCAGATTATATTTACCACTTAAGATTGTGATGGTATTATTTCTAACTCTGATTCAGTTATCCAAGTCAAAAAAAACTGGGCTGTGTCACAGTTTCTAGAGAACTCCAGAATATCGGTGGCTTAAGATGCAAGCTTTCGGGGCTGGAGAGGTGGCTCAGGGGTTAAGCCTCTGCCTTGTAAGCAGAAGGTCCTGAGTTCAGATCCTAGACCCCACGTATAGAAGCCGGGCCGGAAGCAGGAACCGCCTGCGTTTCTGGTCCTGGTAGGGCGGAGCCTGTGAATCCCGGGGCAGAGTAAACAAGGAGGAGGTGGAGGCGTCCATGGTGGTTCCCGAATTCGTCCATGGTTCTACACACACATCCATACACACACATACATACACACACACATACACACACATACATACACACATACATACACACACACAATTGAATAAAATAAAAAAATAAAAAAAATAAAAAAGATGCAAGCTTTCATTTCCTGCTCCTCTGGCAAATCTGACCTAGGAAGCTCTGTTCCTTGGAACCACCTGGAAACCAGGGCTGGTGCAGACTACATTTTAAGTCTTGGTTTCTAGGATCATTCTAGCAGGAGAAATGAGTGTGGCTCCATACAACAGCAGCAACGACATGACCCAGAAGTGCTGGGTGTTAATTCTATTCACATTTTATTGTGCAGGACTAGTCACATGATCGCAGCTTACTTCCAGCAGAGAAGTACAATCCCCCTAGACCTTGCAGTAGAGTAACACTGGACATGGTCAATTGTAAATAGCCAACACCATGCTGATTTTATTGAGTATCTAAGAGTATGGCTCAAAGTTAGACATGTCTAGGTTAGAACTCCAATTCCTCACCCAGCTCATTAAGTTTGTGTGATTCTGACTGAGTTATTTTGCCCCTTCTTTTCTTGAGCACAGGGACATAATCCTTCTAAGGCTGATGATGTTCACATGAAATTGTGTATAAATCACATATCAGTGTTGGATACAGTAGCAGAATCCAATAAACAGTGGCTTGTTTTAAATTGACCTATATTTTCAGTTAGGAAAAGCCGAGAGCAATTTATTTTCTGAGAGAATTTTACCATAATAGTTGGGCAGATTAATGAAATGTTTAGCAAAGCAGCAAGAAATTAAAATTAAGATGCATATGCTATAAATCAAGGATTTTTGCCTCATTTCTCCTTTGTATTAATTTTTATTGCTAAATAACAAATTACCATAAACTCGAAGAATTCCTGTGCAATAACTCACACTTCCATAGTAAGAACTCCAGTCCAAGACAATGTGTCCGATCAGTGTCTCACAAGGCTTAAACCAAGGTGGCCCATTCATATGTTATAGTTATGTTTTCTTTGCTGTTGTGAGACACTACTCAGATGCAGATTAGGGGAGAAAGGGAGATTTATTTGGCTTAAGGTTCCAGAGGGGTCTGGGCCACTATGTCAGGAATCAAATAGCAGAAGATACGCAGCTAGAGGTAGAGGCAGGAAGGTAGTTCAAGTGACCCCCATCCCCAGAGCCAGACTACCAAACCTCAAGGCCCATCCCCTGTGACATGCCTTCCTCCGGCAAGGCTCTACCTCCTAAAGGTGCCACTACCATCCCACACATTAACACTCAGCTAAGGATTTAAACATATGAGCCAACTCATATTCAATTATGGCACATATAGAACGGAGGTTCTTCTTCCAATCTTCTGTCGTTCTGACAGATTTCTGTTCCTTCCATATTTGAAGAGAAAGGTCCCTGGTCCTTGCTGGCTATCAGTTGGCAGTGGCCTTAAGCTCCTGGAGACCATCCCTAGTCCCTTGCAGAAAGGCCCCCGAGAGAGGAACACTTCTGTCTGGCTTCATCCTCTGCCAAAAAAAAAAAACGCTCAGTTTTTAAAGGGGATCCCCTGATGACTCAGGCTTTCCCTTTTAAAGTATGACATAGAAGGTCACAGGAGTGACATCACTCAAAAACCCTACCCACAACCAACAGGAGCTGATCCTTCAAAAATGAGAACCATGCGGACCTCTGCAGGTATGTGTATAGCTCTTCTTGCTCACCATAGCAATCTCTATATTAGCAACTGTGATGCATAGATGTAAAACAGAAACATCAGGTCATTGAACACACAGCATAGAATATTATCTGAAGCTGTGTTACGACTATGAATGATATGTTTCTTTCATTTAGAAATCCATTACTAAGAGTAATCTTTGCATACTTCTTGGGGGACAGTGTCTCTCATTTCTACATATCCAGCATACAGATATCCTTTATCTTTTGCTCTTAACCATCTTTCCAAGGATAAATTAAAGCATTAACAACCTTAGGAGATGGAGACATATGTCATTTTCCAGTTCAAAAAAGCAGATTTGCTTATCAAACTTTATAACATTTCCCTCCAAGGCAAAGGACCCTGTGATAGTTAATTCTGAGTGTCAACTTGACACACCTGGAATTAACTAAGATCAGCTGAGACCACCTGAAGAGATTATCTGGATCAATACATTTACAACACAAAGACCAGCCCTATTTCTGATTGGAACCTCCCTAGATCTCATTGGAACCTCCCAGTAGTGGACCAGATAAAAGGAACCACAGAACAGAAGACTGTGATAAGGAGAGACTCTCTAGGAATCCTCCAGCCTTCAGCCACGCAGATGGGAGTGACTTAGCCTGCCAGCTTCAGCCACCAGCCATGTTGCCTCCTCCGTGAAAGACTATTTCTCCCCTCTGGAACTGTAAGTTGAATAAATCTCCCTTTCTCCCTTGAGTTGTTCAACTTTGAATGCTCTCTCACAGCAATAGATAAAAGTAACTATTACAGACCCCCATGCCTGCTTTTTATTCTAAAAGATTCAGCTTTCCTAACAAGATAATGGGAGGCAAGGGCAGAAAACAATGAAAATTCCATTGTAATTATAAGTAAATAAAAACAATTTCCATGTCAGTTGCACGTATAGTATCAGACCCTTGGTCCAGTTTAGTGTAGTACATCAAACATTTTGAAAGTCAACTAAAACATCTGTTTCAGTTAGATGCCACTGAACTATCCTACCCCATTTCCACCACAGGCAAATTTCAGCTCAATAGAAATGGAAAGATAAGCAAATGAGTCAGAGCTAAATGAGAGGGCATAGGAAGCCACTTCCAGACCCTTTGAACTTTCATGGGTATTGTTTGCAGAGAGCAGATGCTAAGATATGCATCCTCAAACTAGAGCTCTCTATACATGCTCTTCTTGTTTCATTTTTCTCTTGGAAACTGACTCTACCAGAGAACAGTCACCTCCCCAGCGACATCACATCAGAGAAGCTAGGAGAGAGGCAGGACTATTTGCCCTTATCAAAATCCCAGTGCAAAAAGGAAAAAGCCAGAAATTACATGTCATAGTTAGGCACAGGTGTCAACTTGACTGTTGAGGGTTTGAGCTGAGCTCTGGGCACATTTGTAGAGAATTAGAGGTTGAGTTAACACAGAGCGAACCTTCAGGAAATCGCCTAGCTGATAGGGAAGGCCCAGCCCATGGTGGGTGGGACTAGGCCCTGGAATAAAATACAGACAGATGGTTAATAAAGTTGGCATCCTTGTGTACACTTGGCCGGACATGCTGGTCTGGAAAGTAAGGATCGTCCCTCTCTCTGTAGAGATGGTGTGGCCAGTTCCCTCATCCCTGGTGTTGGTGTGTGCTCTCCTGTCAAGCTGGACTGAGAACAGTAACCAGATAATTGTGAGAGAAAAATAAAACCCTGTTCCCTTAAACTTTTTGATGGTGATTTATCAGCAATTATTCAGGCTAACTACTACATTACATTTAAGGGCAATAGGAGAATTGCCTGGAATGTCAGCGATTATAATTTTAGCTTTAAAATTATATTAAGTAGGTTCTTAAAGTTAGAATAATGACTTTTAATGCAATCTTGTGATTATAAAACAGATGATAAGGGTTGGAAACATGGCTCAGGGCTTAAGCAAAAGGTTCTGAGTTCGGATCCCAGGTTCCTCATTTTAAAAAAAATGGCTGCAGCCTTTACTTCTAGCCCTTGTGAGTGGAGCCTGAGAAATCCAAGTGAAGCAAAAAGGAGGTAGAAACAATCCAGGATGATTCCTGAAGTCACTTTTGGTCCTCCGCAGGGACACACAGTGCCCCCTGATACACACACACATACACACACACTAAATAAATTTAAGAACTTTAAAAAAATGATGATGCCGCCTAGGGCAATAGAAGAGCAGTGAAGTGGACAGCAATGGACATCCATAATGCAGAGTACCAGGGACTCAGCAAGGCTCACCCAGAATCAGGCCAATCTAATCTCTCTCCATCCAAGACTTTAGGAACCTCATAGAAGGGGGGCAGTGAGATTGTAAGAACTTAAAGATGGGAAGGTCCACCATTTGACAAGACACCCCACTTAGGGAAGGACTGCTACATCCAGGAACTCATTGCAAAGAGACTTGTCCTTCCCAGACCTGCATAATGACTGACATACCAACATGCCTCATAGACTACCTAGGAACTCAAGAAAGATAAGAACACACAGCAGAAACTTTGGGAACTAGAGCTGGATGAGTAAAAGGAAATACCCCTATCAGTGGAGTGGCCCAAAGAGAGGCAGCTTGATATTGCAAAGAGGCTTGAACCCGCACAAGAGTAGATGATCCAGAGGCAACCCTAGGTCCAAGAAGCAGACAGGCAGGTTGCTTCAAATAAAATATAAAATAATATTAATTCAGTGGCTGAAAAAGTTAGACTAACAAGGAGGATAGGAAGAGTAATTAGTATTGAAGTATAAAGTTTTTATGGTTAGGTGATTGATTTTTAATGTGGCTTTGGCTTGCTAAAATTATTAGAGGTAAAAGTCAGGTGGGATGCACTGGAATGGATTGATGAATAGAGGGGAGAGGGCTAAGTACTTGATATGCTTGTAAGAGTAGAAAAATGAAATATTAAGTTAAAAAGATGATATATGGAGAAAGAGACATATGGGTATGGACATTCATCATAAAACTTGCTGAAACTTTGCAAGTTACATACAAATGTAAAGAGAAATATTAATATCACCTAGTAACATACCATCCTGATCATTTCCATTCACTTTTTGGCAGAAAACCTTCTAATATGAAAACACACACTTGTATGTAAGAAACTGAGTGGATGCTTTTTATCCAGTTTTCTACCATGTTCCTATGACATAAGCATTGTAAAAGTTATCAGGATGTAAGTGGGGGGAATTGGGGCTTGGAGGGTGAGGTGTGGGGCATGGGATGTAAGGCACATGGATAGGATAGGAGATGCTAATTGCACCCCCAAGAGCCAGAGAAGATCACTACTTCCATGGTGGGAAACACCTTGCAAGAGAAAATAGGAGATGCTTATCTTCCCAAACCTGACTGATCTCATTCCATGTGATGATACTATTTTTCCACCTATTTTCCTATAGATGCCATAACTGCCTTCTTTACAGCTGTATAGGATTCTATTGTGTGCTTACAACCCATCTTCTTTAACCATCATCTGGGAGTAAATCACCTACATTTCGATAGTATTCTCCTTATTTCTTGGAAATATTATCATTTGCTTGACTTTTCCATTTCTTTTTTTTTTTATTTCAGCTCATACAAACTTATTAGGTACACCAGTTCCCTCCCTTCCTCCTCCTCCCCCCGTACCCCCTGCTCCCCCTCCCCACCCCTCTCCCTCCCCATCTCCCAGTGCCTCCCGCCCCAATTCCCAGAGAGTCCTTTCTTGTGCATGTCTGATTTTCCTCTGGGCCCTCCTCTCCGATGACGTACAAGGACCCAGTGGCCTTTCCCTGAACCCTTTCCCGTGGTCCCCTTAGGTATAGGAACACTGCTGTGGCTGCCAATCCTTTACCTCCAAGGCTCTTGACTTTTCCATTTCATCTAAGAGTTTAATGATTTCTTAGTCAGTTTTCACAAGTGATGTTGATTTTCTGTCTCTTTTAAGCACTTTGGCAGCCAACAAATATTTCTTTGAGCCAGTATCACATATTGTTCCTACCTTGCAGGTGGATTTGCCATAGGTTAGAAGAATGTGCTTCTTAAGAACTGACTTCATTCTTAAAGGCAATGCATGTGCTGCTTAGACCCTCCATCTCCTGTTTCCCCACCTGGGTTGTGTGACTGCTATAAAACAGTTTTACATTATGTAATGGAGAGAGAGAGAGAGAGAGAGAGAGAGAGAGAGAGAGAGAGAGAGTTTGGCAAGCTCCAATTGAAATCCACCAACTAAAGTACTTTCCCAAAAGGAGGGGAGAAGGAAAGAAGGGAGGGAGACAGGGAGGGAGGGAGGGAGGGAGGGACAAAAGGAGGGAGGGAGGGAAGAAGGGAGGAGGAAGGGAGGGAAAAAGGGAGGAGGGAAGGGAGGGAGGCAGGATGGAAGCAAGGGAGGGAGGGACAAGAAAGAGAGAAAGAAAGAAAGAAAGAGAGAAAGAAAGAAAGAAAGCAGATAGAAGAAGCAAGGAAAAATATAGATGTACCAGAAACTTGAAGTTGTGATCTCAGAAGGGAGCAATCGAGTTAAATAGCTACTGAGAAACAGAGAATTTTTTTCTAGTAAAAAACAGAATAATTCTTTGAACTATCATTGTGACTTTCTGCAATCCTAAATTAACTTCAAAAGTAAAAAGAAAAAAGTTTTTTATATGTAAAGTGTGATGTAATAATAATTATGCACAACAATACTTTGCAGTTATTCTCAAGAAAGTGTCCTTGCCATTGGGATAAAGCTTCTGCCTCTGCCGGGTCTTATCAGCAAGATCACGCCCTCAGATATTCAGTACAGAAATCATTTAGGACCCAAGAGATTCTATCTGAGCTCTTCCTAGGAACCAAGAGAGTTAAAATGATAAACACAACTCACCACCCTGAAACAGTCTCAAGGAAATGGACGACAATGGTTTCAAAAGGCTTCTTTGGGAGGAAATATTTCCTGCTCTGCCTCTCACATTGCATCTGTATCAGACAAGTTGATCTTATTAAAGATAATCGAAATGGGATTCTAAAGTATACTTTTTAAAGTGCTTCAAAAAGCCTAAATAAATAAAACCAATTCCCCCACATACACACTGAGCGTGGTTTTTGTTATTTGTTTGGTTTTTTTCTAGCTCTTTATTGAAGGCATTTCTGGACCTGGTCAGAGTTCCATGCAGAGTAACTTTTGCTAATGTCTTTCTTTGCTTCGAGGACAGCCAGTGATTACCACTGTATTTAATGCTGGACAAGCACACAGTACTGCACGGCAAGGTCTATTTAATTGCTCATCAAGTCTATTCACTGAAAACAGCAGCTTTTTTTTAGCTTAAAGTGTAAACGGTCACCTCTAATCACAAATTCTCTCTGTTCTACTTTGCCCCTTGGAACATTGCTTGATTTATATTCATAATCAATGTGATGCACAAGAAGGACAAGTGCTGGGCTGAGTAATTTAGAGAAATCAATTCCTCAGAAAGTCGCTTTTCCTCATCGTCATGAAAGAACATTGTACTGCATGATATTAATCCCATTCTGTTCTGGAAAAGTCTATATTGGGGTTTTCCAGAGGAACATTTATCATAAGGATATGCTCCCAGACGCCCTAGTGATACCAAAATCTATGGATGCTTGTGTCAGATAGAAACAGGTGTGAACTTGACAATTGAGGGCTGAGCTCTGAGAACATCTACAAAGAGCTAGTACTTAAGGTAAGTCCTAAGCAAGACTGTGGAAGATTATCTGATGTGGGAGGACCCAGCCTGTGGTGGATGGGACCATGTTTTGGGCAGGCATATGAGATGGAAAGAGGCGATTCCAATACTTCACATTTGCAGAATAGTTTGGCAGACTAAGCCTGGCAACTGAGGAGATCCACCCCTCTCTCAGCAATCTCAGTAATTCCTATAGATAAGATCAGTTCATTGGGCTCCGGATGTTAGTATGAACCTCTTACCATGCTGACCAACGTGACTGAGAATCATAACCTGGAATAAACCTTGTGTTCTCCTAGTTGCTTGGCTCCTGTGCTCACTCAGTAATGTGGGACCTGAACATAAGAAATGCCATTTTATAAGTTTGTTCCCATTTTGTACTTGTTCACTTGTCCATGCTATGAAATGCCGGACGTGTCAGATGCTATACATGGACTGTCTGACCCAACTGCGTACATGGATCCAGTCACAAGCAGTCAGCTCCAACTTAGGGAATACTTTACACTCTGGAGCCCCCACTAGCTGGGAGGACAGCCTTGTATGATGGTGTGTAAAGACTGTGAGCAAAACAGGTGGAACTATCCAAGCAGGAGCCAGCCACCAGCTGCTCGGGAAATTCCAAAGGCCATGAGTAATGTAAGGGGTACTTTAAACTGCTGGCTGCCCAATCTTGAGATGCCAACACCGCTTTTACTTTAATTTACCCAATCATGCATCTGCTAGGTTAGAGACCCCCTCCTCCTATAGATACCCCCTCCTAAAAGACCGTGTAAAACAAAGACCGAGGCTCTCGTTCTGATCTGCTGTGTCAGTGACGAGGAGAGTCCGAGCTCGAGCTTTGAATAAAAGAAATAAAAGACCCTCATGTGTTTGCAGCGGTGTCGACTCCGTGATAGTCTCCTGGGATCTAGGAATCTGGGCTGACAAGCAACAGGTAGATGAAACTAACACACTTCATAAGAAACTGTTTCTGTGAGCAGTAAAAACACATGAACTTCAGCAGAAATTCACAATGCCCATGTCCAGTGGTAAGCGAACTGGGGAAAATGGGTGTTATAAGTTGTCAGCTGGGAGAGGGGAGCAGAACAAATTGACAGTCACAGAATGAAAAGGTGTCAAATGAATAATCAGTCATGGTCTGCATCAAGAGAGTTGCTTGGAGACCACCTTAAGAAACTTCTGTCCACACACGAGTGCATTGAGAAGGTGTCTTGTGCTTCTCAAACCCAAGGGTTCCAAACTCTGCAAGTGTCCACGCTATCTCGTAGTAACCCAGCTCCCCCTTTTAAGTCTGTTGATATTGAATGCTAGGTGAGCAGGTAATTTTCTAGAACCGTGACAAGAATTGAAGCTAGTTGACTTTTCAAAAGGTTTTGATCCATGGTCAGTTGACCCATTGTTCTTGGGGCTGTGGTGAGACAGGACATATAGCAAGGCACAGGGTGGAACAAAGCAGGACAGCTCGTGCCAACACCAGGAGCATGTGGCGGACCGAAGCAGGACAGCTTGTGCCAACACCAGGCGCCCAGGGAACTGGCCACACCATATCCATAGGGATTGTTGAGACAAGGACAAACCTCACTTGCCAGACTGCAGGTCTAAGTTATCAGTGCATGTCACACTGCTGAAGCAGCTCCCTCCATCTTATCCACCGCCCTGGGGGTGGTCTCAGCCACCCCGGGCTGAGTCGGCCCACATCAGTCCGACTGCCTCCTGCAGACTTGCTCAAGACTCACCCCATCAAATTTTCACTGATGTACCCAAAGTTGAGCCTTCAGTTGCCAAACTGACACCTATACACCCAAGTAGCAGAGTCATTAAAAATGAATGATCTGTGCTTGTGCGGCACAGTGACAAGCCCAATCGTCCAGTGACGGTACTTGAACTACTACACTCAGCATCAATGCAAAAGTGCTTCCTTAGGAAAAAATACCCTTTGGCTTCATGATAAGTGCTCCATATCCTACTGGAGAAGTTTCTACAAGAAACACTGTCTAGCAATGGTACTTCATTTATTAATTTCCAGTGAGCAGATATTGAACTTCAAAGGATGCATTAATTCCACTAAGGTCAGTACAAAGAATTCAGGTGACCATGACTTTGTCCCACCAACCTAAGTTTTAGTTAATCAAAGCAACGGTCCATCAAAGTAACCATAAAACATCCTAATCTTGTCACTCAGACTAGTTCTAAAACATATCAGAGAGAACAAACTGCCATACATTTTACTGAATTCCTGCTTCTGTGGGCGATGGAAGCAATCAGCCTACGAAACTCTTGTGAAATTGCTGATCAGAGGTGTGCAGAGTCACAACATACTTGCTGAAGGCACACCAATTTTTCTCAGTGATATTTTAAAATAATGCCTATAATTATTATTAATTACTAGGTACTTGACAAGGTACTTAGCGATGTATTAAACATGTGCGCTCCCTGATGGGGTTACAATTTATAAAAATATGTTGATCTGACTTTTCTACCATTTACCTTCCCGGCACCTCCCCTCTTCCTCTTCACCCTCACCCCTTTTATCTCCTCTCTGTGCAGATCAATTCAGAAAACATCTGTCAGCCGCCGACGCTGGATGCTCATGTGCTGGATTCATGGTACCTAACGGCTCTGCCCCCCCCCACGTCTCCTGATTGTCCTGTGCCCTTCCTTTTCCTTTCTGCATCCTCTACTCCCTGTATCTCTTCCTACTGTCCCTTCTGCTCTAGGCCACCCAAGTATGACATTATTGTAGTATATATAATATGTACTGTATTAGCTAATGTTTCTACATTTGATGATGCTCCTGGAACCTTCAGTAGGAGAAATAAAATAGAGACTTAGGAAGTGAAAAGGATGAACTAGAGGAGAGAGAGTGGGATTGCGGGTAGGGGAAACGCAGAGTCTAAAGTTGTAGACCTGTATGAAAATGTCCTTAAGAAGCCTAGTAGTGCAGACAATGAATATTCACTGAGATAGTCAATCTTACCTGTCAACCTGACTAGACCTGGAGTAAATAATGAAGCCAGAAGAACAACATCAGAAGTGATTGTCTGGATTAGATTATTGAAACACAATGACCTGCCCTCATCTTCCAGTGGCTGACTAAATGAAAGGAAGTATAAGGAAGAAAGACTCTCTCCCTCTCCCTTCCCCCTCCCCGTGCTGGCAGCCCATCTTTCCTGCTGCTGCCATTCTTCACTGATATTAGAACCCAGGTTCTTCAATCTTCCAAGGTAACTAAGGACCACAGACTCTAGCCTTCTGCAGAAGACTGAGACTGCTCAGGTATTCACTTTCTGAATGAGCAGCTATGGGCAGACATCATTGGACTATCTAGACCTTGTCTCACAAGTCCATACAATAAATTCCTTAGATACATAGATAGATAGATAGATAGATAGATAGATAGATAGATAGATAGATAGACAGATAATAGATGTTTGATAGACCAATAGATAGACAGATATATATATAATAGAGAGATAGACAAAGACAAATGATAGATACATAGATAACAGACAGATAGATGACAGATACATAGAAAACACATAGATAGATAGATAGATAGATAGATAGATAGATAGATAGATAGATAGATGATTGATAGATAACAGATGATAGACAGATAGATGATAGATAGTCAGACAGACTGATTCCATTGGTCTAATATAATAATGGAAAATAATAGGAAGCTGAAGAGATGGTTCAGGAGTTAAAGTCTTTGTCTCAAGAGCAAAGGATGTGAAGTCAGATCCCCAGATCTCACGTTAAAACCCCTGGGCAGAAATGTTGGCACCTGAAGCTGGAGAGGTGGCTCAGGGGTTAAGCCTCTGCTTGCAGGCAGAAAGTCCTGAGTTCGGATTCTAGACCCCACTTATAGATGCAGGGCGGAAGCGGGGGCGGCCTGCGCTTCTGGTCCTGGTAGGGCGGAGCCTGTGAATCCTGGGGCAGAGTAAACAAGGAGGAGGTGGAGGCGTCCATGGTGGTTCACGAATTCGTCCGTGGTTCTACACACACACACACACACACATACACACACACACACACACACACATACACACACGCGCACACATGCACAATTGAATAAATAATAATAATAAAAGATAAAGAAATGTTGGCGTCTATTATTCTGGCTCTAGAATGTGGAGCCTGGGAAACCCTAGAGCAAAGCAGGAGATTGAGCAATCCAGGATGAGTCCCAATGTCACCCTTGGGTCTCCAGAGGCACACACATTTAAGTGCCCTCTTGCGTATGCACACACACACACACACACACACACACACACACACACACACACACAAATAAAAAACACAATTAGACAAATCTCCCCAAAAGAGCATATTGGATGCTTGCTATGCAGAATAACTGTAAATACTGAACATAGGTGCACCTCCCTCCCTTTGTCCCGTACCTGCTGTGATCAGCTACAGACATGAGCAATGATGTCCCCTCTGCTGAGCTCTGAGAGCTAGTGGGAGGGACTGGAAAGTTGTGGGAAATGCGCTGCATGCAGCCAGAACTCTGTTAGAACTCAGAACTCTGAGGGGGAATCACTAGAATAACAAAGACCGACCTGCCAAAGAAATACCTAAGTAAGCATGGTGGGCATCAGAGAGTGCAGCTTCACTGGAAAAGTCTTTCTGAAGTAATAGCAAACAAGTGAAATTGCAGGAGAGGTCAGCGGAAAGAAAATTAGGACCCACGGAACTGGAGATAAAGTACAATTAGAAATAAAAGCCGCAAAGGTGGGTTGCATAAGGAAGGTCAATTGATAAAATGTATAGCGAGTGCTGAACCCACCCCAATCAATACGGCTCGATAAGAAGGGAATTGAGGCCTAATAACCACATCACGTGCGCGCGATGGCGCCATCTATCAAAGAGCAGCAGGCAACCGTAGCCATCGCGCCAAAGGCACATCCCAGTCGCTTGGCTTCCGACCCGAGGAGTTTCAAAGTGCAGAGCAAGTTGCCAGAATCAAGAGGCCAGGGGCAGAGAAAAGACTTGCAGAAGAGCCAAGAGCACCTGACTGGGATTAAAAGGCCAGAGCTAGAGGGAGGAAGGACCAGAGGTGGGCACACACTCTTTCAGAGACGGGGTTGACTCAGATTCCACTCAGATTCCACGCCAACAGCAAAGTCCCCTTGGAACCCTCCTCCCGTGCATTGTGGAGAAAAGGATCAACAGAACTCGGAGGCTGGGGCTGGGTGGCGAGAACCACCGGAGGTAATGTGAATGGTTCATAGAATTACCATGGAGCAGAGAAGAGAACCGGCAGTGTCTAAAACCAGTACAGATAGGCGACAGCTGGAATTCGGTTTTTATTAAGCAGTGATTTTTTTTTTGTCTTTGCTGGAGATGGGAGGCAATGTCTCCTGTCACTGTGGCGGGAAAGTTTTCTCCTGGAAGGAGCTTTTGAGAAGTTGTGAACTTTTTTTGGTAAGGAGGCTAATTGGCTGATGTTAGACCATTGGAGCAGGGTTTGTAGATTATATCGCTGCCTAATGAAGCTTATAGTTTACTTCAGGAAGGGAGGGAGGAAGGGAGGAAGGGAGGAAGGGAGAAAGGGAGGAAGGAAGGGAGGGAGGGAGGGAGAAAGGAAGGGAGGGAGGGAGGGAGGGAAGGAGGGAGGGAGAGAGGGAGGGAGGGAGGAAGGAGAGAAGGGAAGAAGGAAGGAGAGAAGGGAGAAGGGAAGAAGAGAGAAGGGAGGAAGGAAGGAGAGAAGGAAAGAAGGAAGGAAGACAGGGAGTAAGGGAAGAAGAGAGAAGGGAGGAAAGGAGGGAGGAAGGGAACACAGAACATTCTCCCCGTAGAATCTACTCCCTGCTTTCTCGAATCTGTACAAATCAAAAGCCCAGTGTGTGGGAAACAGGGTACCCCACGCTAGAGCTGGAGAGAGGTATTCTCTCCTGTCCAGCAGCCAACATGTGGCCAACAAGGACTCCAAGCAAGGAGTGTTCCCTGAAGAGTACACAGGAAGCACCTATCAGTGTCACTCCAAGTGCATCCTCCACATCTCTCCAAAGCTTGTTGAAAAATCCAGGAAGCTGACATCTTGTGCAAGAGTCCTGGGCTCACATATGGAGTCAGTCCTCAAAGAACTAATTGCACACATTCTTGTTGCACATAGGGGAACCACCCTTCCAACCTTCGGCTACACCGTGTTTTCCATTCTGTGCTCCGCTCCTTGAAATGGGACTGCCATTTTCTTGAGTATTTTTTCTCTTATCTTAATCCCCATCTCCTCTCCTTTTCCCTTGACAACCCTTCATCTCCCATCAAGCACCTTCCTATTTTCTTTTCTTGCTTTTTTTTTAAAATTTGTATGTGTCAATATGTATATCTGGGTGAATGCATGTGTCTGTGGAGACCCAGGAGCATCTTCAGGAAGCACCCTGGATTGTTCTACCTCCTCTTTGCTTTGCTCTAGGGTCTCCCAGGCTCTACCTTCCAGGGCCAGAAGATAGGCCACCCCCCCAGCTTTCTGCCTGGCATTGTTATGTGGGGTCCAGGACCTGAACTCAGGAACTTCTGCTTGCAAGGCAGAAGCTCAACCCCTAAGCCAGCCCCTCCCTCCTGTTTTCAAGCCTTTTCACTTGTGTGACCAACTGGGCTTCATCTAGTTTGTCTGTGATGTCATGTGCCTGACATGATTCAGGGTCCAGCAAGCGTCGCAGATCAGTGGGTACCATTGAGGACAACATCCTCCTTTTCTTCTGTTAGTTCTCATCAGTCTCTCAAGGAGGCGTGGAGCTTCTTGCAATCTTTCCCTTTCCTGGTGTTGATGGGACAGTTCTTTGCAGTCCTTGCCATGTCCAGGAGATAGTGTCCGGTGCACCATTGTCCCACTTCAAGCTCTTGGGATCTTACCACCCCCTCTTCCGAAATGTTCCCTGAGCCTTGGGGTGGGGCTGGATATGACTTAG
This sequence comes from Typhlomys cinereus, assembly GCA_023101885.1. Classification (NCBI taxonomy): domain Eukaryota; kingdom Metazoa; phylum Chordata; class Mammalia; order Rodentia; family Platacanthomyidae; genus Typhlomys; species Typhlomys cinereus. The sequence continues at coordinate 169,848 of JALPQD010000087.1, read as the reverse complement.
ATGTCACTGATTTTCTACAATTCAGCCGGCTGTGTTTTTCTGTAGCAAACACTTTCTGTTGCAGAAGGAGGCTCTGAGGTTGAGCGCTGGGTGCGTCTCCAAACTATGGGCTTAATAACGGGTGTTTAAAAGGCAGCGTGGTGCGGTGTCCTCACAGTTAAACCGTCACAGCCTGCTCTTCCCCTGGGACCTGCACCCTCCCCTTTCACAGGTTTTTATTCTACTTCACAGGAATGTGTTCCCTTCGGACAACTAGACCATAAACTTGATCAGGAGATTGTTGGCTGCCCCCTTGACAGTCACGCCACTATCGCACAGATGGTCACCTCTTGCCACAGGTGATTGTTACTGTAACCGGCTGATTTCCCAGATTATTTTTTAAAGCATATTTGAATAGGAGTCCACAGAGCTTGTTGACATGAATAGGAATCAGGAACAACTGCTTGCTGGTATGATGTCATCTTTTAGGATGATAAAAACATTTAGAACTGGGGAAAAAAAAAACATAAATTTTGGTTGCATAAAATTGTGAACATATGGCATCTGTCTTTCTGCATCTGAGATGTTTCATTCAGTATAATTTCTTCCAGCTCCATGCATTTACTGGTAAATTTCATTAGTTCATTTTTTCTGACAGCTGAATGTGTAAGAAAAGTCTTAAAGGGGAAGGAAGAAAAGGAATAGGACACAGTGAGGAGTGGGGTTTAGCTTCCAGGCTACCAATCATCTGCTTGCAAGCCCCTAAGCCCTCCCCCACAATGACAGGGAACACATGCCCAGTAATAAAAACCAATTTAAACAACAATGGAAGGGGAGGAAAATGGCACTAGACAGGTCGGATGTCTCAGCTCTAACCTGAAACACTTGCTAGCAAACCACCACCTGAACACGGCTCATTGTATCTTTAGATAAGAAAAGCTCTCAGCACCTGAACAACATGCAGCCTGGACAATGGAGGAGACAGAACAACCAGGGTGCAGAACACCAGTGATCCTTAAATGTCAGTCCAAATCAGACCAATCAATCCTCCTCCCATTCCAAGACTCAGGGAATTTTGTGGAAGATGGAGCTGCAGGAGTGCAAGTGCCTGAAGCCAAAGAGGTTCACTGTCAGCCAGGTCACGCTGGACATGACAGGCAGATGCAAGCAGGATCTCACTGCAGTGAGACCTGCCCTCGCCAGTATGCAGGGGTTGGGGCTGGCGTACCCACGTTCCCCCGTGGACCAGTGAGGAGCTCAGGAGAAACAAGCGCAGGCTAGTGGGAAACTTAGGGGCAATGGCTACACAGATGAAAGGGAGCATCCCTATCGGTGGTCAACCCAAGGAAGGACCACTTAAACTGCCACAGAGACCTGAGCCCCCACTAGAGCAGACAACCCAAAGGGAACGCAGTGGCCCACACTAGCAGACAGGCAGGACAGTGACAGGGAGAGAGATGGATTGGTAAAGGGAGTTGAGGGAGGGAGAGGAAGGAGGAGGGAGGAAGATGGAGGAGGAAGGAAGGAGAAGGGAGAGGGAGGGAGGGGCAGAGGTAAGACAACCACTCATCATGTGTCTAAAAGGAGACTTCTTAAGAAAAAGAAAGAAGGGGATCCTGGGTAAAGAGCTTGCTGCGTAAACATGAGGATCTGGGTTCAATCCCCAGAACTCACATTAAAAATAAACACTAGACAGGGTGACTTTCTTCTCCTCCTCCCTTCCTCCTCAAGCTCTTCTTTCTTTGCAGCCCTGACTGAAAAAAAATATTGTGAGCACACTGATGTTTCCAGACAGAAACATTAAACTTTAAAATATGCTATTTATTTATTCATTTATTTATTTATGAAAGAAGGATGGAGAAGGGAAGGAAAGAGGAACAGAGGTAAGCACACTTGTACCGTGGCAATTGGTAGGGGTCAGAGGACAACTTGCAGAGGTCACTTCTCTCCTTCCGTCACGTGGGCTTCTGGGACATCTAACTCAGGTAACAAGGTTTGCAAGCAGGAGCCTGACCCAGCAAACCATCTTGCTGTCTCCTGAGAAGGTTCCCTTAACGTTGTGTGAATTCCTGAGCCTCAAATAGTGACCCACACCTATAATCTCTTGCTTGAGGAGGAGGCAGAAGTATCAGGAGTTCAAAACCCGCCTAAGCTGTACAGCAAATCTAAGGCTAACCTGCTCAAGACCTTGTCTCGCACTCGACGATAAATCTCTGTAATACAGTAATTGCAAGGAGTATGAACAGGAGGGATGGGGTAGGAGGGCCACACCAGAAATAAGGAGAGAGGGGACCATGTTACAGCAGAGAAAATAAGCCTCCATCAAGGACTGCAAGTAAGCAATGAGACATCTGGTTAAGTTCACAGACTTTTCGTTCCTGATCATTTACAACTGAGGGGTTATGATCTCACCAGAAGGGGAGGGCATATAGTCTGGCAGATAAAAAGTAACCATTTTCTAAATGGGTGATTGACCCCTCCCTCACTGTGGTTTCCTACTTTTATTACATCTACCTTTGAATATACTCTTATAACAAGACTCTAGTTTAACAGCTTTTTGTCTCTGGCCAGGGGGTGACATACAGTGCCCAGCAGGATGGAGTGATGGGCATTGCAGGAGCAGCAAAACCGCAAAAGAAAATCAACAAACCATAATCCAGAACTTCAGAGACTCTATATCAACCACCTAGAACTAGGCCAGCCTAATATCTCCCCATCCTGAAGCTCAGGGAAATTTGCAGAGAGGGGGCGGTTAAGAGTGTAAGAGCACAAGGATGGGAGGAGCAATGATATGCAAGACACTCCACACAAGTTAGGGCCGAAGCAATCATAATTGGACTTTGCATGCCCTGCACATTGTCCAACACACTATTGACCCCACAAAGTCTAGCATTTGCTAAAAGCACCAAGATCCTTGGAGGCAAGGGATTGACAGCCAAAATAGTGTTCCTATGCTTAAGGGGAACACAGGAAAGGGTTCAGGGAAATGCCACTGGGTCCTTGTACGTCATCGGAGAAGAGGACCCAGAGGAGAGTTTGGCATGCACATTGAAGGATTCTCCAGGGATTGGGGGAGGGAAGGCACTGGGGGGTGGGGAGGGAGGAGTGAGGGGAGGGTGAGCAGAGGGGTGGGGGGGGAGGAGGGAGGGAGGGAACCGGTGTAACTATTAAGCTTGTATGAGCAGAGATAATAAAAAATGTTAAAAAAAAAAAGACCTTGTCTCGGAGGAAAAGCCATAAGAAGCTACATTTGAAAGAAACTGATGATCCTGAGAGTGAAGGATCTATGTTCATAAGGAATGTCAATCACCCCACCCATAAGAAAACACAGTATTGGACTGGGGATGGCTCAGGGTTATGGTTTGCCTTGCAACCAAAAGGACCCAAGTTCAGATCCCGCAGATCTCTCTTAAAAATGCAGATATGGTAGTGACCTGTAATTATGGGCCTGGAAGGGAGAGCCTGGGAAACCCTAGAGCAAAACAATAAAGAGGTAGAACAATCCAGAATGATTTGCAATGTTGCCCTTGGGCCACCACAGGCACACAAATATGCATGCTTTCAAAACAAAATGGAAGGAAGGAGGGAAGGAAGGGAGGATGGAGAGAAGGAGGGAAGGAGGGAGAAAGGGAGGGAGGGAGGAAGAGAGGGAGAGGCAGGGAGGCAGGGAAGGAAGGAAAGGAGAGAGGGAGGCAAGGGAGGAAGGAAGGAAGGGAAGAGAAGAGAGAGAAATAAAGAAGGAAAGAAAGATAAAACAAGAAAGAAGAAAAGAGAAGCAAGCTCGGTATTTCTTGTTCCTCGTAGGGAACCTGTCATGGTTACACTGGAGACCCGGAAGTCATGTCTCCCCACCCAGCAGTTTCTGCCCCTCCAGGGCCTGGCAGCCGACACCTACGGGCCTCCTTCCTTTTGAAGTGCAGAAAACAAGGAAACACTGTCTTCTGCTCTTGGGCCTGTCACCGCTCTTGCCGAAAGGCTCCAGTGAGGAGGTTTTTGTCCAGTGCCCGACTGAAGTGCGTCCAACAACTGTCGCCGATGTACTTTCCCCCAGATTTGCTTATTTAGTGGTTTCCAGGCCTCAAGAGCCGAAACCTATTTGGAATTCACCCAGACTGTCCTGGAGAGCAGTTGGCTCCAAGTATGGGCATTTCCCATAGAAAGGCACGCATCTGAAGGGTGTTTGGGGCATCCTCTAGTACCTTGGGTTCTTTGGGGAAGTAACAGAATCATCCATGTGTGCATTACAGGGTTCTCCCAATAGGATGCATGTCAGATGCATGAGGATATTTATCATAGGAACCGGCTCACAAAAATGGAGGCCAAGAGGTTCCACCATATCCCATTCACAAGGCAGGGAACCAAGAAGGTCGGCGTGAACTGAAGGTGGGAGGAAAGGCCATGGCGTGTACCTCCCACGAACTGTCCTTCGTGGATGGAATGGGCAGGTGGGCTGACATCCCGCACTCGGACCAAGCTGAACGTCCGTCAGGAGAGCACATCAAAAGTGACTTTTGAGGACCATTCTCTAGCTGCCGCCAGGTGCCTGTCAGGTGTGGTCCAGGTGTCACAGCCCTCAGGACATCAGCTGAAAACTAGCAACAGAGAGACTGGTTCTCTAGAGCAAGGAGGGCAGCAGGTAAGGAACATGGGTGGCTGAAAGCAGGAATATACAGGCTTTTGAGGGGAGCAGGGGCCGTCCAAGCACAGAGAAAACATTTAAAGAATGAAAATAAAAGGAAGAGGAAGAAGGAGGAGAAAGAGAAGAAGAGGAGGAGAAAGAAGAGCTGGAGGAGGAAGGGGAGCAGAAGGAGTGATAAGATGCTTTGATAAGCATCCCATAATAGGTGCTTGTTGGAAAGGTTGATAACAGCTAATTGGTGAAGCTTCCCATCTTAGATGGGCGTCCTCATGTGCTAGAATGGTGGCTTATCGGGCCTATTTTGGTTTTGAGGAATTCCTGTGCCATCCCAGTTGTACTTGTGCCAGGGTGCTGCCTTCGCAGCCTCCTGACTCCCTTTTTTGGGGAATCCACTTTGGCACTGACTGACCAATGTTACTTTCATTCTCCCACATTCCTAAAATCTGTCAGTCACTTGTCATGAGCCACCCTCTAGACCAGACCCTTGCACAAAGAGGTGACTGCCCAGGGAAACGGTTCCGGGGCATTGGGACAGAGCTGTGACTCTCTCTTAGTATCATAACTCCTCTGGCTGTACCGATGCCCAAAGAAGGGACCCAGCAGAGATCATTCCCTGGAGAAAGGCGGGAGTGCTCTGCATTGTCACTGCTGCTGAGATTCAGAGTCCAAGAAAAACAGACTCACAACATGCCGAGGTTTGGGAGAAATGAGGTTGAGTTTTCAGATCATCCAGAGAGATGATGAATGAAGAGCTATAAGCAAACAGTCAGCAAGCCCAGCACTCAGCCGCAACCCGAAGGACTGAGCATCAGACAAAGCAGTAGCCAGAAGAAAGGAAAGAGAAATCTGCAAGTGGGAAGGGGAAAGGTGCTGCAGGAAGATCCCAGAGCCCCCAGGGTGTTAATCTGCACTTTTTCCAGTGCCCTTTCTTCCTTTGGCACAAGACGCAGACACAGCCCGTAGATCAAGAGAGAAAGCACCACTCCATCTTCACCAAGAACCAGGGCTGCAAGAATCGAGAGAGCAGGATGATGTCCTACAATGTTAGTTGTTAAAAACTCAGATACTTTATGATATGGAGGAAGAGATGATCGTGGACTCCAGTTGTACATAAATTTCAGATGGTTCTTCAACTCTTCTCTCACCAACAAAGCGCTGGGTCAGGCCATAGCCCTCATGCCCTTGGTTCACGGTCCCCTTTGTGGATGCACCTAACTGGGTGTGGTTTGAGGAGATAAAGATATAAGGCACCTGCATTCCAGTTTTCCTGTGGGCTCCTGCCAGCCTGAGGAAGTGTCAGAGAGCACAGTTGTAGAGTCCACTACCCGCAGCGTGGCGTGTCTCTACCCACTCACACACTCATTCACACGATTGCACAGCTCCTGGCTGTGAGGACGAAGAAAGGCGGGTTCCGGCCGTCTCCGCCTCCGCCTCAATCTCCCAGAGACTCGGCCACGGGAAGGGGAGATTGTCAGAAGCAGATCTCAAGTTTATTGGGGGAGACAAAGGAGCTTATATAGACAAAAAACCACAAGGCGCCAAATGGACACCCAATTGTGTCCAAGGTCCACACAACCTTCAGGTACCACAGGTGAAGTCCAATGTCACTCAGCACAGAGGGCAGGTCAGTATCTGGAAGCCAATTAGGGCTCCCTGTAATGTGATCAGGTTTATGCCCAGGACACTAGCCCTCAGCGCCATCTTTAGTCCCGTGTCCCGTCCCGTCCCCCCCCCATCCCCCGTCCGTCCCTCCCCCTCCTCCCCCCCCCCCCCCGTGCTGGGCCATGCCCTGGGGCAAATCCTGGGCAGGCCCAACACACAGTAAGGCCTTTCTGACCACCCGCCCACTGTTTTCATTAAGCTAAGGACCCCAGGCTTCAGAACACCAATTATAGATCCTGCAATGACACGAACAGAAGATTACTGCCTTTCTCCAAGAAATTCTCTTGGGGATCCCGGTAAAATTCAGTTCCTGACTCAGCAGCCCCGGGATGCTGACACACTCGCAAGTGACACAGATGTGGCTGGCCTGTGATCACACTTGGAGGAGCAAGCTTTAGAGAACAAATGTGTGAAGGAGAGTGTGCTTGCCACAGGTGATGCTAGATTGACATGAAACTGCTGCAAAGAAACAGAAGAATGGAACAAGAGACAGAAACGGAAAGACAGGTGATCACATGTGACAAGCATGCACATATGCATTAGGATCATTCCCAAAGCCCCAGCGAAGGAAGGGATGTGCTAACTTCTTGCAGCTTCTCATTCTCAGTTAAAAGCTTGGTTCCTGCTTGTAGAAGCCAATCAACACCTTCCTGGAGCTGTGCAAGCGAGCACGGCAAGACTTCTGCTGTGTCCACTCCAAAAGAACACTTCGAGATTGCACCTTCTACACCAGTTGATTTCCTTCGATCTGTTTGCAGGCGAGAAGTAGTAATCAGTGTGTCGGAAAGAGAGGACTCCTGACGGAGACTAAATTAAAATGGAATCCTCTTTAGCCATAAAGAATAAAATTATGTTATTTGTTAGAAATGTGAATGGAGATCATCATATCAAAAAAAAAACCCAGCCAGATTCAGAAAACACAAATATATTGCTAGTTTTCTTTCATTTGCGGATACTAGATTTTTATATAGCCACATAGATACATTGTAAAAGCAGAAGGGAGATGAGGAGGGAAGGAGACTAGTAAGAATGCGAGGGGGAGGGGGAGGAAGAAGATGGCGAAGGTTGGGGTGAATCTAGTCAAAATGTATGGTATACTTGGAAGCATTTATCTTTATGAAACTTAGAACTATTACATTGATATATACCAATAAAGTAAGTACATAAGAAAGTATTGAAGAGATACCACATAATTTCACTCTCTGGTATTAATACTGAAACCCCATTTTGATTTCCTCACAACTGTTCACCTGGCCACCGAGCTGGCCACTAGAAATTTTGGGGCTAAAATCGTGAACTCAACACTTCCAATCCATTGCTTGGTCTTCTACAGGCTTAAGACTTTCCATTTTAACATTTTGCTAAATATTTTCCAATGATAATTTTTTCAAAGTGAGGTGTCGTGGTTTGAAATGTGTCCCCCCCAGACACACATGTTTGGGAAGGTCATGGCACCTTTAGGAGGTGGAGCCTTGAGGTGGGTTAACTACACCCTACTTCCCAGGGGGTCTCAGAGCTCTTACAGTTGGCAGTCTTGCAGCTCTGAGCTACCTGGATGTCTGCAGTGACCTAGTGACCTAGTGCTCCGGCTTCTACCACCAGCCATGCTGTTTCCTATATCTATATCTACTCTATAACTATATCTCCTCTCTGGAACCGTAAGCTGAATAAATCTCTCTTTTCTCCCTTAAGTTGCTTGACTTTGGGTGTTCTCTCCGAGCAACAGAAAAGAGTTAACTGTTGACCTTCTCTTTTGAGACAGAGGGACAAGGTGAACCAATGGTGAGAAGAGTGTGGCAGGACCAACGGAAGTGCCCCCCTACTTCAGGACCTGCCATGGTTTGAAATGTGTCCCCCACAGACTCAGGTGTTTGGAATGTTATGGCACCTTTAAGAGGTGGAGCCTTGCTGGAGGAGGCCATTGGCTGACCCTGTCCCGCTTGAGGGAGAGAGTCTGTCCCCATGAAGGACGTGACTCAGTCCTCCAGCTTCTGCCAGCCAGCCATGCCCTTTCTGGCATAATGGACAATATCTCCCCTCTGGAATCACAAGCTGAATACACTCCCCTTTCTCCCTTAAATTGCTTGACTTTGAGTGGTGTGTCTCACAGCAACAGAGAAGCACAACTGCTACAAGACCCTGGTCTTTTTTTCTCTTCCTGCCTCACTTCTTACAACACCTCACATAGCCCCAGTTGGCCACTGTGTAGCTGAAAATTACCTTGAACTTTCTACCCTCCTGCCTCCCCTCCTGGGTGCTGGGATTGCAGCTTGGTGCTTCACCACGCCTGATTACACAGCGCAGGGGCGAAGGGTCTCCAACCTGGGACTCTCTGCATCCTGGGCAGGCACTTTACCTTCCGTGCCGCCATCTTGGACCTCCCTCTCTCTGTGATGCACCACAGGATGGAGGAAAGTCAACATGACAACATGTGTGCACAGAGCCTCAAGCAGAAGCCACAAAGGTTCTGAAACGTATTCTCGAGCTTCGAGTCTGAAGTCAGGTTGTGGCTGCAGATCTGTCCACTTGTTTACTCTACTTCCCTCCTGCATGACTTCACTTACTGAAGGACCCAACCCGCTCACTGATTTCTAACACGTAGTAGGTCTCGTCTGAGAATCAATTAGTAATCGAGTGTGTTCTGAAACTCCTTAAAGGAAATATATATATATATTTAATAACCCTGTGCCTTCTGGATCTTCAGAGAGTTCTTTACATCTACTTATGTTTGTGATACTTGGACAGGTAAGCAGAGGGTTGGGTCAGTGGCTCATGGGGTAAAGTCTGCCTCACAAGCAAACAGATCTGAGTTCAGATCCCACGTAAGATGTGGGATGTCAGAAATGATAGCGTCCTGTCATTCTGGCCATGGAAGGCAGAACCTGGGAAACCCTAGAGCAAAGCAACAAGGAGGCAACGTCATTTAAGACGGTTCCCAAAGTCACCCTCGGGACTTCTGGCATACATGTATTCAAGCGCCCTCTTGTCCACATGCCCACACATACATGTACCCACAATCACATGGAAAACACAAACACAAGCAAAGAATAGCAAAAGAAAAGGAAGCAGAGAAGGAAAATCCACCTTTGTATGTAGCAGGTCCACATACGTGCGTGTGGTCATGTCCCGGTGCCTGTTGGAGCGGTGCTGGTGAGAGACACTGAAGGAAAAGCAAACGCTGTGAGTCCCTCATGTCCCAGACACTTTCTTGCTTTGCAGCGAGTCAGACCCTCAGACCAGTAAACCAGGAGATGTATTTCAGAAAAGAATTCATCAGAAGCTCATTAGCGTTGCCACCAACTCATCTAGGACCAGACAGCAGAGCCTGTCTTAGACATGGTCACCTGACCATGACAAGAAAAGCCATTCTGGAGAGAACTGACATTTGATTCTGATTTTTGCCCAACAGCTTTTGATTTTCCAGAAAGCCAAAGAATCTTCTCTGTGTGCTCAGCCTACTGACGCGTAACCAACTAGCCCAGGGAGCGACAACCTAACAGTTGCCAATAAGGTAAAAATGAGGTTACAGAATTCATTTTCAAAGTTTCCTCTCACTTTGTTTGTTTGTTTGTTTTTAATGAAATTGGCAGTGCAAGGCTGCCCCATTGAGGACCGGGTCCAGAAAAGCACTGTCGTCTTCATCTATTGCTCTTATCCGGCTCTAATGTTCCTTATAACGCAGCTAATAACCAGCCATCGGCCACCCCACTCCTGTCATGTGGCTACAGCGCTCAGCAATCGCCCGAGCGGTGAAACTGACAAATGAACCTGCATAATCACTTTGGGTTTCTTTGTTACATCTCACAGTGTGAAGACCGCTTCCGCTCAGCACGTCGCCCCAACACAAACAAGTGCTCTCCCTGTTCTGGCCATCAATCTCGCCTGATTGTTGGCGTCCCAGCTCCATGCTGCTTCCCCCACCCACCCACCCATCTTGGCAACCCTTTTCCCCTCTCCAGCAAATCCATATCTCTGAGCTGAGACCTTTGATAGATTTTCCTCTCTCTTCAGCAGGGTCTCAGAAAGACACAGAAAAGCAGGCAGCCAGGGATAGAAAGGACGGGAAGCTCTTCTGCTTCGGAAGGCTGTTTTCCTTAGGAGAGAAATAATAATGATGAACTCATTAAAATCCAGTTGCGATGACGGCTTCCCTTTTACCTTTTTCGAGCTTTTTATAGTTTCAAATCATTAACTATCAGCGTGAAGCTCAAGGGTAGCCCCAGCCGTCAATGCATACGTGTCACATGTGACAGTCATACTTTTGAAGAGCCTGTCACAGCCTTTCTCCAAACAAGTCTCATTAGTGCTCAAACTGTCTTTCTATTCTCACTGCGTCTTTTCTCTGATTTCTTTCTAATTAGTTTGAGGGTGTTTTTTTCTTTTTTTTTTTTTTTCCAGGTTCCCTTGTTCCACAGTTTCAGTATTTGACAGCTACTGTGCTTCATCGTTTAGCTCTGACAATTGTCAACTTTGGCTCTCAGAGAGCAAATTCTGAGGCTCGGGCTGTTAGGACAGCATCTCCTTTCTTCGCTCCAGGGATTGACTCAAGGAAAAGAGGTAAGAGATGGAGCTATCTGTTGTTGGGCTACATGCTGAGGATGTATCAAGCTACTGAATGGGGAAGAGATGAAAGACTGTCCCAGACCAACCTGAGAAAGAGCTCTGACTTCACCCCCGATGTGTTTTGGCACAATCAGTAATTCCTTACCTTAGAGCTTCACGCAGCCAGAGCATTGCACAGAGAATTCCCACTAGCTTTCCAAAAATTCACACTGTGGAAGTCTAACATGCGTGGACGTTTAAGCTAGCCTGTAAAGTGATTTGATAAATTTTTAACCAACAGGCATGATTGAGGGCAGAGTACTATTTGAAAATGCCTTTTCAATGAATGGAAGAATGGCATCCTAATATTGCAGTTCTTCCCTCTTCCGCAAGGATAGAGGAATAGTATTCTTTCATCCTAAAAGTTAACAGGAACACAAGATCAGTGAAGCATTCAGTGTGAGTTCAAATGGCCTTCTCCTGAAGCATTGACTTGAAGTCCATTGGAAGATTAGAGAGTTTCCCCCTTTGAATAGAATTCTCTGTTTAATCTTTAATGGTGTACCATTAAAATGAAAAGATAAAGGCAATTAATACAGTTCTTCTCTGGGCTCTCACATCAACTTTCAAATAGCATAAATATGAAGGCATATCAAAGTAGATAGCAATGCCTTAACTATATGTCACTCAACATCGTCTTGTCAAGAGGTGTCCTAACGGTATCTCCTTTTATACAGTGCCCGACACATTTTTTAAAAAAGTTTTCCTTCATTTCACTTAGGTTATTAATCTACTGTCTTTTAGCAAACACAAAAAACTTTTATGTATCATTTGATAAATGGTCTTTGTCCCAAGAGATTATCAGAAAAACTTCTTTTGGCGTGAAATAGTTGCCATGGTTGGACTGGAAATAACCCGGGCCAGTAATGAGTGCACAGCCTTTATCTTCCAGCATCTCCTGGTATTTATTCACCCTCGGTTTTGTCTGCAAAACGTACCTGAAATATTATTGGCAAGAAAGACCATCCCAACACTGACTCCATTCTTTGGCCATATGTATTCATGCAGACAATACTGTCCTTGTTAAGTGGTCTCTCTCTTTCTAATTATGAAAGGAAATCCCCAGGGCACGTCATGTCAATAGCGGAACTTAAACTGGAGGAAAAAAAAAAGGTTAGGGAGAAAATGACATTTCAATGGCTATTAATGAGAGTTTTGTGTTACAAAAGGGAGTTTGCAGTCCTTAGAAAGGAAAGGATAGGAAAGAATACTTGAAAATTCTAGGAAATACCAATTTCATAGCCAGCAGCCTGAATTCACTTAATCTAGATAATACCTCACAGATATGCCTAGAGATTTGTGCTGGAAATGATTCTAGGGCCTCTCGACGTAAACCATGATAAACAACTTGTTAAATACACAAGTGGAGGAAAGCTAAATCTGTCCATTTCAGCCCCATAATGGCTCTCTTCATTACAGAACCATCATAGCCACATCTAGGTTACCGATGACTTGCCTCTTGAGAAATCTAGGGACAGGATAGAGAGACGGCTCATGGGTTAAGACACTGCCTTGCAATGCGGCCTGCACTTCTGGCCCTACTGGGCAGAGCCTGGAAAATCCCAGAGCAAAGCAAAAAAGAGGTAGAAACAATCCAGGATGATTCCCAAAGTCACCTTTGGTTCTCCACAAGGACACATAGTGCCCTCTCTCTCTCTCTCTCTCTCTCTTTCACACACACACACACACTAAATAAGTAAATAAAATAAGTTTTAAAAAAAAAAAACCTAAGACACATCTTAGAATGTACAAAAGTATGAGAATTTTTTTGCTACTTGTAGATGAATAAAGACAGTAGGGAAAATAAATGTTGAGGTCAGATGTAATCTCTTTACTATTCATTTTTTATCCTTGATTTATGGTTCATAATTTCTATGATAAAAATAAAAAATAGAATAGTGATCATTGAGTTGTTCAGTGTTTAAAATCTTTGCATCACAAGCAAAAAAGACCTGTATACAAGAGGGCACTTGAGTGTGTATACCTGTGGAGGCCCAAAGGTGACATTCGGAGTCATCCTGGATTCCTCTATCTCCTTATTGCTTTGCTCTGAGGTTTCCAAGGTTCATTTTCCAGGATCAGAATTGCAGGCCACCACTATTTCTCATTTGTAGTGCTGGCTATATTTTAGGGTCAACAGAGGAAGTACTTAGAATTGGAGGTTCCAAGGGAATCTTTGGGGAGAAAACATTGTAGTGTACATTTTGCCAAACTCTCCATGTGATTCTTGGGTCTTAGCTGATTAATGGTCGTTAAGTCTGCACAGAATAAAAAAACTTCATAAATAAATAGAAATGGATTGGAGAGATGGCTCAGGAGTTAAAACTCTGCTTTGTGAGCAGAAAGAGTTGAGGTTGGATCCCAAGATCCCACATAAAAATGCCAGGCAGAGGGGGCTGGAGAGGTGGCTCAGGGGTTAGGCCTCTGCCTTGCAGGCGGAAGGTCCTGAGTTCGGATCCCAGATCCCATGTATAGATGCCAGCAGAAGCGGGGGCAGCCTGCATTTCCGGTTCTGGTAGGGCGGAGCCTGTGAATTCCGGGCAGAGTAAACAAGGAGGAGGTGGAGGCGTCCATGGTGGTTCCCGAATTTGTCCATGGTTCTACACACACACACACACACACACACACACACACATATACACACATATACACACGCGCACACATGCATACACGCACAATTGAATAAATAATAAATAAAAAAATAAATAAAAGATTTTTAAAAAAATGCCAGGCAGAAATGGCAGTAGCCTGCACTTCTGGAAAAATCCCAGAGTGAAGTCAAAAGGAGGTAGAAGCAATACAGGATGACCACTAAAATCTCTCTTGGGCCTCCAAAGGCATACACAATACCCTATGAGACACACACTAAATAAATAAAGAAGAAAATAATAATAAACAAATACATAAAAGTCTACATATTTCATTTGAAAGCAAATTCTTTTCATGGTGTCGTAGGAAGGCTTTGGGCTCTGACATATCTGCATTCGAACCTATGGCTCATCAGCCCTAAGTCACGTGACTACTGACAAATTACCCTAAGCTTCTGGGCACCTGGGAAAGCAAGGATGAAGGAATTTGTCCGCGGCCTGTCCACCAGTGTGGAGTACCATAGAGGAGCATTCCTCTATCTCCTCCTCCCCTTTCCTACCAGAGAAAAGACTCAATGACACAGGTGAAAGGAGGAGAGGCTGAGGCGAGGGAAGCACACCAGACAGCGAGGACCGCGATCATTTCCCTAAACCTCAACAACTTCCGATAACCTCGAGGTGAGAAGCTCAGTGCCAAAGTTTTCTGGGGTTCAGGAGAGCCACAGTTCCGATGACTTTCTGAAGTATTGTGCTCAGTTCCTAAGACCGCCATGTTTGGTAAATGGTTGGGAAACAATTCAGAAACTGTGACAAATTCATGAAGACCAGAAAAAAAAAAAAGAAATCAGATCCCATTTGAAAATGCATTTGTGAAAGCAGAAAGTACCATAGAGTCAGTTTCCCCCACCTTCCAGGTCTTCAAGTAGATTCTTCCTAGATGTGAGAACTTGGCTATTTCTTTCCTTAGCAATAATTTCAAAAGTCAACAGTCTTACAAAGCTTCCTCTTAAAACCTTTTTCTGAACAGGGTAAGTTCTGTTGATCAAATATTTACTGATCAACTTATATTATTAATATTTGCTCTGTGCTCCCAGACTGCATGGCATGTTTCCCTCCATTATATATTTATGCCACTTTATAAATATGTGTTTTCTTTTGCATTCCTGTACTATATCGTATGATCCTCCGAAACAAAAACCAAGATGTATTTGGCTTTGAATTCCTTTCTCAGCGCAGTGCCCAACACACTGTGGTTTCAAGAAAAAGAAATGGAATGAAGAATGTTTGTTTACTGAACAATGAAGCACAATGTGCAAAAATTCCACGTAGGTGTACCTCCAATATTTGACAAAGAACAATCCTATGCACAATAAATGAAAGAAGGTGAAATAAAACATTAGCAAGTTTAATCTGGCAGTAGACAAAAAAAATAAAAAGTGATGTGTGTGACTTACTATGCAATGGTTGGACCAAGAGTTCAACAATAGTCCATCAGAAAATTTGCCAATCAAGCCTATTGTAGCAAAATATCAGAGAAGAGCTATACATAAAACTTAGCAAATGCTTTTTTAAAAAAAAAAAGCATTTGATAGAATAATATTTCTGTAATATGATAAAAATTTTAAATCATAATAAACACCATCTTCAGAGTTAATGGTAAATCTTCAGGTTCAGTCAGATGAAAGTCAAGATAATTCTAACCAATAATATATGCTTCTAATTCCACCCATTTCTATTGTTACACACATTTAAAATAAATACTTTTCAAAGACACAATGAAGAGAAAGGAAGAGGACAAAGTTATCATTCCTTAGAAATGGTATCTTCCTTTCAAAATGCAAAAAAAAAAAAATAGTTCAGTTTTACTAAGATGATCAGCTAAAAGTTGAATAGGTAGCCCTAACTCTCCCATGAGTGCTAACTCAATTATTTGTAAGTTTTCTTCCCTGAAAATCAACCCTGAAAGAAATATGGAGAAAGGTGCCTAATCTCCCCCCACATTCCCACATATATTCTAAAAGAAAGAGAGACAGACAAAAAATGGGGGAAGAATGGAATTCCAGGTGGGCACCTGTGTAACTCTGAAACAATTCTGCACTGCCTGGCATGAGAAACAGGTACATTTGACCCAGGCAGAAGTGACTCAGGCTAAGAACTTGGCATTCAGCTCTGGGTTCTCCTGTGCCAGTGGGTGTCCCAGTGCCTTCCTACAATCAATGGCACCAGCATGGCTAGAGAACCTGTGAGAAAACCAACCCATGTTCCTGGACTTCGGCCAAGGACATCAGGAATCCTAAGAGCGAAGCCCAAGAATCTGCCTTATTTGCACGTCCCTGAAGTGTTGCATGGGATGCAAATACTTTCAAATACTGTGTGTCTCTGAAAGAACAGCAGGCGCAGAGCTGAGCGAAAGCTCTGTCTGGTTTGAGGACTATTGCCTGTGGTTACCAGGGTCTGTGGATACTCACATTAGAGTTTCCTGGGATGATACAGCTTGAGTCTTGCCCTTTCTCCATGGCTTTCCACAGCAAACACCTCACAGGGAAAATGAGCTGACAGGAGCATGGGCCACAGTGCAAAGTATCAAAGGATAATGATCATTTTTAAAGACATACTGAAAACATATCCCATCATGAACAAAAGGTAATAATAGTACCGGGAAACCAAGAACTTAAAATTAGCCAAAAGTGGGGCTGGAGAGGTGGCTCAGGGGTTAAGCCTCTGCCTTGTAGGTGGAAGGTCCTGAGTTCAGATCCTAGACCCTACGTGTAGACGCCGGGAGCCATGGTGGTTCCCGAATTCACCTGTGGTTCTACACACACACACACACACACACATACACACACACACACACACACAATTGAATAAAATAAATTTTAAAAAATTAGCCAAAAGTTATATTAAATCAAATTGAGAAAACTCTAGCGATTTGGCTTGTGAACAAGAAAATATTGAAGATAACTACTCATAGCACTAGTTATGAACTATTAAAATAAAGCTGAGCGATGGCTCAGTGGCTAAAGTCTTTGGCTTACAAGCAAAAGGATCTGAGTTCAGATCCCCAAATCCCATGTAAAAATGCCAGGCAGATATGGCAACTACTTGTAATTCTGGCCCTATAAGGCGGAGCCTGGGAAACCCCAGAGTAAAACAATAAGAAGGAAGAGCAATGCAGGATGATTCCTAATGTCACCCTTGGATCTCCACAGGCACACACACTCAGATGCCCTCTTGCATATCCACATTCACACACACACAAATATGTGCACACATGCATGCATGCACATAAATGTAAACACAAAATAAAAAACAAAGATTCCTATTCATCTATTTATTTATTTGAGGGAGGGAAGGAAAAGGGAGAGAGAGAGAAAGAAAGAGAGAACAAAGGAAGGAAGGGAGGGAGAGAGATGGAGATAAGGGAGAGAGAGGGGGAAAGCAAGAGAGAGAACAAAGGAAGGGAGGGAGAGAAAAAAGGAGAGGGAGAGAGATGGAGATAAGAGAGAGAGAGAGAAAGAAGGAGAGAGAGAGAGAACACACCTTGTGCGGGGATGCAGGTCGGAAGACAACTTTCAGAAGTCGGCTCTCTGCTCCCAGCACATGGGCATCCAGTGGTTAAACTCAGGCTACTACGTTTGCAAGCAGGTGACTCACTTGCCAAGCTATCTTACACAAAGAAAACAAGCTTTTTGATTCCAAGGACAGGGCTCAGTGGATAGAGTTGCTTGTCACCAAGTCCAATGACCGAGTTCAATTCATGGAATCCATACGGTGAGAGGAGAGAACTGACTTTCTCAAGTTGTTCTCTGATCTCCATATATATGTCATGGCATATAATGGTACACACACACACACACACACACACACACACACACACACACACACAATAAGTGAATAAATAATGTTTTAAAAGACTTAGAAGTGCCCCTGGGGAATATAAAACAGAGGCACTGATAAACTGCCACGTACAACTGAAAGCTTCAGTGGGAAGCAGATACGCCACAATGCATGTGCTTTTAAGTAAAAAACACAGACTGGAAAGCCATGCTTGTATGTCACAGAACAAGGAATTATTGACCTCGATGCTCAAGGTGCACAAACAACTTATTCAAGATTTAAAAATATAAAATAATCAGAACAGATTATTTCCCAAAAGAACAAGTATAAATGTTCAATAATCACCAGATGTTCTCTCTTACCAAAGAAATGAAAATGAAAGGATGAAGACCAATGAGATGGCTTGGCAGGTGAGGCACCTGCTGGCAAGTCTGGAGTTCAATGCCCAGAAACCCAAATAGGGGAAGGAAAGAACTAACTTCTAAAAGCTCTTCTTTGACCTCTACCCATGCCTCATGGCATGCACCTGTATTCTCTCTCTTTCCCCCAACTCACTTTCTAATAAATAAATAAATACTCAGAAATAAAAGGATTGATATACCATTAGATTGGTGAAGACAAAAAATAAATAACTACACAAATCAGTACTGGAAAAGGTACAGCAAATACTTAGGGTTGATTGATGAGAATGTGAACTCATACTCTCTTTCTAGTGATCATTTTGAAAAGCCACTTTTCAGAAAGAAAATCAAGAAAATAATGTTAATAAAATGTTATTTAAGGAAATTGGAGCTTTAAAGGCAATATCTAATACTCTTAAAATGGTAATCTTTGTCACATATAAATATTCACATTTTATCATTTGTAAGTACACGTGCAAAAAATAGTTTGGCCAGTGTGATCCCAATGGCTGAAGCTCAAAGTACAAGTACATACAATTGCCTTGTGTGTACAGAGACACGTGTGTGCTTGTTTTCACCAGTATCATACTGGCTAGATCGTGATCAAGGGATTTCATGAGAATATCTTTACATGAATCATTATACTTTTCTATTACTCTAAATTTCTAAAGTAATGATCAGATCACGTGCCAGTTTTAAAATGTAAGACTGCTTTTTAGACATTATTCACCCAATGAGATAATAGTTTAGTGTAATCGATTCAGTTCAGGATCACACACAGTTACCTTAAAGCATATCTTCTTTGAGCAATCTTTCCATTAAGTTCAATTTTGTTCTCTCTCTCTCTCTCTCTCTCTCTCTCTCTCTCTCTCTCTCTCTCTCTCTCTCTCCTCCTCCCCCCCAACTTTGGACACAGGCAAAACAGGAAGCACTCAAAAGCTAGGATTCTAAATATAAAACCACTAGTTCACTTCCTTCTCAGTAATTTTGGTTACAAATTCATCTTAGATCAACATCATTTGGACTAGTTAAAAAGAGACACACTATGGATAGAAAATTAAAATAATGTTAATGTGTCATCAATATGTTTGAAAGTCCACTGTTGTCTAAGCCAAGTGGAAGCATGTGAAAGAAAAGAAAAGGGCAGAAGAGAACGGGGTAATAAACTCTGATCCTAAGTAGGGAAGGAATAAATGTAGAAAATTTTAGATTCTAAGTCAGTATCTGCAGCGCAGGATGGAGTTGGAGGAAACATACAAAAAAATGGTTTCTATAAATTAGTGTTCATAGTCAGTTCATTCATCCTTTTGGTCTGAATCCAGTCAGATATTATCTCCAGGTGCACTATTTGGCACTGAGATAGACATTAAAGTTAAATGTTTATTGGTGACATAATATATCAGAACAATGTTCCAACTCTGACCTGGCTTTGTGTCTATAAGGAAGTCTGTATGATTCTTAATGGCAGTTTCCCTAAAAGTCAAGAAATGTTCTCACTGGGGTCTTCTCTTCATCTAGAGGCAAGCTGTCTATTGTGCACAGTGTCCAGTCATAATCACACTCTAAACATTAAAGAGAGTTATGATTATTGGGGCCAGAGAGATAGTTCAGCAGATAAAGCACGTGGAGACCTGTGTTCTATTCCCAGAAGCCCATGTGGTAAAAGGAGAGAACTGACTTCCAAAAGTTGTCCTCTGACTTCCCACCTGTGTGCCATGGCATGCATGTACTATCTGTCTATCTGTCTGTCTGTCTGTCTCTGTCTCTCTCTCTCAAATAAATAAATAAATAAATATTCTATCTTATTCTAGGATTATTCTACCTCTCAGATAAATTTAACCAGTGTGGTAGGAAACACCTAACCTCCGGAGGGCCAGACCCTCTATGACAATGCACATCAAATGCCTAACATGTTGGCCCAACCATTCCAGTTCTAGAAATTTCCTCTAAGACTTATTTGGAAATGTTAGTACAGTTCTATTCTAATCAAAAATGGGGGAGACAATTAAAATGTGCTTAGGTCTCCTCCTTTTGGGAGACAGGCACTACATATGTCCTTAAAGTCTAATAAACTTTCTTTAAAATAACAATGGGGGTAGGGATGGTAGAGAGAAGTTTTAGAGATTCAGCTTTGCCCCATAAACAGAAGAAGCTGGTTTCAGATTCCAGATCTGATGTAAATGCCATATAAAAATGGTGGTAACCCTGTTATTCTGGCCCTGGAAGATGGAACCTGGGAAATCCCAGAGCAAGTCAACAAGAAAGTAGAACAATCTGGGATGATTCATTAAGTCACCCTTGGACATCCAAGACACACACGGTGCCCTCTGATACACATGCTTACACATAGATACATACATGCATACCAACACCTACACACATACAAGACAAAAAAAACTTTAAAAAAAGGAACTAAAATAATAAAATAACAATTTTCAGAACCAACCTATACAGTGACATTGACATCAATAGTTAAAGAAGTCCCATGGTTCTCTTTTACGATATGTTTTCCAAGTGTTTGGTATCCACAGGGAAGCGCATCACCTCTAGGCAGCACATGGGCATGGCTGGGTTGTGTAGTCAAAGGTCCTGTCACTGCGAGTACAGTACTGCTTTCCCATCAGTCACCCACGGTGGCTGGAAGGAACTGTCAGGGGTCAACTCCTGTCGCAGGATGGATCCTTCACTAAGAATATGAACCCCGACCGACTTTCCTAGCTGATCAAACAATCTTCCAGCAACACAAGCATACTCAGATTGGCCTCATGCCTTAAAGCGGGTTGGCAGCACACAGATTAAAACAGAAGAAGGTGTGAGTGGAGTTCAAGCTGTCACTCACAGATGCCGGCTCATAGAAGTCACTTGGATGAAGCAGTCTTGACACTCCTCCAAAGGGCTGTCATCACATTTTCTAGGCCACGCCACAAACAAGTTACTTAGAGATCATTTCATTCAAAGTTTGGATGTGGAAGACTGTTTGATTGGAAACTGATCATCATAGTAAAAATAAATAAATAAATAAAGTAGAAATGTACATGTCACATTCTTGGGTGTAATCCAAGAGAAGTTATATGTCTTTCTAGCATGAAAAACAGCCAAGCCTTGGGAAGGAATGGAGGTACATTGCAAGGTCATACCATGGTTCTCTCTGACTGGGACTAACTTCTTGTCACAGAAACAATTTCATCATAAATCTGTGCTGTAGACTTGCAAGCCAATTATTTGACACACACATTTCCAGAAAGCCTGCATCTGGCCATTCACTTTGCATTTGTTTGCAGTTTCTTTCATGGATCAAACTTTCCTCTAGTCTCTTCTCATTAAAAATTTGGATCAGATCACAAAGGCACACCTTAGAAGATACGCTTGTAGGGAAGTTCTAAGACATCAGCTGCTTTCTGCTACTTCCTGCATTAAGACTGCTGAATATCTACTTGGGATCTTTTCAAGACTTGCCTTGACTTGCTCCAAACTTTTTAGGAAGCAAATGTATAAAAGCAGAATACTTGGGTGTGAGTATAGCTTATCTCCGTGTGGTCCTTAAGACTCCATTTCCCACCCGTGAGGTAGAATTGAAGTATTAACAGCCTCAGAGAATTTTCTAAGGATTAGCTGATACTAATGGCAACTTCTGCCACAGTTTGCCTGCACATTGCTGATAAATTCACAATCAAACAGCTTTTAAATCTTGGTTATACTTTTTAGTCAAGCCTGGCAGGAGAGCATATACCAACACCAAGAGCCACACCATAGCCATAGACTTGCTGATACAGTCTCTCATGGTGGCAGCAGCATGGCTGGCCGGCCAAGGCTGGAGGAGGCTAAGTCACTGCAGACATCTTGGAAGCTGAGAGGTGCAAGACTGCTTGCTGCAAAGGCAAATTTCTCCTATAGGTAGGGTGGGACTAATCTGCCTCAAGACCTACCCCTTGTGACTGCCTTTCTCCAGCAAGGCTCCACCTGTCAAGGTGCCATGACCTTGGCAAACACATGAGACTGTGGGGGACACATTTCAAACTAGGATAAGCATATAGCAGCACCAAGAGCCACACCATATCCACAGAATTGCTGATGGAGGGGAAAACTTCACTTGATTGAATGTAAGTCTGCCCAGTATGCTGAAGGATGCCAACTCACTGAACAAGCTTTCCTCATCTTGTCTACCTGCCTACAGACAATGCTCCCAGGACAGATTCATGGATTGTCATGCTTGGACATGCTACACTTAGAGAGGTTTTAAGAGTTTGGCTAATAATCTTGTATCAAATATGTCACTTGCAAATAATCCAAATCTAGAGCATCTGTTATCATTCGGTCATATTTCCTTTCATAGAGCAGAAGTTCATCACTCTAGTGAGGTCCATAAACTTATTAATCATCTTTTCACAGACTGCTTCAGTCTGGTATCTAAGGACATCATGACAATACAGCCAAGTTTTCTCCTGTGTCATCTTTTGAGAGTCTTATACGTTTGTGTTTTATACTGTATAAGCTATTTTTAATTAATTTTTGTGAAGGATATGAGGTCTGTATATTTGTATTTTTTTTCTAGCAAGTCTAATTGTTATATCAACATTTGTTCAAAAGGTGATCTTTGGATTTTCTTCTTGGCCAGGACCCGCACACAGTAGCCTTCCATATCTTCCTAACCTCACCCACCCTACTAATCTAAACACCCCACACACACACACATACTAATCATTTTAAAAGCGTCCAGGAATTTATTACATGCTACAGAAACCAAAGGTTTCAGACCAGCAGACCAACCTCATACAACTGAGAGAGATCTCCAATAATCTCACCATTCAACACAAAACAGCCTTATCACCCAACCAGAAGATAAGTAACTGATTTTATTCTCCATTTAATCTCAAGTGATAGCCTTCCCAGTCTAAGACTTCTTAATTGTTCACTTCATACACCCCTAATAATCTCTAAAGCCTGCCATCTCCCATTCAACTCTAACTCACCTGCTTCTGGCTACTATAGCCACCCTAAATATGTTCTGATATTTAAGTCAAGCCTCACCCACCAGACCTCACACCCAATCTTAAGCCTTTCAACTAAAACTAAACTATTAACCCTTTCATACCCAAACCAGGACTGGGCTTGCACACTTCAAGGGTCCTGCAACAGCTATATCTACAAAACAGCACCAAGCAACCCCTTAAATATCATCCCCTCTACAGTCAAGGAAGCTGTTCCAATAATTGTACAGCCTCTTTGGAGATCAGTGTGGTAGTTCCTCAGAAAGTTAAAAATGGAAATACCATATGACCCAGCTATACCACTTCTAGGAATATTCTCAAAATACTCTACATTTTATTATAAAGACACTTGTTCATCTACATTCATTGCAGCTCTATTCACAATAGCAAAAAAAATGAACCAGTCAACATGCCCCATCAACAGAGGAATGGGTAATGAAAATGTTGTACATCTACATAAGGCAGAGCTGTTACACCCAGGAACTCACTGTAATGAGACTTGTCCTTACCAGACATGCATAATGCCTGATATACCAACATGCCTTAATAGACTAGCAAGGATCTCAGGAAAAATAATTATATGCAGTGGAAACCTTGAGGATTAGGGCTGGATGAGTCAAGGGGAATGCTTCTAATAGTGGGGCAGCCTTAGGAAGGACCACTTGGTATGCCACAGAGTCCTAAACCCCCACAAGACTAGGGAATCCAGAGGGAACCCTGGAGTCCCAAGGAAGTAGACAGGCAGGAAGGTGGGATGGAGTGGAATGGATTAATGAAGGGAAGGAAGAGAGATGGGAGGGAGGGGGGAAAGAGGGAAGTGGGGATAAGTATTCAATATGCTCATAACACTAGGAAAAATTTTTAAATATATTATAAAAGAAAAAAACTAAAACAAAGTTTCTGACTCAGAGGATTGAAGAAAGAAACCAAAGACCAATATTCAGAAATATTCACAATATTCAGAAAATGATAGGAATCAACAAACACTTCTTAATTATAATCTTAAACCTCAATTAAATCAACTCCCCATCAAGAGACATAGGCTACAAAGATGGATTGAAAATCACAACCCATTAATCTGCTGCCTTCAAGAAACACACCTCACCATGAAAGGGAGGCACCATCTCAGAGCAAAAGGCACTGGGAGAAGGAGAGGAAGAGGGTGAAAAGAAGAGGAAAAGGGGGGAGGGTGCAAGGGGACTGGGGAAGAGTGGAGAGAGGGAGGGACTGGGGTATCTATTAAGCTTATAACATAGTAAAACCACAAAACATACTAAAAGTCAGGAAAAAATGTCTCCTACAAAAAAAAACACCAACACTATGATGAAAGATTCCAATCAGAATAATGTCTTGGATATTTGCCAAAAATAATGGTTAATCAATATAATAATTTCCAAAGTTCAGTTATTAACATGATGGAGGAAATGGGAGAACTAAAAAAAGGAACATGAACTCTGAGAGCAGATGAATGATTGATTGCATAAGCAAATATGAACAGTAAAATAATAAGCACTAAGTGAGATAAAAAGACAGTTGAAGAAACAAAATTAACACAGAACAGCTTGAAAAATCTCGAGCTGAATTAAAAGTTTGAAAGTATATTTAAATTTTTTTCCTAGTGTTATGAGCATATTGAATACTTATCCCCACTTCCCTCTTTCCCCCCTCCCTCCCATCTCTCTTCCTTCCCTTCATTAATCCATTCTACTCCATCCCACCTTCCTGCCTGTCTACTTCCTTGGGATTCCAGGGTTCCCTCTGGATTCCCTAGTCTTGTGGGGGTTCAGGACTCTGTGGCATACCAAGTGGTCCTTCCTAAGGCTGCCCCACTATTAGAAGCATTCCCCTTGACTCATCCAGCCCTAGTCCTCAAGGTTTCCACTGCATATAATTATTTTTCCTGAGATCCTTGCTAGTCTATTAAGGCATGTTGGTATATCAGGCATTATGCATGTCTGGTAAGGACAAGTCTCATTACAGTGAGTTCCTGGATGTAACAGCTCTGCCTTATGTAGATGTACAACATTTTCATTACCCATTCCTCTGTTGATGGGGCATGTTGACTGGTTCATTTTTTTGCTATTGTGAATAGAGCTGCAATGAATGTAGATGAACAAGTGTCTTTATAATAAAATGTAGAGTATTTTGAGAATATTCCTAGAAGTGGTATAGCTGGGTCATATGGTATTTCCATTTTTAACTTTCTGAGGAACTACCACACTGATCTCCAAAGAGGCTGTACAGTTATTGGAACAGCTTCCTTGACTGTAGAGGGGATGATATTTAAGGGGTTGCTTGGTGCTGTTTTGTAGATATAGCTGTTGCAGGACCCTTGAAGTGTGCAAGCCCAGTCCTGGTTTGGGTATGAAAGGGTTAATAGTTTAGTTTTAGTTGAAAGGCTTAAGATTGGGTGTGAGGTCTGGTGGGTGAGGCACTAAATACAATCCAAAACTCAGTAGTAAATCTTACCAATAGAGCCAATTAAGCAGAAGATAGAATATTAGACCTGAAAGACAAGATTGTAGAACAAAATTGCTTAATTTAAAAAGCTGAAAAAGTTCAAAAGAATTCATGAAAGGAATATTTAGGAGGTATGGGACACCATGAAAAACTCACACCTGTTCATTCATGAAATTCCAGAAGAAACCAAAAAAAGGAAAGAAAAAATACACCAAAAAACTTTCATAGCATCATAAACGAAAATTTCCCATGCCTAAAGAAAGAGATCCCCATCCAAGTACAAGATGTATATAGTACATTCGCTAGATATGATAAAAGTAGAAACATCCCATAGTAAATAATAGTCACACTTCAGATACAGGATAAAGAGAATGCTTTTGAGAGCTGCAAGAGAGGAAAGCCCAAGTCACATTTAAAGGCAAACCTGTCAGAATAACAGCTGACTCTTTAATGGAAACAGTAAAAGCTAGAAGAGCTTGGAGAGGTATACTTCAAGTTATAAACAACCACAAATGCCCACCCAGATTGCTATATCCAGCAAAACTATCAGTCCTGTTTGAAGGTGAAAGAAGAATTTTTAATGATACAAATAAACTGAAAGTCTACATGATAATCAAACCAGGTCTGCAGAAGATACTACAAAAAGTACTCAAGACTGAAGAAAAAGATTAACACACTAAGAAGACAGAAGAGAAAAATAAGGCCAATACAACTACTAAGCAAAGAACTACACGTACAAAAATCACAATATTCAGAAAATGATGGGAATCAACAAATACTTCTTATAATCTTAAGCCTCAATTAAATCAACTCCCCAATCAAGAGACATAGGCTACAAAGATGGATTAAAAATCACAACCCATTAATCTGCTGCCTTCAAGAAACACACCTCACCATGAAAGGGAGGCACCATCTCAGAGCAAAAGGCACTGGGAGAAGGAGAGGAAGAGGGTGAAAAGAAGGGGGAAAGAGGGGGAGGGTGCAAGGGGGACTGGGGAAGAGTGGAGGGAGGGAGAGGACTGGGGTATCTATTACGCTTATAAGATTAAAAAAATAAATATTATATATACATATATATATATATATACTAAAAAAAAGAAACTAGGAAACAAGCAGGAGTAGCTATTTTGATATCTAACAAAATAAACTTCATGCCAAAACAAAATGTAAGAGACACAGAAGGCCACTACAAACTTGCAAAGGAACAATTCAACAAGAAGACTTCACAATTCTAAACATTTATATACTTAATATAGACTCACTCATATTTGAGAAATAAATACTACTATAGTGTGTGAAACAATAAATCAACCCAAACATGATAAGTAGGTAACTTCAACACCCCACTCTCACCAATAGGTAGATCAATAGGCCAAAGACTGAACAGAGCTTCACTGGAACTAAATCAAACCATAAACCAAGTGGATCTGACCAACATCTACCAAACTTCCCATCCTAACACCAAGAAATACATATTCTTTTCAGTAGCCCATGAAACTTTCTCCAAAATATACTATATACCAGGGCACAAAGTAAGCTACCAGAAATTCAGTAAAATTGAAATTACATATTATACTCTAACTGATCACCAGAGACTAAAGCTAGATATCCATAACAAGGTAAACAACAGAAAGCAGAAAAGTTCTAGGAAACAAAGCAATATGCTATTGAACAAGGACTGTGTCTGGATAGAAGTCAAAATGGAAATTTAAAAATTCCTAGAACTTAATGATAATAAAAACACAACATACCAAAATCTCTAGGATATAATGAAAGTGGTCCTAGGAGGAAAATTTATAGCACTCAATGCCTACATTAAAAAAATGGAAACATCACAAGTGAATAACAACACAGCTTAAAGCTTTAGAAAAACAAAAACAAACCAATCCCAAAAGCAACAGATGGGCTGAGATTAGTAAAATCAGGGGAGAAATAACTGCAATTGAGACAAAGAAAGCAATATAAAAAATCAATTGAACAAAGAGCTGGTTTTTTTAAAAAAATTAACAAGATTGATCAGCACTTAGGCAAATTAACCAGAAGAGAGAAAACCCAAATTAATAGAATTAGAGATGGAAATGAAGCTATCACAACTGATACCAAGGAAATTCAGAGAATCAAAAGGTTATACTTAAAAAAATTTATGTTCCACCAAAATTGACAATCAGAAAGAAATAGATGAATTTCTAAGCACGTGCAACATACTGTAATAGAATCAGAATGAACTGAATTAAACAGTCCTGTAACAAGTGATAAAGTAAAAGACATAATTACAGAACTTCCAACCACAAAAAGCCCAGAACCAGATGGGTGCAGTACAGAATTCTACCTGACATTTAAAGAACTGACACCATCACTCCTTAAATTATTCCATTAAATAGAAAAGGAAGGAACGTGTCCAAGTTCTTTTATCGAAGCCAGCATTACACTGATCCCAAAACCAAATAAAGATACAACAAAATACAACTATAAGCCAGTTTCATTGATGAACACAATTACATTTACCATGGTGCCAAAAAAAATTAAATACCTTGGAATAAATCCAACCAAGGATATGAAAGACCTATACAATGAAAACTTTAAAACTAAAGAAAGAGATTACAGAGGACACCAGAAGGTGAAAAAAGAGTCCTTTATTCCTGGATCTTGGGTTGTGAAAAATGACCCTCCAACCAAAAGAAATACATGGATTCAATCTAATACCAATCAAAATTCCAACCCAATTCTTCACAGAAATTGGTAAAATAATTTCAATTTTTATGAAAGCACAAAAGGCCAAGGATATCAAAAACAATCCTGAGTAATATAAACTCTGCAGAAAGTATTATCCTACCAGACTTTAGATTCTGCTACAAATCCATAGTAATAAAAACAGTATGGTACTGGCTCCGAAACAGACATATAGATTAATTGATTAGAAGTGAAGACACAGACCTCATACACCTACAGTCAACTGGTTTTTGACATAGGTTCCAAAAACAAAACTTGGGAAGAGGCCAACATGTTCAACCAACAGTGCTGGCAAAATTGGATAACTACATACAGAAGAATGAAACTGGAACTTTATCTGTCACCTTGAATGAAAATTAACTCCAAATAGATCAAAGACCTCAATGTTAGACAAGACACTATAAAACTCCTAGAAGCAAGAATAGGGAGTAAATTTCAACTGATTGACCCAGGCTAGCATTTTCTCAATAGGACCCCAAATACATAGGAAATAAGATCAACACTCAACAAGTGGGCTCTCATGAAATTAAAAAGTTTGTTTGGCAATAGATGTTAACTGAGCAAAAAGACAACCCACAGAAGGGAGAAAAAATCTTTGCTAACCACACATCTGACAGAAGAATAATATCCAGACTATGTAATAAACTCAAAAAAATTAAACACCAAAGAAGTAAACAACCCAATTTAAAAAATGGGACTTAGAACTTAAAAAGAAACTTTCCAAGATACATTTCAAGTATCTACAAATATGTTAAAAATGTTCAACCCTTCTTATCCATTAGGGACATGCAAATTAAAACCATCCTAAGATGATATCTCACCCCAGTGAGAATGGCTAAAATCCAAAACAGAAGCCACAACAAATGCCGGAAAGGATGTGGGGAGAAGGGAAGCCTCATACATTGCTGGTGAGAATACAAACGTGTACAATCCCTTTGGAGATCAGTATGAAGATCCCTAAAAAAGTTAAAAACCGGTACACCATGTGATCCAGCAATACCACTCTTGGGAATAGTCTCAAAGAACATTGCACCCTGCTACCGCCACATGTACATTATGTTCAGAGCACTCCATTTATAATAGCAAAGAAATGGAATCAGCCTAGATGTCCAACGGTAGACATTTATTTATTAAGACATTTATGAAAGAAAAGTTTTGAAGGGGAGAGAAGAACAGGGATAGGACACAGTAAGGAGTGGGGTTGGCCTTGGGGTAACCAATAACCTGCTAACTAGCTTCTAACCACCACCCCCATTAATACCAGGGAACACATGCCCAGTATTGCAAACCTGCCCAAATTAACAGTGGAAGGGAAGAAAACAGACGCTAAACAGGACCAGATGTCTCAGTATTAACTATAAACACCTGATAGTAAATCTAAACACCTCCAAACACCTCTCCTTATATCCTTAGATAAGAAAATATCTCAACACTCAACCAAGATGCAGCCTATTGCAATGAAAGATTAGTGAGTAGAAAATCACAACCGACCAAACTATCAACTATTCTAAAATGCTGAACTCAAACCAGGTCATCCAAATCTCTCCCCATCCTAAGGCTCAGAGAACCTTGCAGAAGAGGGGGCGGTAGGATTGTAAGAGCCTAAATATGGGGAGGTAATTTTTTAAACTATAAGTAATCAAGTGTGATAAGAAAAATAAAGAGACGAATTTATAATAAAAAATTATCTTCGCTACATTGTATGGCTTTTGCCCTCTTCTCAAAATCCAGTTTACTGCATTTATGCCAGGCTGCTTCTGAACCCTCTCTTTTTTGTTGATAAATTTGTCCACTTTCTTGTCAACACCACCCTGTCATGATTACTGTATCCTTATAGTAAATTTGATACAATCAGCTTTTAGTCTTTTTTATCATGAAAGTCAGTTTTGCAAGAAATTCAGAAGTTCTCACAGAGATAATGGGATCTGTGTTATTTTAACATCCAACATCTGACCAAAAACGGTATTTCATGGTAAAGTCTCAGCCAAACTATTGAAAAATATCTTTCTAGAACCACATGGCCTGGTCCTTTTATCTCCATAGACATAAAAGAAGGACTCTAAAACTTAGTAGCATGAACTACAGCATGCACTCAACAAACACACAGGTCGATATTTTAGGCAAAGTTCTGGCTGGTGGTTCTTCTGTTCTGCCAAGGTTTGAATGTGAAATGCCCACACAGGCGTCTGTGCTTGAATCCTTAGCTGGGACGGGTGTGGCACCTTTAAGAAGTAGAGCCTTGCTGGAGAAGGCGTGTCACAGGGGACAGGCTTCGCGGTTTGGTAGTCTGGCCCTCTCTTATCTTGCTAACTCTGACCCTGGGTGGCTGTGGCCACCTGACCAGCCTCCTGCTTTCACCTCCAACCATGCCTTCTGCTGCCTTCAAGGACTACACCTCCCTCTGGAACTGTAAGCCAAATAAGTACCGCTTTTCTCCCCTAAGTTGCCCAGGTATGAATATCATCTCATAGCAAAAAGAAAACAACCTTAACATGCTCCATACTGGAGCTGGCTGAGCTCATGCACTTAACCACATTAAGTTAGTGAGTGGACTGGGATTAGAACTCTAAACTCTTCTCCCCAGACCCGGTGGTTTACTGTATCTCTGTTTGTCTCTTCCTTTACTATCTTGAGCCCACTTGCAGGAACCTGGAGTTGTACTGGCTCCCCAGCGGGACAATTCTGAGAAGACAAAGGAAGGAGTCCCCAATCTCTTCAGAAACAGAATTCTCAGATTCAGAGTTCACAGTCACCTCTTTGTCCATTTCTAGTGATTACAAAGCTGGCTCACATTAAAGAAGAGAGAAGACATATCCCTGTGAAATCCTCCTTCTCTTCAGTTCACTTGTTTCATTTTTCTCCCTTCTTTCTTCCTTACTTAGAGTTCAGCTTCCTCCTCTCCTCTTTCTCCCGCTCCTTTCTTGAAGACAAGTAACACAGAAGTTTTCTGCATTGGGAATGGATTTGGTTTTTCCCAAGCTGATGCCCAGGTTCTTGGCAGGAGGATCTGAAGATGCAGGAAAGACAGCCAACTCTTTCTTTCAGATGCATAGTATTCTTGCTGCAGCAAAGAAAATGTTGTCTACTCTGAAATACTGAAACAGAGATCCAAGAAGGACCATTCCAAGGGCTACGTGCATCCCCTGGAGAGATGTGCAACGAAGAACTTGCACCTTTCTCCCTCCATACTCAGACTTTCCCCACAAGCAATTTGCAGTCGCTCTGAGTTGTTTCTGCTCCTAAGATCTGTCAGTGGACAGGTCAGGAGTAGAGTTTGGCACTAGGAAGGTTTTGCAAGTTTGCAACACCAGATCCCAAGGAACGACTTCTGTCCCGTGCATGCCGGGCCTTTCCTCTCACCTTGAGGAGCCCTGTGAATGCACCCAGCAAATTCGAGTACCTAGGGTGCAGGATCAGGGGAGTTCACAGAAGTTGCTGCCCTTTTAACTATTTGCTGTTTCATGGAAGGACAGATGCCTGAAAGCTAAATGCTCAGCATGAGATTCTCTTGATTCTGAGGTTCTTTGCTCTGACTTGACACATTCTTGCCAATGATGCCACTGATACGCTTCAGGGTCCCTGGAGTCCCTTGATAGTAGCACAGACAAGATGGGTGAATTGTACTTCACTTGATATCATATCACAGGGCTGGGGTGGGAGAGGGGATGTCCATCATCCTCCTATGGTGGGCTGCTTACAGTGTGATCTTAATTAACCTGAAATGCAGACATCCACGTGGAGGAGGGTCAAACTGGAGGGAGAAGCTCTGAGTTAGAGTCATTAATCCACCGAACAAAGTGGATAGTCTTTTGGAAAATATAGAAACAGAGCTAAAATTCCTATTGCAGATTAATGTCACCATCATTTCCCCCTATATCAATCATCATGGTAGATCCATCCATGAGAGTCCTCAAGGTAAAGGGGCTTCTCATGGCATTTGGGCGGAAAAACACATCAAACTCACACTTAGTGTCTCAGAAGTCAAAAGTGGCATTTGCTTAACGTCATTTCTCAATCTTTCAAGCGAAGTCAACTAACACTATAAGAAGTTTAGAAATACTTGGCTCATAGACTGCCTTGACCTAAACGAAGTAAGTCCCTAAATGAAAAATAAGCTCCTTTTTTTTTAAGACCAGAGAGATGGGAAGTTGGCTCAGGGTCAAAGCCTTTACCTCACCAACTAAAGGACTTGAGTTCAGATTCCTAGATTCCATGTAAAAATATCAGGTGGATATAGCGGTCGCCTGTAATTCCAACCCTGGAAAATTAAGGAAGATCGGGATACTGCAAAGCAAAGCAACAAGGAGAGAGAGCAATCCAGAATGATTCTTGATGTCTCCAGCATCCACAGGACAAAATGCAAGCAAGTGCCTTCTAGTACTCTCTCTCGCTCTCTCTCTCTCTCTCTCTCTCTCTCTCTCTCTCTCTCAAATGCATGCACGTGCACACACAGAAAAAGACCAATGGCGAAGGGGAAACAACCCAAAGTGATTCTGAAACTTGGTTTAGGAAGCTTCCAATCAGGGTATTTATTCATCTGCAGGTAATTATGCCTTAGTTTAAAATCCAATTCTTAGGCCAGAGAGGTGGTTCAGGTCTTGAAAGCAAAAGGTTCTGAGTTCAGATCCCAGGTCCCACATAAAAACATCAGACGGAAATGGCATCAGCCTGCACTTCCAGCCCTGATAAGCAGAGCCTGGAAAATCTCAGAGGAAGCAAAAAGGTAGTAGATGCAATCCAAGAAGAGTCCTGACATTACCCTTGAGCCTCCACCGCACACACAATGGCCTCTGATACAAATAAAAAATAAAAATAAACATTTTTCTTAAAATCCACTTTTTTCTGGAGGTATTTTACCACCCCAGTTGAGTAAGCTCCTCTGTGACATGCTTTCCGTGCTAGCCTGCACGTGTGTCCATCAAAGGCCTTATTATATCTAGTTCCTGGTCTCCCTCAGCAGAAATCCTCCTCTACAGCAAGAACCACTCACTTTAGAACTAAGGACAGTGGTTGGCACAGGGCAGTTTGGCAATAGTCATTGGATTAGTTATCGGCACAATCCCACCAACTCCTGAATGCAGCCCCGTGAGATAGGAATAAGCTGGATAATGCAGAATGGCCTTGTGTGTCTGTTATCTTCTTGTTGCTTTGGTTAAATACCTAACAGGAAGCAACGTAAGAGAGTTCCTTTTGGCTGGTTGGAGGGTACAGTCCACCAAGGCAGAAGATGTGGTAAGAGGAGCCATAGATGGCTGGTTCACATCTGGGCAGAACAGGAAGTAAAGACAAGAAGTAGGACCTGGCTATAAAACTTAAGAAGAGAGACACCAGGAAGCAGGAATAAGTTAGAAATTTCCAGGCTTGTCTCTACAATCCATTACCTCCAACCCCTACCCTCTCCAACACATACCAAAGATTCCCGCAATCTCCCCCCAAAAAACCACCATCAACTGGGGAACAAATATTGAGATGCAGGAACCTGCGGGGGACAGTTCACAGTGAACCACAATACTCAGAGGGGGAACGTGCTTCATGGAGAAGCACCGGCTGGATCCCTGAGCTGGGACCTTCTAGGCTTTTCTTAGACTATCGGGGGTCCCCAGAACTTAGAGGTAGAAAGAATCCAGGAGACCCGTGTCTTTTCCAATCAGGAAAGCAACCCAGAGAAAAGCGACTTGCAAGCACATCTGGATCCAGAACCGGAGCCGGCTGATCCCTTTCTCCTTACTTAACTCTGGTTGGAAAAGTTACACACGTGTGGTGCTAGAGCGATAAATGCACCTTTCTGCCAGCGATAAATGCCACCTATCTTCACGAGGCATGCAGACAAGCGAGCTGGAAAAGAGAACAGAATTTTCCATTCATCCTCCCATTCCGGTTCCACGTGCCACAAATGGGGACCATTTGGTGGGGGCCTTGGAGGAGGTGAGAAGAGCATTTGCATGGCTGGCTTGGCAGGGCTCAGTTGGTGTCTTACTTAGCATACTGTCCCAGAACCTCCCTTCAATGTCACTGGGTCACCACGATAACACTCCATAAGAAATACCGCCATCTGTTAAAACACGCGAGGCGGGCAACACAGCTGCTGTTCTCGCACAAAGACGGAATTAGCCAACACTGAGCAATTACTCTCCTTTTAAACTTCACAATTAAAATTTTAGTCTTGCTTTATTTGTATCACAAAAGTCACCACAACACTGCGCCTGTTGGAGTAACAGCAGCGCTCCCTTGATGAAAACAGAGAGGAGGAGGAGTCTAGATGGGGCAATGGTGATTGTTAGCCTGCTGCCTGTATCATAAATATGTCTTAAATTCTTTCAGGCACTCAGCATAACGGGCACTGAGAGTAATGGATCTGCATGTAGCTTTCACATTCTGGATGCCCTAGAACACAGTTACAGGAGAAAATATACAAGTCAGGCTTCCAGTTGAAATGCGATCATTTAAGCTATATATCTAAGGTTGCTTTTTCTTCTCCTTGCTTATAGGTGACTTAATGGGAAAGGATGGGACCAGCTCAGAAGAAGCCAGGTTCCTAATTTAAACAGAGCTGAATTTCTGCCTCTCCGTTTTGATTCCATCCATTGGAAGGCAGCAGATTGCTGGCTAAACAGCAGAAGGGTGGACCTATTCAGAGCTTAACTGTTGAGCTAACTCTTCAAAAAGCTGTAAGAGATCAGCAATTGCTTTGGCCATACTCCATTATGAGAGTGTCGGCAAGCTGGTGCTTCACTCTTTCATACATTTTTTTAAGGCTTGGAATTACAAGCGTTGTTTTCAAGGGACAGGCAATAGGCAGTCCTGACTTAACTAGTTTTCTGATGGACAAGGGAGGAAAAGAAATCAGTGATTTTTTTTAAAAAAAAAAAAGAGGGGAGAGGTTGGGACTGGGGAGAGATGGCTTAGGAGTTATGACTCTGCCTCTCATGCAGAAGGTCCTGAGTTCAATCCCAGGTCCCCCATAAAAGCACCAGGCAGAAATGGTAGCAGCCTGCGATTTTAGCCATGGCGGAGCTTGGAAAATCCCAAAGCAGAGCAAAAAGGAAGTAGAAGCAATCCAGGATGATTCCCAAAGTCACCCTTGGTCCTCCACAGGGACACATGTAGTGCCCTATGATACATAGAGAGAGAGAGAGAGAGAAAGAGAGAGAGAGAGAGAAAATAAATATTTAAAAGGGGGTTGAAATCTCAGCTGTTATGAACCACCTAATAAGATGGTTACTGATACTAAGCCAACAATAGACCAGACTGACTAATAGTTAACTATGAGCAGAGAAAGAACCCACAGAGACCTACATCATACAATGGGCAAGTAACAGACTCAGGAAGAGGAACAAAAATACCCAGATAAGTATCCACTGTGGAACCTACTAGGCTCCAAGAGATAAGTCTAGGCCCAGGATCGCACCAAAGACCATGGCTGCAATCAATGAGACACAAAACAGAACAAGGAGACTTAAATATTAGGAGCTGGAGGACTGGTGGGAAATGGGAGAAAGAAAAGAAAAAGTAGAGGGGGAAAGAATTGGAATGTATTATACACATGTATGAATTTGCTAAAGAGGAAATATATCAATAAAGAAAAGTTTCATGCTAATCATTGACACATGTGCATATCTAAATATCTGTAACTTTATCCTTGGAAGGGAAGCTCCAAATATCTGCTCTTCCCCTACTGTCTTTAGTAATTTCAGTGTTCAGCAGAATATCCAGTAAGAACAGGTTGGCCACCCCGAATCTAAATATCAGAAAGCTAAAATCCAAAAATGCTCTTAAAATGCAAAACTTTTTGAGTGCTTATATGATATTCACAACTGGAATATTTTAAATAACCAGTCTTTACTAGATGAGTCAAAGTCAACACATTAAAAACACAGGGCATATCTTCAGTTATGCACTTAAGATGTATATCAAACACATTTGGGCATCATCCTCCAACTTGGGTCTCATCCCTAAGGTATCTCATTGTATATCCGTACAAAAATCTGAAAGATACAAAATCCAAAAGACTTCTCAGTATCAAGCCTCTGGGTTAAGGCAAATTTTCAACATGTGTTTGCTTTCAATGACTTTTCCTACTTGTCTGCTGATTGACAGAATCATATACATATTAGTTTATAGGTAAAATGGATCTCAGATGACATAGTAAAAACACTTAGGAACACTATTAAATATGATCATTCTAAACTGAGCAGTTGAGACGTAAGTCTTCACAGATAAACTAAGTATTAAATCCCATCTACTTTATCACAAAAGCACTTTATGCTATTTTTATCCATATTTAGCCTGTGTCACTGTTCCCCTGCATGGTTGCTGATATATACATGACCAAACAGCTTCAGAGAACAAGGGATTTATTTCAGCCTACATTGGTCTGGTTACAGTTCTTACTCCAGTTTGGCAGGAGAGCTCACACCAACACCAAGGGCAGAGGGGACTGGCACACCAGCTGGGAGAGGGACGATCCTTATCTTACAGACCAGCATGTTTAGCCAAGTGTACAAAAGGATACAAACCTCCTCAACCAGTTCCCTCCATCTTATTCACCTGCCTGGGGGCTAGTCCCACCCACCATGGCCTGGGCCTTCCCCATCAGCTAGACAATCTCCTGCAGGTTCTGGGCTTAACTCAACTACTAATTCTCTATAATTGTGCCCAGAACCAAACCGTCAAGTGGATTTGATATCTTGATTTTGAAACTACTTCAAAACTAAAACAACTTATTTTGTTTTCATGTTTATATGGTGCATGCTAATGTTCACGTGTGTGAGTATACATATGTGTGCAGGTGTATGTGTGTAGGTGTATATGTGTAGGATAGCAGGAATCATCCTCAATTGCCCTTATCCCTTATTTATTTTTTGAAACAGGGTCTCTAATTAAACTCATAGCTCTCTGATGGCACTAATCTGGCTACACAGCCTGCTCTGGGGATTCTCAGGCTCTGACTTCCAAGGATGGAATTACAGGTGAGCTGCCATGCTAGCATTTTACATGGGATTCTTTTTTTAAAGTGCATATTTATTTATTCACTTATTTAGTGTGTGTGTGTGTGTGTGTGTGTGTGTGTGCATCAGAGGGCACTGTGTGTCCCTATGGAGGCCCAAGGATAATTTTGGGAATCATCCTGGATTGCTTCTACCTCCTTTTTGCTTCTTTCTAGATTTCCCTGGCTCCACCCACCAGGGCCAGAAGTACAGGGCTATATGGTTTCCACCTGGCACCTTTACATGGGACTTGGGATCCAAATTCGGGATATTCTACTGGTGAGGCAGAGGCTTAACCCCTGAGCCATCTCTCTAGCTATACATGGGATTCTTTCACTTCTACAGCAAATACTCGGAGCTGTCCAGCCATCTCCAGCCCTTAACAGCACTTCATATCTTTTTGATGCCCCACTAGATATAACGAAGTACCCAGCAAGCAAGCCTCAATAGTCATGGATCAGTCCTTTCAGACTTTAAAGCCAAAGATAGTTTTATTTTGGAATTCTCATATTCTGGCCAATCCTATGAGGCGGGCAGAAGCAGCAACAATATTATTAACAGGAATAAAATCTGTGCTAATTTATTCCTTGTGCACATGGATTTTTGCCTTGTTCCATGACCAAAATCTTGATGAATGTGGAGTTGTCCGATGTGTTTATTACAGAAAGAAAGCTCAGTTTCACTACAGGCCACAAGGCTTCTGGTATCCTTGAGTACAAAGGGCTCTGCTCAGAAAGAAATAACAATCTGTAAATATAAGTCACAATCAAGGCTCTCAAATTCACAAAGAGCAGTGACTACCTCCCTGATTACTAATTGAATTACATACATCCAGCACTCCAGTGAGTACCAACTAGATGCAGAAAGCCCCGGAACCAAGGTTGCCTGAATTTTAGACCATGGGATGCATGGTCTAGGCATCAGCCATTCTAAAAGATAGTGTTTCTATTTGAAGACTGGGTTATCAAAAGAGGAAACATAGCATGCTGGACATTATAATAATTTTTTAACCATAGAACTATGCATAGTTTTAACAGGAGCATCACACATTCATCGTGACCATTTTATGGCTTATCGAGCCAGTGAAAGATCTAATGTGTTTTCAGTCTGTTGTATTGGAATCATCCTTCTGGCTAGTGAGATGGTTCACCGGGCTAAGCCCTTGCAAGCACTGAGGAT
This sequence comes from Typhlomys cinereus, assembly GCA_023101885.1. Taxonomy (NCBI): domain Eukaryota; kingdom Metazoa; phylum Chordata; class Mammalia; order Rodentia; family Platacanthomyidae; genus Typhlomys; species Typhlomys cinereus. The sequence continues at coordinate 131,796 of JALPQD010000087.1, read as the reverse complement.
CTGAGTTCAAATCCTCAGAACGCATGTAAAGCTAGGTACAGTATCCTGTGTCTGTAACTCTAGTGTTCCCGGCAAAGTGAGACAGGAGAATCCCCAGAAACCCTAGGCAAATAGCCTAGTAGAGGCTGCATCAAACAATAACAACAACAAAAAAGGGACCTTGTCTCAAAACAAGGCTGAAGGTAAGGGTTAGCACCTGAGGCTGTCTTCTGCTCTCCCCTCCCACACACACATCATAGCATGTATATGCGCGCACGCGCACACACACACACACACACACACACACAGCATTCACATAAAGAAAGAGAAAGGGGCACTACTCTTTTCTGAGACAAACTCAAAGCACCTACAGCAAAGTTAAGAAGCTACATAGTTAAGAAGCTGTGGTATAAATGCTTTTCCTGGGGAGATGCCACGCAGCCTTCTTTCCACCCCAGATAAGAGTTCAATGACCAAAGAAACCATTTGGTCCATATTGCATTTACTCTGGGTATTGCCAGTAAATTCATGACCAAATGGCTTAAGGGAACAAGGGGTTTCATTTTGGTCTATGAGTCTTGGTTGGAGTTTCTTGTCCAGCTTGGCAGGAGAGCTCACAGCAATACCAGGAACCAAGGAAACTGGTCGCATCATAGCCACAGGACCACTGAGAGATGGACAAATCTCATGTCCAGACTGGAATGTCTGGCCAAGTACACAGAAGGATGCTTTATTCACTTGCCAGGCACTAGTCCTACTAGTCCTACTCACCATGGACTGGATCTTCCCTGTCAGTCAATCTCCTGCAGACTTGCTTAAGTCTTAACTCGACTACGAGTTCTTTACAAATGTACCCAGAGCCCTGAGCCCTCAGCTGTCAAGTGGACACCCATATCTAGCTATGACAGGCCACCTTGACAAACCAGTAAGCTTCTTGGGGCTTACCTACATGAATGTGGGTGAGGGCTGGTTACAGGAGCAGGAATGATTCAAAGGCTCTTTCCAGAAGGCCTGTCCCGGCATAACTAACAGCATCCCCATGATTTCATCGATAGAATTTCCTCCAACTCACCTTCCTCAGCTTACATAGCCTGGTGCTCCTGAAATGGGATAAAATATTAATAAAAGCCTATACTATAAGAGCCTGTCTTAGCCCCTCTCCCTTCCACTGGGCTTGAGATAAGAGGTTGCTGTGAGCAAGCTCACAAAGGATTAACGTCTAATGGTTCCTGCCCTCAACAAGCATCAGTCCTTAGAGCATCTAGTTATCTCAGTATCCGTACCTGCTTCTCTCCTTAGCAAATAGAATAGATAGCCATCTAGGAGACTATTGCATTCCTTAGGTAGATCATTGACAAGACAGGGTTCCCCCTTTTATTTCCTTCTGTTTAAATTATATATATATAGTGTGTAACCTGCCTTTCAGTGCTTCTGGCCATGGTTTTTGACCAGTGAGCTGGGGCTTTCTAGCTAGAGTAATAAATCGGCTTTTTGACTGATATCTGTGTCTGGAGCTTCTTCCGTTCCTGGCAGGCAGTCACCCCATAACATTCCTCCCAGACCTCACATGCGTGAGGACCTGTGTGGTTCTAGAAGAGTCAAATACTAATTGCTGGGAGGCACTCCCAAGCCAGGCAAGAATCCCAAGTGGGGGTCCAACAACTCTTTCCATCCCTCTCTGTCTCTGAGGGAGTGTAATGGGGGCAAAAAGTGTGATCTCAATGGTCTCGGACAAAGACGACCGGTGTTTGTTCAGAGGAAAATGTCATGCAACTGAAACTCGACTTTATATTTCTCCATACAGTGTAAGGGAGCTAATGTGTCTCAGAGAGAAAAAACACGCACACAATCTGTTCAAAATACCCAACTTCTCATAACTCCCCTTTGCCCATCTCCTACCACCTCTTTATCTTTAAAACTCCCCAGCCTTTCCCCTTTTCCCCCTACATTCTCTGTTGGAGCTCACAGACTCACTATATAGCCACACCAAGACTCAGATTCTCACAGACATTTAGCATAATCATTTTACATAACATATGAACAGTGCCAAAAATGGCACATTGGGGAAAAACATATACAAACCTTTCTTCCCTCGATCAAAAGCAATAATTGGAGAAAACACTCTAAGTACAAATGAAATGAAGCAAGTTCTCTCCTGCTTTAGAGCTTAAGTTATCCTCAACTCTAATTACTTTTCTTTTCCATTCCAACTCTTTTCCCTAAGAAGACACAGCTTCCTGCAAGTTAAAAAAAATAGACAAGAATAAACCTAATGATGGAAGAGACATTGCACTGATTTAAAGTCCTCCTCTGTTACCCAGCTGTGATGTGAAGGGGTAAGTAAGGAATAAAGTAGATGAAGCAAAGCCTGGCACTAGCTCACTGATTTCTAAGCATGAGCATAGACCAGATGTTGCCAAGGTAGTCAGAGGTTTGGGGGAATCATTGAATCAGCAAATGGCACACCCAGTCCTGGCCAATTCAGGAAGCAGCTCATTTATTCAGACGGATCCCACAGAAAAGAATGAGATCTCATAGGAGCTGCAGCTTCTCTTCCAGGTTTTTAAAAACTTGTCCAATCTGGTGAACGACAGTCCCACCTCCTCCCAGCCAACTTGCTGTCAGCATCAAATTCAGAGACAGGCTGCACCGGGCATGTGGCTCTCGTGCCATGTTACTTAATACGGACACAGTTTCTTAGGTTTGGAATTCAACAGTGAAGTATTTATCCCATATTGTGTTATTTAAGTAGAGAACCAATTTAGGATTCAAGATGGGGGGCTGGAGAGATGGCTCAGGGGTTAAACCTTTGCACTGAAACCAAAAGGACCTGAATTCAGATCCCATGTAAAAAATGCAGAAGTGGCAGGTGACCTGCACTTCCAACCATGCAAGGAAAGTCCAGAACAAAGCAATAAGGAGTTAGGATGATCCGGGATGATTCTCAAAGTCACCCTTAGGCTTCCACAGGCACACGCACTCGAGTGTTCTCTTCTATGCCCACACGCATCTACACACATATGTACACACTCACAACATGGTAACTTTGAGAAAATCCAATTTGTGAAGAATGCTTCTCAATGGCTCAAACTCCAGTTCTTCATCGATTAGATGAATCCTTGGGTTTTAACCTGTGTGTGGGGGTCATTCTTTTTCTTTGTTTGCATGAGTGTGCATGTGCGCATTTCGCATGTAGGTATACCTGAGTATATGAGAAATAAAGGTGATATTTCCCCTAATGCTCCACAGTTCACCAAGACATGCGGTGGCTACTCAGGAACCAACTGTGTACAGAGTAGAAGAGAGGCCTCATGGGAAAATGTTCCTTATGGCAACTTGATCTTGACCTTTCCATCTCCAGAACTATAATATATTTTGATTGTGCTGGGGAGATGGCTCAGGGATTAAAACCTTTGCCTCACAAGTGGATCTGAGTTTAGATAGATCCATATAAATATGCTAAACGGAAGTGTTAGTGGCCTACAATACTGGCCCCAGAAGGCAGAGCCTGGGAAACCCCAGAGCAAGCCACAAGGAGATAGACCAATCCAGGATCATTCCTGATGTCATCCTTGGGCCTCCACAGGGACACATACACTCAAGTGCACTCAAGTGCCATGTAAATGTGTGTGTATATGTGTGCGTGTGTGTGTGTGTGTGTGTGTGTGTGTGTGTGTGTGTGTGTGTGTAAGAGAGAGAGAGAGACAGACAGACTTAAGCTACCTGAAGTCATGGGTTTCTTTGTTAAAACATCCTGAGTAGAATGACTGAAGTTTATAATGTCAGATTTGAATTTGGTCCATGCTTGTTTTCTAAAAGAAGTCACCAACTTTTATCAACTTTACCAGACAAAAGCTACAGAAGAACCACGCCCCACAGATCCACATGGGTCTTGTTAATATGAAAGGTTTTTCCAGCACTTTGAATACACTTATCATCCTTATGGCTTTGGGGGCCACAACAATGAATGCGGACATCTCACTGTACACATCAGAGCACACACTGCTGTCCCAGAGGCAGCGGCACTGGGAGACCTGGAGCAACGCATGTGCAAACAACGCACTGATGACTTGTCCAGCAGTATCGCTCAGAGCAAAGAAAGCCTGGCCTCGCGATGGAGCAGCCAAGGCAGAGGCGGGGGATGGGAGGCCCCTTGAGGACAGAGCAGAGATAGCATTGAAAGGGCAAAGCCAGCCATGGGAAAGGGAGGGGGAGACCAAGGGACAGGACTCTGAAGAGCCCCAAGCCTGGGTGTCTTGTCTGAGGATCTGAGAGAATGCTGTGTGCCCCTGGGAAGTGGGGAGAGAAAGAAGTCACCAGTAATGAACTAGGAGGGTCTAAGGGGCAAGGAATTCACCAGTAATGAATGGAGGAGTCCAGGGAGCAAGGAACTCAACAGTGATGAAAGGGGGGGTCTCCCAACGAGTCAGCTGTATGAGGCCAAAGGACAGAAGCAGGAACTCCCCGTGACATACAATACGTTGGAAGTTTCTGGAAGGTTTCTAGGATGGAGAAAAAACGAGATGACCTGATTTATATTGTTAAATATCACTTTAGCTCGACATTAGACAATGAATAGGAAGGCATCAGAACATGCTAGATGACCAGTTAGGTAGCAATTGTAATAGCCTGGGCAAAAGTGACAGGTGCGTGCCACTTAAAGAGTGCAGTAAGGGGGGCTGGAGAGGTGGCTCAGGGGTTAAGCCTCTGTCTTGCAGGTGGAGGGTCCTGAGTTCGGATCCTAGACCCCACGTATAGACGCCAGGCAGAAGCAGGGGCAGCCTGCGTTTCTGGTCCTGGTAGGGCAGAGCCTGTGAATCCTGGGGCACAGTAAACGAGGAGGAGGTGGAGGCGGTCCGTGGTGATTTCCGAATTCACCCATGGTTCTACACACACACACATGCACACACACACACACACACACACACACACACACACACATGGGCACACATGTACACAAGCACAATTGAATAAATAATTAAAAAATCTTAAAAAAAAAGAGTGCAGTAGGGCAGCTTATATATTGTGAAAGAAGAATCAGTAAGCTTTCTGATAGCTGGAGAGAGAAAGAGAGACAGAGACAGAGATAGAGATAGAGAAAGAGAAACAGAGACAGAAACAGAGATAGAGAGAGAAAGAGAGAGACAGAGAGATAGAGAAAGAGAGAGGGAGAGAGACAGACAGAGAGACAGAGACAGATATAGATAGAGAAAGAGAGGGAGAGGGAGACAGAGAGACAGAGACAGAGAGAGAGACAGAGACAGAGAGACAAAGAGAAAGAGAGAGAGAGGGAGAGAGACAGAGACAGAGATAGAGAAAGAGAGAGGGAGAGAGACAGAGACAGAGATAGAGAAAGAGAGAGAGGGAGAGAGACAGAGAGACAGAGACAGAGATAGAGAAAGAGAGAGAGGGAGAGAGAGAATTTGAAGTCAGGTTCAAGAAGTGTTGCAGTTCATCTGCATAGATGCTGATAAATCACCATCAAACAGCTTAAGGGAACAAGGGATTTATTCTCTGACAATTACTGGTTACAGTTCATAGTCCAGCTTGACAGGAGAGCATGCACCAACACCAGGGCCGAGGGAACTGGCCACACCATCTCTACGTAATGGCTGAGAGAGGGACAATCTTTACTTGCCAGACCAGCATGTCTGGCCAAGTGTATACAAGGATGCCAAGTCTCTCAACCAGCTCTCCGTGATTTATTCCAGGGCCTAATTCCACCCACCACAGGCTGGGCCTTCCCCATCAGCTAGACAATCTCCTGCAGGTTTGCTCTGGGCTTAACTGCTAATTCTCCACAAATGTGCCCAGAGCTCAAAACCCTCAACTGTCAAGTTGACACCTGTACCCAACTATGACAAGAAGCAAAGCAGATTGATTCCTGGGTTATATTGAGCTGTTTCCCCACAGGTCACACACAGTTCCTGCCTCGGAGAAGGTATTTGTGATGGGACAAGGAAAGGGAGAGGAAAAAAAGGACTGGAGAAAAGACAGAGGCTGATGGAAAGATAAGAAGGGAAGAAAGAAAGGAGTGAAGGGAAGAGAAGAAGGAGAGGGAAGGAGGGAAAAGGAAGGAAGGAAGGAAGGAAGGAAGGAAGGAAGGAAGGAAGGAAGGAAGGAAGGAAGGAAGGAAGGAAGGAAGGAAGGAAGGAAAGGAAGAGGAAGGGAAAGAGGAAGGGGAAAAGGAAGGGGAAGGGGAAAAGGAGGGAAGAAAAGATGGAAAGAGAAGGAACAGAAGGAAAGGAAGGAAGGAAAGAAGGAAGGAAGGTAGGGAGGAGGGGGAGAAAGGGAGGACAAAGGGCAGGAGAGAGGGAAAGAAGGAGGGAGGGAAGACAATGAGAGAAGACTATAGCTTCTCCCAAAGAAAACATCCCTAGCTTTTGTGAACACACAGCCACATGAATCAAATTATACCTGTTTGACTCCCCGCATCCCCAACTTTTTACCATCCCTGTCAAGGTGCCTTTGCCACCCACCCTGCAGCCACTTTGATTTCAGAACTCACTCAGCACAAGCTCTCTGAACTCCGACCAATGCAGCCAGTACCCAGAGCTACATGAGAACCACAACAGAAGAACCACACTCTGCAATTACTGCCTTTTGCTTCATGAAGACAGTTTAATTTACCCGAAATGTGCCCACTTTCGGCACTATTTTTCCAAATCTTATAAACAAGCACATTGGAAAGTCTGATTTGACAAATGCATATTGTGCTCCTAGATACTGATCATGGGATAGGGGAGTCTGTCGAGACTGGTCGGTATACTGGTAGATAAACAAAGTACAAGAAATGGAGAGGCAAAAGTGTTCACATTGAAGAATTCTAAGGAATATGACTGAGATAATCACACTGTCTGCCATGTTTTGCTTGACCCAAGGGGGGTGAAATATATATTTTACATGTGTATAATATAAATTTATAATATGAACATATAATTGTATCTATAATTATATAAAATGTAATATAAATATATATTTTTGAAAACAGAAGCAGCGTGAAGATTTACTATGAAAAATGGTTCATATTCTCAACCTGGTTTGCAGTTAGAGTTGTTGCCTGCAGAAAGAGATGTAAAAAAAGCTGATTTAATACAGTGTGAAAGGGAGAGGGGATTGAAAACGGCCGTGTTCCTCTTGGCCTTTCTGTCACTCTCCAAAAGGGGAGGAGCAACCCCTCACAGGATTCCCTGGTTGCCCTTGGAGAGAACAGCGGTCCTGGCAGGATGTCTTGACAACAGAGAAAACATTCACTACCTGTGAACCCTGAGAAGCGCTCATTAAAAACACACCGGAGCAGAGCAGGGGCTGCAAAATATGTTAAAATGCTCACATTTATCTCCTCAGTCCACTTGTGATCTGGAAAAGTCGATCAAAGTGTCACCGCTTTACCAAACTGCCGGCCACTGGTCACAACAATGAAAGCGAGATTCACAGGCACGCATGACAAGCCTTTCTTCAAAAGAGAGACCGTGGATTGGGGGGGAGACACTGGGGGAAGGGGAGGGGGGAGGGAGGGAACTGGTAAAAAATTTTAAAATGTATAATTAAATTTTTAATAAAAAAAAAAAAAAAAAGATGAAAAAAAAAAAAAAAAAAAAAAAAGAGAGACCGTGGAAGAAAGAAAAGGGAAAGAAGGAATGAGGAAGGGAGGTGGGAGGCAAACGAGGATAAGAAATTACTGGAAAATCAGGAGCATTGAAACCGCAATTAACAAACTAACATTTACTGTGCTAATTAGTGTCTCCTAGAGAGTGTGAATATGTGTTTATTCCCAATAAAGAATGCCTGAAACAACAGGAATGTCTCCACGCATCACATCCAAAGCATTTCTTTTCTCTTCCTTCCCCCGCCTCGCTGTAGAGACCACAAGGCAGCTCATGGAAGGAGAGAGAGTAACTCATTACTGTGTCTCCTACTGCTCTGTGTGCGCAACATCTTTTGAATCAATGCAAAATCATAAATTAGCTTGCAGCACAACAGAATTAATTGACACATCTTGAGTAGGATCATCAAACCAAGGTTTGAGTCCATTTCCCTGCCTAAGGTTTCTCTAACGTGGTTGCTGCTCATTAAGGGTGAGAGATGGTGGTAGAGATCTGACACCGTCAAATGTCCAAGGGGAAAATGTCAGACGAACAAAGTTGGACCTCCTCTGATTTTGCGAGAGAAAGCCCTGAAGGCTGGCCAATGTGGGAGACAGTGCTAAGACCACCCTCCCCTCCCCCTTCCCCAAGCAGGGAGCTGGGGGTGAAAAGAGAAGATGGTTGTACAGACTCTGAAGCCACGTGCACTCCAAGAAGGTTCTCCCCCACCTTCCCTCCAAGGCCCCTGCCTCAAAACATCCTAAAGACATGGTGGGACCAGCAAAGGGGGGAAGGCATGGAACAGTGCTACTCACTCATCCATATAAAACCCTCTGTCTCCGTGCATTTATAATGACGTGGGGAAATATGAGCTGGTCTACAGATATGCTAACATAAATGAATAGAGAGATGCTTTTCTATGTGTGAAACAAGAAACTTCAAGGTAAGGGAAAAAACAGAGGGAAAGACATTGTTCTGCACTTCCAATAGTGGAATGAATAATGATCTATATTCTTCCAACACAAAGTCCTCACAAGAAAACCTAGGACAGTGACAGAGCGGTCACCTGACCTTGGTGAGCCAATCAACGTGCTAACGCCCAGCTCCACCCATCCCCCACTTTGCTAAGTGGGCTTTGTACTCACAGACAAGATAGCGAATCTTCCAATTACTTGGGGCACTACTCAAAAAAATAACAATGAATTAGGGGAAAAACTAAGTGTTAAAGTAAGGCTGGCATATCACTAGCTATACCCAAAGACACTAGGTTTATGAGCAGATTCATAATAAGTGTGATCATTAATCTTGGTTATCAACCTGACTGGACATGGGATTAACTAACAGTTAAACTGTCAGGTCACCTGATAAGATTATCTGGATTAAATTGTTTACAGTAAGATGATCCACCCATAAATATACTTCCCCACTGGTTGAGAAGAGGTGGCTTTTAGTGGGAGAAGAAGGAGAGATAGAAGCAAGTAATAAAAGAATAAGAATGATCTAAGGTTAAGGAACTAAAAAACTTCCCTCTTCTGACGCCAATACAAACATTAGAGGATGCAGCTTCACACCTCTGAAACTTGTGACAGATGTGGCGTGAGCCACATACGTTGTCCACAGCTGCAAGACATTGGCAGGTTGCATGTGTCAATGTGCGGTGGCATTCCTAGGAAAGCTAGATATGTAAAGAAGTCCCGTCACTTGGGATCTCTGGATCTGGCTGGGCTGCTGCACCCACGAGCTCACCTCAGCTCTGTCCTTTTCCACAAGACCTGGCCTATCGATGGTCCACCATGGAAGGAAGCTCTCTCAAGAGGAGCCACACATCTCTGAGAGACTATTGAAGGCTGACGTTACATGGGGAAGGGGAGCTGCTTTTCTTAATAGCGCAGCCACTGACCTATCACCCCCGCATCCAGCAAGTGCCCAGGCACACGCCAGAACAAGCGACCCAGATGGAACTCATTGGGCCAAGCATGCAAAAGACATGCAGGTAAGAGGGGAACTCATGGGGAAGAAGAAGGTTTACACTGGGAAAAGGAGGGGGTGTAGGGGTGAGGGGAGGATAGGACCGGATAATAAGAGATGAAAAAAAAATGACAAATTCATTTCATTTGTGTCTGAAATAGTCAACAAATTTAGAAATTAATAGTATTGTTATTCCAACTATGAGAAGGAAATATTGAAGCAACTTAGCTGGAATTGGGCAAAAGCATTTGCCACACAAAGTGACTGGTGGGAACTTTATCCCTAGAAACCACATAAAAGTGACCACTGCGTTCACACTGTGGTACATGTGTGCCACGATTCTCTCTCTCTCTCTCTCTCTCCCCCCCCCGCACACACACACCACAAACACATGTAGCAACAATAATTTTTAATTAAATAAAGGACCATCATGTCGAGCTATGCCTGTGGATTTTATGCAGTACACCTTAAGAACTATATTCTCAATCTTTTCTTACATTCACTTAAGCAAGATTTACAGACTTGTGAAGCTTGCTGTCTTGGAAAGAGAGTTGCTATCTGCCAGAATCAGAGATGACCTTGTCCGGATGACCAATACGGAGGATTGTTTATTTTGGGTGAATTTCCATTTATGATCATCTAAATCTTCCTCCCGTGCCTCTGGTCTCCTCTTCGCTATTGACAAGGCAACACTTTGGTGGTCGCTTCCCCTCGCATCCGAACAGCGCTGCAATAACGGCAAATGGTCCTTGGAAATCACAGCCACATTAGGCTGCTGTTCAAATGGCTTTTTGGGTTGTGATAATAGGAAGCCCTCCTAATAACCGGTGACTCCGCGAGACCCTGCCCAGAAGGGCTCCAAATGGCAGTGCACAATTTAAATTTTAATCTGGTAACAGCAGAAATGATGAGCTTCCAGCTGGGACCATCCGGTCTGAGCGCTGACAATCAGCCTCCTCATCAGAGGTCCCAGAGCCCCGCCCAGGTGGCCAGCAGATGCCTCTACACTCGCTCTTCTCCCCTGGATGTCCATCTCCCACCTGGGAATCTCAAGGGGGAGGTTCTTTTGCTCCTTCAGAGACTCAGATGGAGCCAATTCAATATCCCCACATCACTGTGAGCCCATCAAAGACCTCCGTGCCTTGACACTTCCATCTTGCAGAGGGGAGTGATTACTTTTGGAACTTGGTTCCTTCCCCCATGCAAAGTGGGCCACACTTACCCACTTCCAGCATCAAATGAAAGCTTGGCAGATGCGAGCGACAGACGAGAGGAAAACACTTTATTGTTTTGCTTGTTTTTTTTCCTACAATAAGCAATAACCCTCCGGAAAATAACTCAACACAAGTTAAATAGCTGAAGGGGACATTCGTGGGACGCTGTCGACATGGAAAGGAACAGCTGGCCGTGTGAGTGATCACCACATGTCGTGACTTGGGTGGGTCGCTCCCAATGCTTCTACCGACTGGTATTTCCTGGGCCATGTGGGCTGTAACATACGACAGAGGAGAGTGTATCATTGAGGGCAGAACTCTGGGTTCCAAGATTGGATGATGCCAGACTGGTTCCACTGATTGTAGATGAAAATAATTTACTAGCTGAAATAAAGTTGGGAAGAAGAAAAGAAAAAAAATCCAAAGACTCTCCTAAAACTTATTTCAAACCTCTGACCAAATTATTTTAATGGTAAACTTTTTCTTCTCAGTGCATCTATATAATTCCCTAGCAGAATGAGTTTTCTCTCTGGCGAGACGAGTGGAGCCAATGAAAGATTGAGCGCCAATACCTGCATCCCTGGAATCCTTAGAGTGGAAACTTGGCTGTTTCCAAGGGGCTCCATTAGCAAGCTTATTTCACTATCCCAATACCCGCTGCAGCAGAATTAGAAAGTTGTTTTCTTGTTTTTTTTTTAAACCACACACAGGAGCAAATTTCTGCAAGGTAGAAATGGGAATAAGAACCAGTGTTTTGGAATTTTCTCTTTGCAGATAGTCATCAAATGAGGTACAATATTTGCTAACAGAGGGTAATTTGAATTATCCACGGATAGTTCAAAAACACAAAGAGTTCATTACCCAGATATCTCTATTTAAAATAGATTTGCTTTTGTTCATCAGCGCACACACGCGGCTGGGAATGGCTCAGCGCCAGGGCGAAACGGCTCCTAATTTTCAGAGCAGGCCACCAGCTAATTACACGGACTGCAGGTGTGGAGAGAGGCGCTCAAAGTAATCAATAGCAGTAATTAATCTGCTAGACTGGAGCTAAAGAGCTAACAGCTGGACATCAGAAATGGACACATGCAACAAGATCAGCAATAATTACCTCTTTAAATATTGAATTTCCATAGCAACAATTAGGCATATAAATAAAGGCTGGAAAGCAAGGCTTCGAGGTATGACACTGTGTAGCAAACACCACATTCCCCAAATCAACCCTTTTAATAAAACACCAACAATATGCTAGGGCTGGGTCGACCAGTTTCCAGAGTTGGAAGGAAACTGGTTAGAACCCACTCCATCTAAGCCCTCTTGGCAGTATGTCACTGAGGGGTCTCTAAAGATGGCTCTAGACTCTTGTATTGAGCAAGACAGTCCCCTTCCATTTGAATGACCTTCCTATGACAACAGAGGCCCCCATTTCAAGACATGCTTCCTTTCATCTCTGAAACGTTGCTTTACAAAAATAAAGCAGAAAACTTCTTGGCACTGGAGAAAAGGCCTAGTAAAAAGTGCTTGGCGCTCAAGTACACAGACTTGAGTCTCCAGATGCCCAACACCCACATAAAAGCTGGGTGTGGGGTGCACATCTGTAACCCCAGCACTGGGGAAGTAGAGACAGGAGGATCTTCTAGGCCAGTCGGTTTTGCCAGAAAGGTGGACTTCAGATTCAGTGAGAGACCCTGTCTCAATAAGGTGGGGCATGATGGAGGAAGACATTCAACATCAACCTCTGGCCTCCGCAGGAACATGCACAGATGAAAATACATGCATATGCACACATGTACATACATATACATTCACATACACATGCATATACACACATATATATATACATACACACACAAACGCACATATATGCAAACACATACACACATGCACAAACACACACTACAAATACATTAAATACCCATAAATACAGACATTACACCTATACACACATGCACACAGACACACTACATACACTCCATATACACACATACATACACTGAATGGAGCCCTGTTTTGGACAGATGTGTGCTCACCCTCCACTTCTCCCTTCTATTGAGTCACACAATTACTCAGCAGAGTTTTCTCAAGTACCCTGCTGTTTCTCTTCTGCTCAACATCTTAAACTTTCTGACCTATTGATGGCAGCTTGACTTTCCAGTCTACACTATTAGGTTCTTCTTTGTGCTTTCTTTTTTTTTTAATTTTTTTATTATTTATGATTTATTCAATTGTGCATGTATGCATGTGTGCCCGTGTGTGTATGCATGTGTGCCCGTGTGTGTATGTATGTATGTGTGTGTAGAACCACAGACGAATTCGGGAACCACCATGGACCGCCAACACCTCCTCCTTGTTTACTCTGTCCCAGGATTCACAGGCTCCGCCCTACCAGGACCGGAAACGCAGGCTGCTCCCGCTTCTGCCCCGCGTCTATATGTGGGGTCTAGGATCCGAACTCAGGACCTTCCACCTGCAAGGCAGAGGCTTAACCCCTGAGCCGCCTCTCCAGCCCCCTTCTTCGTGCTTTCTAAGGCTGTCCATCAATCTCTATCATTCTGGAAATTCTTGTCTCTGCCCAACTTAGCCTTCGTATGTGTTCAATGTGGAGACCACAGGAGAGAAATACCAGCTTCCCTCTTCTCTCCCTTCAGATGGAACATGAAAGAAGCCACCCCCAAACCAGATACCATAGAAATAACACATGCTTATCCCAAAAAATATCATCTCATGCAAAATCTCCTTGAATTATAAAAGAAAATATTTTAGCCAAATCTACTCAAAGATTCTCTTACTTGAAAGGTTATTTAATATGAATTGACAGCACAGCCCAAGAATGTGTAGTTTCCTTTCATATCATTAGCAAATGAACTGAAACTGTGGTTGACTATGCCTAAGATCGCAGATGAGCGTAAAAATAAACTTAGTGACAATTATCAGAAGAAATACTCTGACCTGTTCGTTTTGTCAAGCCAACATTGCATACATGAAATCGATGAATTTGTTTTTTCACCATTTATTACCAGCTCCTCCCTGGTTCTTTCTCCCATTATGACCCTTCTTCCCTACCAGTCTGTCTCCTAATTCCTCGCCTTTCTGCACATGCGGCCCACCGAGTCGCATCTGGGTTGCCTTTTAAGACATGTGCCTGAGCACTTGCGAAAGGATAGATCTAAAGCATTGAGGAAAGCAGCTTCCCTTCCATCATCCCACATTCACCCTCAGGGTGGCTTGGAGTCTCTTGCGATCTTTCCCCTCCCATGGTAAACTGTTCATAGGCCAAATCTCATGCAGGTCATGTGGACACGCACACAGCTTCAGTGAGCTCATGGAAGCAACAGCCCGGTTGTCTCTAGAACATACTGCCTGGCCACACTCCTCCCTGACTTTGGACTCTCACATTCTTATCACACCCTTGGCTGAGATGTTCCCTGAAGTCAAAAATGCTCAACATGATCTCTCACAAGGCAGAGCCCAGGCAAACAATTTTCGGGCTTTTTTTTTTTTTATCATTTTTCCACTTACTTTGCTGAGCATTTGCAAGGGCAAGTTTTCAGTTTTGCTGGCCTCAAATCCACTGTGTAGACAGGATGAGCTTGAATCAGCACACCTGGTCTTACTCAGTGTTAGAACTCAAACCCAGGCCCTTGAGTGGGCTGAACAAGCACTCTATCAACTGGGCTGTGTTTTCAGCCCCTGCACGAGAACTTTTGGTGATACTAAGAAAGCTGAAGTCCATCCACTCTATGCTTGGATATGGTCACCAGTAGGCGGCATTTGAGTTGATCTGTGAATTTGGGGTGCTCCAGAAATCTGCTCTCTGAAAGCAAACAAAACTTCGTTGTTGTGCATACTTGTCATTATCATCATTATCACAGATAAAAGTCTTTTTAAAGACAGAGTGGGCATCAAGGTCTACCTATCGCCTGTGACAGACCTTGATCAGCTCAGTCCTCACCCACCTGAGAATCACACTCAACAGGGTAGAATTTCCTTCCACATTTCCCCGTCAGAGTGAATCTGTCACTTTCCTTTCAAGACTCAAATCCATTTTCCACGAATTCAATATGATTTGCCCAACCTCAGTACAATCTGACTTATGTTGCTCTCCTCCATATTTGCCTAACAGGTTGTAAGTTTTACAATTCTGTTTTTTTTTTTTCTCTCACATTTTATTTTTTTTCCTAATCATACAAGCTCAATAGGTACCCCCATCCTCTCCTTCCCCTCTCTCCTCCCCCATCATCTCCCATTGCACTCTCCCCCCTTCCCTCTTCCTTTCACCCCCTCTCTTCTTCCCCCTCTCCCAGTGTCTCCCCTTCCTCCCTCCCATCTCCTGGAGAACCCGTGAATGCCTAACCTCTGTCTGAGTCCTCCACCCTAGTGAGGGGTCAGGACTCAGTGGCATAGCCTGGGGCCCCTTCTTGGGCTTCCTGTTAGTATGGGAACTCTATTATGACTGTTAATCTCTTGCCTCTAAGAATCCCACTGCCTGAAGCCTTCTCTCCTGTGATCCATGCTAGACTTTGGGGGGGTCGTTGACCTGTCCACCATATAACTATTGACCTGTCTCTATCAGTCACAGATTAAACATTCTAACGATCAGGACTAAAGTCACTTCTAGAATGCCAACCCTAGGCAGAATGCAGAAGTGAAATGTTCGACAAGCACCTAAGGAAAAATGTACCATTAAGAGAGAGGTAGACAAAGTTTAACTGCACTTATAGGGTTTCCTTTAGTTTGTTTATGGTTTCCACATTTTCTTTACTCAAATGGGGACCCCAGAAGTGAGGAAAGGTTAATATAAAATGCAATGAAAACCTCTGCAGTTCTCCACACTGGTCTTACCTTGATAGTCACCTCAGGACCCTTTAAGAAATTCTGGAGAGAGGGGAAGATGAAACTTCATGGTGGAGTGTTTGCCTAGCATATGTTAGGACCTGCACTCACTCGCACTCACTCACACTCACACACACACACACACACGCACGCACACGCACATACATACACGAGGGGGGAAAGAAAGGGAAGGAAGGAAGGAAGGAAGGAAGGAAGGAAGGAAGGAAGGAAGGAAGGAAGGAAGGAAGGAAGGAAGGAAGGAAGGAAGAGAAAGAGAAAGGAAGGAAGGAAGCAACGAAGCAAGGAAGGAAGGAAAAAGAAAATCAGATTTTGATGAGCTGTTCACTGAGATTTCTAAAGCCCCATGGAGACGTCAACATGCAGCAAGATCTGAGAATCACTGGTTTATATACTGTTCCAAGATTTCCTGGGGTGACCCCAAGAGCAACACAATAGTAGAAGGTTGACGACATTTAAATAACATACCAGCATTGATTTCTAAGCAAAGATATCACGGTTTCTGACACATTCATGTTCAATGGAGACTGTCTGGAAAAACACTCAGTTCAGTGCATAGTCCCTTTTCTGATAAATACCGCACATTCTCTTGAAGCAGAGAAAAGCCTTCCACATTCTCATGAGGTATTTGTGACAGGCAGTAAACATTCTCCTAGCGCTAAACAGCCAATTCCCTCTGCTATCGCCTGGCTGGTTCACTATCTTCCAGCGAATAGCTGCAGCTTCTTATCTCTGGGGCTCAGCCTGGGAGATTGCTACGGAGCCCCCCAAAAAAGAGAAACAAGTTCCTGCTTATGGAAGCGTCTAGAGACTAGACACAGGTGATGCTTATTCATTAAGCTTCTAGATCCTAGACTTCTGCCAAACATGTTTCATTTGTCGCTTATTTGTACCAAAGATTCCGTCCTTAGCAAAGATTCTAAATACAGCTCAGCTGAACTGAAGTTATAATATTCTCCTACTGACAGGAAGTCACCACATGCAATCAATGCGACGGTAATGGCAGACATTTACTACCCCACTTCTCTCTTACCTGCATGGGCTCGGGTGCCTGGCTCTGAATATGGGGAAGAAGGTACCTGTCAATGTTCAAAACAAAGGCTTTGCCCTTAAAGGGTCAGAACTAACTTAAACACAGATTGGGTATATAAGATATTATTTCCTTTTTTGATTCCTGTACTAAAGCAAAGTAATTTGCAAGTATCAGAAAAAATGTACTCTAAGGACATACCAAATTGCATGAAATAGACTAACTGCAATTTAGGGGATAGCTGTTTGTTTGGGTGACTTTTTAAGTAGCTCAATGTAACAGTGAGTTGTAGATTCCAGCTTGACAATTGAAGGTTGAGCCTTTGGGCCTGTCTGTGAAGAAATTAATGGTTACTGCAAGCCTGTGGGAGATTATCTAATTGATGAGTGTAGCATTTAGCCTGCATGATTACCGATAAATCACCATCAAACGGCTTAAGGGAACAAGGGGTTTCTTTTTCCTTACGATTGTCTAGTTACAGTTCTCAGTCCAGCTTGGCAGGAAAGCTCACACCAACACAAGGACCAGTGCCACACTAGCTCTACATAATGGCTGAGAGATGGACAATCCTTACTTGCCAGACCAGAATGTCTGGCCAAGTGTACACAAGGATGCCGACTTTCTCAACCAGCTCTCTGCATTTTATTCCAGGGCCTAGTCCTACCCACCACGGGCTGAGCCTTCCCCATCAGCTAGACAATCTCCTGCAGGTTTGCTCTGGGCTTAACTCAACCACTAATTCTCTACAAATGTGCACAGAGCTCAAACCCTCAACTGTCAAGTTGACACCTGTGCCTAACTAGGACAATGAAGAAAGACTCAACCCACGATAGGTGAGACCATTTCAAGGGCAGGTAGCTAAGAAATTAACAGACAGGCAGATTGGCAAGCAGGAATACATACCTCTTTCTCAGCAATTCCTGCAGATATGATGTGGCCAGAACCCACGACCCCAGATGTTGGTGTGAACTCTCTTTCTCTGGTCATCCATGACCCCAAATGTTGGTGCGAACTCTCCTGCCATGCTGATCACTATAACCGAGAACCATAAACTGGAATAAACTCTTTGTTCAGCAGCAGGAGGATAGACGTAATACGCCTGGGATCACCTCAAACTTACTATGTCTCCCAGTGCTGTCTCAAACTCTTGGATTTCCTCCTGCCTCAGCCTCCTGAGTGCTGGGATTGCAGATGTATATGCCACCAGGCTAGCTGCTTACTGTTAGTGATTGGTTGCTAATCAGAAATCATGGGGTACACAGCTTTCTATTGTTAGTGATTGGTTGCTGATCAGAAATCATGGGGTACACAGCTTTCTACTGTTAGTGATTGGTTGCTGATCAGAAATCATGGGGTACACAGCTTAGGATTTGATCTTTCTTTGTCTGTCATCAATACCCCACCACATGGCTTTGTGTTTATACAAGTGTGTACATGTGTGTACATGCGAGTGTGTACATGTGTATGTATGCGTGCTATACACGTGCATGTGTGTGTGCATGTACAGAACCTCCACATCCTGAAGTAGGGCTGCATCACAATAACTCATTATGAAGTTGGAAGGCAGTTGAAGATGCATATCCTCCCTCTAACTAGAACCACTCTGGACCCGTGCCACAGGGTACACACAGACTCAGCTATTTGTAATGGAGATTGTCTGGCCACCTGGGGCTGCCACTAACCAGGGAAAAGATCAAAACTCAAAGTACAGTTCCAGCTGAACACACAGCACTTTCACACTATCGTCAATTTTAAAAAAAGTCAACTCACACCTATCAGTGTGTCCCCACTCTCAAAGTCCCTTTGAGGTCCAAAATGAACTTTCAGGACACTGAATTCCCTAACGATGAAACAGTTTCCCAGCAACTGCAGGCTGCAAGCCCAAGTCCAGACTGTCTTGGTGGTGGAATTGAAACTCTGACCCCCTGGTAGTGAGCACTGGCTCTCCACTGCAGCTGGCAGCTCCAGTGGGGATGCGAAACAGCAGGATGCAAACAGCTCAAGAAACAGTACATTTGGTCAGAGGTTTCTGGCAACAGCAAGACCATCTGGAAAGGCTTTAGAGAAAGGCTTGGCTTGGGGGGGGTAAGGAAGAGAGTGCCACAGGTGAGTGCACTCACTGCACCCCACAATCTACGCAAGTAAGCACACTCGCTACACCCCACAGTTTATGAAGGTAAGCGCACTCGCTGCACACCACAGTCTTCCAGCACTCTCACTATCAGGTAAACCAGTTCCCAAAGGAAAGCTTGAGCTTGCTTTAAGGCAGATACTAAAACTAATAAAAAGAAAAGGCAGAGAGAGAGAGAGAACTAGATAGAGCTAACAAAAAGCAGTAAAAGACTGACATTTTGAAACATAAGAATCAAATACAAAGATCTCACAGCAAATGCACACACACATACGTGTGCCGCGCAGCACACACAGAGAAACACAAACTGTACTCAGTGAACATGTGAATGTAGCTTTAATGACTCAGTGAATAGCTTCTCATGAAGGACTTTTGGCTTTGAGCATACCATTCACTATCAAACCAATCTCAAGGTGATTTACACACACACAGAGGCCTGGGAAAAGCCCATTTAGAGTTGTGGGAACTCTAAATGAGTAAAACTTTGTTCTGGGGGTTGCTTAGACTTGCTCTGTGGAGTCTCTGACCTCCCTTCATTTCCTTCTGATGTCTACAAATCAGTGCCGACTTCCACATTTCTGCTGAGGCCGCACCTCTCTCAACTCCCCCCTCCACATGATCGCCTAACACCCCAAAATGATTCTCAGACCATCACATCTCTTTGCTGTGCGAAAGAAGACTTCATCAAGGGCCTTCAAAACCAGAGTCATCATGGCCTAAGTTATGACTATGTTATGTTATGGCACAAAACAGGAATGTCAATGAAATATTCCAAAGATGTTAACATGAAAAAAAAAAAAAGATTGGCAGTTATCTTGGGAATCTGGAGAACAACCATTTAACATTCACTTGAACATCTGATAATTGAGCTTTTTTATGCCAAGTGAAGACAGTATTGAGGGATGAAATGAAAGAGAAGGAAGAAATGGACACGTCGAGTAACCTTTTTCTGGTAGAGACGCCAACAAATACCAGCTCACCCCGGCAAGGCACCAACAGTGGATCAAAACATGAGTCCAAGTCAATAAGCTAACTAGTTCACTGGGCTTCCTTACAGAGCATGGGTGAGGGGTTACTTGTAGAAACGGGGTGGGGGGATGGGGTTACCTCAAAGCAGCTGCTCCACTGCGAAGTCTCTCCCCATAGCTGCCCAGATGGAATCCCCGCTTTCCTTTAACCTTCCTCACTCTGTGGCCTTCCGAGACCATGCAGTCACGTGCCATTAGGGTGAAGTTGCACTGGCTGGAGGGAGGAGCAGAAGGGCGTGGCTGAGATCTCAGGTGAGGGTCTGAGGTCCTTCTGACCACATCTTCTATGAGGGAATGTCAGGGGGGGGCGACCTTGAGGGTCTCGTGATTAATCACAGTTCTTTCTAAAGGTGGCATTGGCTGTTCTGCTTGGAGGACAGTGATCTCGGCAAAACACTTGCTTCATTGGTGGGAACAGGAAGCTCAGGCTTGTCACATGCATTTGAATGTGTAATGTTGCAGTTCATGTGGATATTTTCCTATTTCTTTCTCTACTGCTCCTTTGTCTTGAAGTATAACTTGATTTGTGTGTGTGTGTGTGTGTGTGTGTGTGTGTGTGTGTGTGTGTACAAGAGGGCATTTCAGTGTGTGTGTGTCTGTGGAGACCCAAAGGTGACATCAGGAATTATCCTGGATTGTTCTACCTCCTTATTGTTTTGCTCTGGGGTTTTCTAGGCTCTGCCTTCTAGGCTTAGAAGTACAAGCCATGCCATTTCCTCCTGGCATTTTTATGTGGGATCTGAGGATCTGAACTCAGGACCTTTTGCTTTATGAGGCAAAGGCTTTAACTGCTGAACCATCTCCCCATCTTCCTACATGGTCTCTGAGAGAAATTGTCTCTGCGAAGCTCCATTGAATGGAAAGGAAACTCATAGAGGACTTCTTCAGGGAGATAATAGGTTCGACGTCTGATCCTTCGCTAACCAGCTCAGGTGCTTTCTGCAACAGACAAGAGTTTCCAACCCTATGTACAACCCAGACCTGCAGTAGTCATGTTCCACAATCGTGACCTCCAACTTTACTAGAAGCCACATTTTCATTCCACAGAAACACGGTGTGTCACTTAGATACAGGTATCCACTTGACAATCAAGGCTGAACCTTCAAGCACCTTGGTGAAGAATTGACAAGACTCAAGCAAACCGAGGGAGACTGTCTAATTGATGAAGAAAGAGCCAACCCAATGTGGGCAGGTCCATTCCCTGAGCAGGTTGATAAGATGGAGATAGCTGGTGAAATAGATTGCCATAGTTAGACAGATTCACCTGTGGCAAGTGAGGTTTGCCCCTCTCTCGGCAATTTCTGGGGATATGGTGGGACCAGTTCTCTCAGTTCCTGGTGTTGGTACGAAGCTGAACTATGAACTGTAGCCAGAATCACAAACAAGAATTGTCTTCCTATGTGTTTGGTCATGTATTTATCATAGGATGAAGACAAGAAACACCCACAACAAGAGACGATGTAACACTGTAAAAACAAAGTCTCTCGGTGCAAAAGAGATGGTAACGGTCAGATCATTTTAGAGCATTCCCACAGAAGTCACATTCCTACCATAGAAAATGCTGCCAAATGATGGAGAATCAATGGAAAGATGAAATTCACAGAGAAGCAAGGGAAATTGGAGAATATGAGTCTGTTAGTTGGATAACCTATCAGAGAGGGTGCATGGAGCTATATCCAATCTTTTTTATGAAGATACCTCTTCTATGCACAGGATTGGTCCTATCAACATTCTTTCACAGAAGGGGAAAGGTCTCAAGAGGCCCCGCAGCTCCCTGGGAGATTGACGAGGGTTAATGCGGATACTTTCCTCCACCGTGTACCCACCAATAAATTCATGCTCCACCAAGGGCTCAGGCACACGCCATCAAAGACAAACCTGAAGAAACCGGATGGTCCACACCTGGGGAAAGCCATGAAAATAGGAGGGAGACAGGCAGGACAGAGGAAAGGTTGTAATGGGAAGAGAAGGGGGGAGGAGATTGGGGATTAAGGTGTGAAAATAACATAAATTCACTCTATTCATGTATGGAACAATAAAAGAATCTAAGCAAAGCAGCCTCTTAGATTGGTCTCCACATCCTTATTCACTGTGAAGGCACAGCGCCCTGCACCCACAGTTCCTTCTTCCGGTTACCCAGACTATCGATATGGTCCTTTATGATGGGGTTACACTCCCGTAAATTGGAAACCTTGGGCTGACAGTGCACTTAATGCACTGGCGCTCCCAAGAGTCACTGCAACACAGCACCCTGCAGCATGCTGAATGTTGGTCTCCGGGGATGCAGGTGACCTGGAGCTGAGTTTGCTCCCGCAGCCCAGCATCGGAGTCAGGCCTGGATCGCATGTCGCTGGCTTCAGTATCGAAGCAGCGAGTGAGTGTCCGGTTCACCTCCTGATGAAATCATGGAGTTCTGAGCCTGGAACCATCCAGTGTCTCTTCCCTGCCCCCCATGGACATGGCCACGCCCTTCTGAAAGACAACATTCTGCAGCCCCCCCCCCCTCCGCCCACGCCATCCACCCTGCTCTGTTTAGCTCTCACCTCGTTATTCCTGAGATTCTTCCGTCCTTCACGTCACTGAATTCACATCATTTTCATGGTCCCTGGGGTTTCTGACAACTCCTCTCCACCCTCGCATGTCATCTTCTTGCTCTGAGTAAACAATTCCTCTTCCAAACCTTTGCGTGGGTTCCTCCTCGCTCTTTCTCCCCAAGCAACACGCTCCATCCCGGGGCGTCAGTGACTATCACCTGCTTGTCTTTCCCAAGTGTCTCTCGCAGCTCAAGTTCTCAAAGTGGCCTCGCCTGCCTGTCAGCTGGTTCCTCGGCCTTTGCACTACTTACTCCCTTCACTTGCTGTCATCGAATCCTCTGCCAACACATCACACCATTTGCCCCTTGTCAACTTTCCAACACAGTCTCTGTCCCCCTCTGGACCATCACAAGCTGCGCCTCCATTGTTTGCATCTCTAACCATTTTACTGCTTCTAAGCCCTCACAAGAATGGCTTTTTTTGGGGGGGGGGCCTTTTGGTCTAGTCGCCAGGACACAAAGGCTCTCCCAGCAAGAAGTCTCAAAGTTCTCCATATTTCTCCCAACAAACAGTTCCGAAGGCACTCTAGCCCCATCGCAGCACTGGCCATACTGCTGGCCATCAGCCTCTCTCAGCTGCACAAACGACAGCTTCACATTTTGGTACCGGATTCTCAGTTTCACACAGCAACACCCCACTTCTCTGGTACCAATTTATGTACTAGTTACTCTTTTCTGTTGCTGTGAGAGAGCACCCAAAGCCAAGCAACTTGATGGGAGAAGGGGAAATTTATTCAGCTTATGGTTCCAGACGGGAGGTCCCGTCCTTCGTGGTGGAAATGGCATGGCTGGCAGCAGAAGCTAGAGAGGCCTAGGTCCCATCCACCCAGGACGCTCAGAGCTGCTAGACTGCCAACTGCAAGGGCAGACCTCTCCCAGAAGCAGGGTGGGACTAGTCCACCTCCAGGCCCACCCCCTGTGACTGCCTTCCTCCAGCAAGGCTTCACCTCCTAAAGGTGTCGTGACCTTCCCAAACACATGAGTCTGTGGGGGACACATTTCAAGTCATGACAGAATCTTTCAGGGGACGTTCCAGAGGCACCTCAAAACACGCTGGGGTAAAACTGTCTTTGCCGTCCCACCTCAGTCTGCAGTGCTTCCAAACATGTCCGCTTCACCACCATCAATGGCTTCCGTCTTCCCCCTCACTCAGTGTCCAACCAGTGGCATTTGCAAATTCCCCCTCCTGGTACTCTTGCTGGTGTTCCCACTTATCTACCCAACGTGAATGCCTTGTGTCTGGGTGGTACCGTGGTCCCCTGTGACCTCCCAGCTTTCAAAGTATCACCCATCCTTGCATTCTGATGTCACCCACCCACCTGCTGCAATGGTTCAATACCTCCTCCTTGCTTCCAATGCCGATACAAGCACCTCTGATCAACCTTCTAGATACCCAGTTATCCCGATTAAGGTTTCTAGAAGTATCTGTCATTATTGTGTCACAGGACCCTGCTGCCCATCCCTAAGCTCAACTTCTAGCTACACTGTTTCATGCCCCATCTCTGTTCCAAATCTCTGTCTCCTTTCTGCCTTGAAAAAATTCACACCTTTCTTATAGCTCAGCTCCTGGAGAAGCCTGAGCCTGCGCTACCTCCGATAGACTGAAATATTCCCTCTGAATCTCAGTCCTGTTATTGGACACATCTCCAGACCTATGATGGTTCATTGGCCATCTGTATGTCTCTCTCTCTCTCTCTCTCTCCTCTCTCCTCTCTCTCTCTCTCTCTCTCTCTCTCTCTCTCTCTCTTTCAGTCAAGCATCTGAAGGCTCTTTCTTATCTTGGCATCTCCAGAATGTAAGTCAATAAATATTTTTCTAATTGAGTTGAATCTGTTTTTCTCCCACAGAAATGAAGGTGGAGGTAACCAAAGGACAAAGGATTTGATGGCTCCATCCCTTCAACGGGCATGTGCATTCTTAAGTATTTCTATGCATAGACACGCAAGCACATCTCTTAGCATCTGCTAAGAGAAACAAGTGTCTGTTCACAAAATTGAAGGTCCTTATCATGTTTGAGCTCTGTGACATGCACGAAGCAGAATAGAGAGCAGTGAAGTCGCACATTCTAAGATACGGTCTACATGCATTGCTAACCTTACTGCAAGAGAACTGCATGTTCTTCCTTAATTGATTAAAAGTTATTTTCTTCAACTGTGGAAATGGCTCAGGGGTTAAAGTCTTTGCTTCACAAACCAAAGGACCTGAGTTCAGATCCCCAGGTCCCATGTAAAAAAAAAAAAAAAAATGTCAGGCAGAAATAGTGGTGACCTGAAAGTCCCTACCCTGCAAAGGTGGAGCCTGGGAAACCTCACAACAAAACAAGGACGCAGAGCAACATACTCACAGATACACACACATAGGCAGACAGACACATACACACACACACACACACACACACACACACACACACACACACACAGAGTCTATTTTCTTATATATTTGAAGCAGATACAATGTGCACTATATTTGTGAAATTGCAAGCCTTAGAAAAACAACCTACTATAGCATGGGCTTTTTTTTTTTTTTTTTTTTTTGGTCTGTCATCTGTCAGTAGATCCAGCTCACAGCCACAGAAGAGAGTTGTGTTATTTTACCTGCACTTTTTCATAGTTCCAAGTAAAAGCATCTAGCTCACCGGTTCCCATTATCTGCTCCCTAAATGTTGTATACAAAGAACATGGTTTAGAGCTTTAAGCAAGACAGTAAGATGCAGCCATTGAATGAACAACTTTTTCCAGTAACTTGAGTAATCTCTGCAGACAAGAGGGTCCAGGAAGCCCAAGAAAATGAATAATCAAATCTGCGTAGACCTAGATGCTTGGCTACAATTTCATTTTCCATCATGCATCATTTAACTTCTCCTTTACTTATATTCCATAAGTTAACCTGGCAGCCATGCTGAATGGTTTTGCTTCATGTGGGTCCAAATTAATGAGTGTGATCATGAGACCACATGTACGATTTCATTGAAGATTCACTATAATTATTCTATTGGGCAGGTTAGCATTTCAATCACTTATTAATGTATTTCAAATAAGTAATATATGATGTCTTTGCTGTCTTCTGCCATGACGCTCTGCTAGAAAAAAAAAGTCCTCCAGTTAAAAATGCAAGGATAAATTATTAAACACAAAGGAAGGAAACAAAGAGAGAAAAAAATCAGGAATTAAAAAAAATGACAAAGGGAGAAATTGCTGCCAGGAACCCATTGCATCTTATAAATTTTATTACCAAATTGCTTCATTAAACAGCGCAACAATAGATCTTTTTTCCTCCCTTTCTCCCTCAGTATTTAAGTGAGGGGTTTCACAGTTAGGAAACTCCAGGCATATGAACCGTATGGAAGAAATGGAGAGGAGAAATCAAAAAAGCAGACAAGCCCTTCTGTCTGCGATCTGTCGATCTGTCATGAGTTTCGCTGTTAAGTATCGGCTTGAGGCTGTAAATTCCTTCTGCCGGGGCCACCCAGTGCACAGAACACTGCTCGGAAAACTACACTCTTAGGGCAAGCAATTATATGTCTTTTAGAATTAATCCCAAACAAGACAATGATTTAGAAATAGACACATTTCTTCTTTGAAGAGCTTTCAGTCGTAAAAGTAATTTTTTTTCCTTCATACCCTTCAGGCCTTTTAACCCTCCCCCCCTCCCCTTCAGTATCAAAGGTATAGGCAAGCACTTCCACCTGCTAGCACTCACAGACCAATAACTTTAATTTTTGGCACTTATATCCGGTCTGAATGGACCATCCACACCTGCTTTCTCTCTAATTAGCCAGCTATCTAAAGGCCTCAGACCAGAGCCTGCCAGTTTCCTGAACTAAAACAAAGATCATTTAGTTGCTGATGTGAGAGAATTGGGGGCGGGGAAAGAGAAAAGGAAATTTTTTTCTTTTCGAGAAATTAAAGAGGAAACCATTAGCACAGAATGAAGAATTAGCCATGAGGAGTAAGGGAGAAAGGAGCTTTTATGAAGGCAACCTGAAGCCAAAGTACTGGGCAGCAGCCCTACCTACAGTGTGATACAGTCATTTCTGCCTGTGGTATCTGAAATCTTTCATCCTTCCCAATTCTCTCGGAATTGCCTTCTTCACCCACCCCACGGTGAGGAGTGGGGAAAAGCAGTTGCCACTGTGTTGGACAGTGCTTTCTAGAACTGATTAACAGAGTCAGTCCACGTTATAAAAGGGGTTTGTGGGCTGGAAAGATGGCTCAGGGGTTCAGACTTCATCTCACAAGCAGCAGGTCCTAACTAAGTCTCACATAAAAACACCCGGAGGAAATAGCAGAGTCCTGAACTTCCAGCCCTGGGAAATCCCAGAGTGAAGCAAAAAGGAGGGAGAAGCAATCCAGGATGAGCTCCCTACAGATCTCTTTATACAATCTGGGCAGTTACGGAAAGGTGGGGCGCATGCTGGAGGAGGCTCTGCTCCCTTCAGTTAACCCTTCCTGGAAATGACCTTCCAGATTGCTCCGAGGCAGGTCTTTCAGTTGATTCCAGATCCAATCAACTTGAGCATTAAGATTAACCATCACACCCACAGAGTGGAAGAGGACTAGGGTGGAGTCCCGGTTCTTCACTTTATGCTGGAATATGGACACAGTATGCGATTAAGGAAACTCAGAAGGATCAGACCAGGTGGGAAGGGACAAGGTAGTCAATTTCTCTCTTCCCAGCATTTCAGCCCTTTTCTGTAGCACAAACTCAAACTTTTCTGTAGCACAGCAGGAAACTTCTAGAACATAGAAGAAACTCAAATAATCCTCAACTTCAACATCCTCCCTCCCATTACAGATAAGAAAGCCAGTGACCTCAAATGGTTAACTCAGTTGTCCCAACCTCACAGAACACAGTCAGCATAAGAAGTCAAGCTCAGCCACCTCTTGGGACAAGCAACTGATGGTTTTGAAATGAAACAATCTGTCCATCTCTGCCCTTTGGCTTGCAGTCTAATGAAATGCATGCATTAGAAAAGAAAAAGCATGTTGCATGATGTAAGGGACATGCAGGTTTCTCTCTCCATCTTAGCTTACATGCTCTTTACGTGACGGTCGCCCAAGGGATATTTGGTACACAAGTGTGGACTTCTCAAAGACCTTCATGTTTAGTACTAGAAGTTGCTAAATTTAAAAAGTGAAAGGAAATCGAGAACACCCCAGCAATGTGTAGGCGTCACATGGAGGCCATTAATAAAGAAACTAACTCAAGGGAGAGGCTTAAGAATGTAAGCTTATTGAAGGTTAAGGCCAAGGGAACCATAGTTCAGCATTAAGGTGGGAGAACATTGGAACAGGAGAGAGACCTTGAAGTCAGAGAAAGCCAAAGAGTGTCTCCAGGAACATCATGACGAGTGGAGGTGAGAAGAGGAGGGAGGGAGAGAGGGGGAGAGAGAGAGAGAGAGAGACTCCTAGTCCTCACCTTACTAAGGAGTTGCTAGGGAAGTAGGATGGGGGTGGGGATAATCTTGGGGCTATTAAGCTAAAGACCAATTTTACTACCTTCACGGACTACTTATGTATATGTTCCCCAACTTATACCTGGAGTCACCAGCTGGGAAACTGTTGTTGCCGCATGTTGCTGTTAAGTTTACAACTACACAGTTTAAGGGCACAAAGAGGTTCCACTCTTTCTTACGATTCTCAGTTACAGCTCCTAGTCCAGCTTGCCAGGAAGTTCATGTCAAACTAGGAGCCAAAGGACCAGGTCACACCATAACCCCAGGGATTACTGAGATTGGGGCAAACCTCGTTCACCAGACAGCAAGACTGTCAAAGGATGTCAAAACATGTCAACCCACTGAACCAGATTCCCCCATCTTGTCCTCCTGCCCAGGGAATAGCCCCGCCCACTCCGAGCTGGATCTTCCCACATTACTGAGGCAGTCTCCTGAGGCTTGCTCCTGGCTTGCCTAACTACTAACTCTTCTCAAATGTGCCCAGAGCTCAGCCTTCACATACGTGGTGAAATCTCATTCCCACAAATCAAAGCAAGAGTCACCATCTCCATTACAGCTTAGTATATCATGACACGTTTCGTTTTGGTGTTGCCAGAGACTACCTGATCTGGTGAACGTTGTTTCTAGAAATGTCAACCACATTTCCTCTCTGCATCTTCCTTCATCCTAGAGAACCGCCTTAACCTGGAACACCTTCAACAATTTTTAACATGATTGCCCGAAGCATCCATGAACACACCCTGGGAGTGTCCTCGATTTGCCTGTCAGTCAGAACACCCACCAATACTTTTCCACAATACTTCCCGCTTCCCTCCCACCATATTATTCTTACTCCTGCCTTCTTGACTCAAGTCCTTAAACATCTCAAGTGAAATAGCTGTACATTTACTTTTCCTTTTTTAGTTTAAAAAACACATACTTTGGGGGAGTGAGACCAAAAAAAAATTACATTTTTTGAAACCCTGCCTTCAGGCATAAAATTTAAATAGCTTAAACCACAGACTTCCTAATTTCTGTATGGTTCTCCCCAAACACTATATATATATATATATATATATATATATATATATATATATATATATATATATATATGGGAAAAAAACGGGAAAATAAGCCAGAAAGTATTCTGTTCCAATAGTATCTATATCACTCAGAGAAAGCCTTTTTAAAAAGCCCAACTAGTTGGATTGGGAAGATAAGTTATCCAGCAAGCCAAAATCACACCTTCCTAGGGATTTACTTTTAAAGGGTGGATTGGCAAGAAAAGATGACAACATAGGAAAACGAGTTCTCATCTCCATGAGTTGAATTTCCACTGGACCGATAGCTTTTGCAAGACCAATTACGCTTTCAGATATCAACAAACCATCTTTTTTCTCCAGCTTTTAGAAATAAACAAATGAAGAAGAAAACTGACCTCAGTTCTCCCTGGGAATCTGTCAGCCTCCATTTGGCTAAGACGAGCATCCAATTAGTCCTTCTGGGTTTTGTGACCTCTGGGTCATGACGAGATGGGAGAGGGGGGCAGTTCCAAGGCTTGTAAACTGCGGAGGGATCTGGGAACTAGTCTCTGTGAACTCACAACTCCTGGGCAACAACTAAGGAAATGGCAATCACAGGCTGACTGGATGTCCAAAAGCTGTTTTATGCTCATGAAAAGTAACTCCGATACAGAGATGTGAATCTGTTCTGTCCACTGTCTCAAACAATGCATCCTCCAAACGTGACAGGCTGCGATTCAGAAAGTGTCTCTGTTTAGTTTTTGATCACCGAGAAACAAATTTCTGAATTGGAACGATCCCCCCCCCCAACACACACACACACATAAACCCCGGGATCTGCCTGTATCAACCCTGTACCTGCATCTGGAGACTAGGGGGTGAGGGTTTGCTCCTTTGGTTAATCATGACACCTCGAAACTGCTGAACTCCTCTCTAATCCACAGAACGTTTTTATAGGGACAAGTTCTTTCTGTCTTAAAACAACTTTGTGTGCCTGCTGAAAATTTTAGATTTTTTTTAAATCATAGAGCGAATCAGAACAATCTCCCTCAAATCTAAGATTTGAATAAATGAGAGTGGGTATGTCTATGATCCCAGAACTCAAGAACGGAGACAGGAGCTAGGGATATGACTAAGAGGTCCTTGCAAGCCAAAGGACTTGAGTTCAAATCTCCAGATCCCACCTAAAAAATGCTGGTGGATACGATGGTAGTGTACAATTCTGATGGGGGAGGGAAGTCTGTGAAACCCCAGAGCAAAGCAATAAGGAGGTAGAACAATCCAGGATGATTTCCAGTGTCACCCTCAGGTCTCCACAGGCACACACACTCAAGTGCTCTCTAATACATACACATATACACAAATATATACTCATCCACATGCAAAACACACACATGCACAAGCACACTCCTACAAAATGTATTGTGTCTCCATTAGATACACAGGAGGGGATGTGCATCCAATGTCTGAATGACTCCATCTGAATAAGAAGGAACATGTGAGACCCTGCAACCTTCAATGAATTGTCATGTGGTCTTGTGCTGTTCATGGGAGGCCTATGGCAATAATACTTTAAAATTTTTATTCTTTTAGAGTTTCATACATGAGCACAATGAATTTATACTGTTTTCATCCCTTACCTCCCAGTTCCTCCCCGCTCCCTCCTGACTGTTCTGAGCGAACCTTCTTGACTACTCTGTCAGGGGCCATTTTTCCCCTTTCACTCCCCACACCATCAAATTCTACGAAGATGAAACATTTTCAATAGATTCACACCAAGTCCAGAAGACCAATCATCTTATTTATTTTTCTTTTCCACTCAGTCTAAACTTAGATCATTAATTTCTTCTGTTCACAGGATTTTCTTTACCTTTTAAATATTGGCTTGATTCATTTTATGATTATTATTGATTAGATTTATCTTAAAAATTGACCATATCAATCATGTTAACTGTTTAGATATATTTGTCTTCAAATAAAATATTCCTATGAAGAGACTTCTTGAACACACTGTACTAGTTATTTTTCTTGTTGTGAAAAAATATCTGAAAGAAGAAATGTGAAGGAGAAAGGATTTATTTTGGCTCACAGTTTCTGGAGATAATGTCATGCTTTGGGTTTAATTAGAGACCCAGACTCACAACAGTTAGGAGAAAGAATGATCAAGAAGATGCTTCCCAACATCACTCTTGGGCTTCCCCTCTTGGGAAGGCACCCACCCCCAAGTGTGCTCATGAACAAACACTCACTCATGAACGTCCATCCATGTGTAAATACACACAGATATACATGCACACACATATATACATAGATGAAAGAAAAATATAACAGTAATAATTTAGTTAGAATAAATTCCAGGAAGCAATACATAAAAGATTTATCCTAACCATGAACTTTAGGATCTATTAATGATTCCAGAATCATTGAAAAGTTTGCCCATTTACTATTACAGTATGCTAAAATATGTATGGAAAAATGTAGAAAACATCTTGATCATATAACACACATGTGCACACATGTACTCCTTGCCCATTGGATTTTGTAAGCCTTCATGTTTCTAACTAGCAAAGACATTGGGAATTACAATTCCACTCAAGAAGTGGCAAAGTCATAAGAAGACGGCATCGCTTACCTCAGTTGGAAATAAACCTTCATTAAATGTCATTCACTTCCCTACAGAATTTGTCTTCACTCACCTACCTAAAACTCAAATATCATGTCCCAAGAAAAACATCAGCCAATTTCTGACACAAGTATTCCTCCCACAGCGATGCAGATGCACTCATTTTGCATTAGCATTTAGCAGTCCATTTGGTTCTGATCCAAGACACAGTCCTGTGTTACAGCACTAAGTGAATTCTCATCTACTTTTCATTTCTTTGTGGAGTCATACTAATTACAATGATAGCATTGGAGAGAGCAATAGTTTGGAAACATCGCCTGAGGGATATCAAAGTTATTTTTATTTTGTAATTAGGCATTTCTGTCCCTGGGGCATTTTATAGTCATGGTTTGAAATAACAGCCATTATTTTATTACAATTTTCTATTTTTTGCACATAAAAATATTTCGAACATGTTTTTAGCTGAGTTTTATTAGTCATAATGCCAGGAAGCGCCTAGTGTTATGGGTGATAGAATTATCTTTGAGGGCTTCCCTTTAGTGTTATTTCTTCCTGATAGTCCATATTCTCTCCTAGAACTGAAACATAAAGTGGAAATTGAATATTCCACCCATTGTGTGTATATATCATAAGCATAAAGGCAACTCTGTCCATATATGTCTCTACTCTTTTTTTCCCCAAATCAGCATTAAATTATCTCTGTTGTGGAAGAAGCATAGATATGTTAAGGCTACACTAACAAGAACTAGAGAGGTGGAGTCAATGCAGTAAAACACAGAAGTAACAAGCAAGCAACAGTAAACAATGTCTTCCTCAGTCATTTGGACTCTACTTTCTTAGAGGAATCTAAGCACCTCAAAACCATATACATGTGTAGATACACACAGAAGAAAGCAGAATAATCGAGTAATAGACACGGAAAAAAACCAATCGCCTAATGCAATTCTAACCTTTGTAATATCCATCACTCTGTGTGTGTGTGTGTGTGTGTGTGTGTGTGTGTGTGTGTGTACCTGTGTGTCAGTGTGCCCACAGGAGCATGCTGACATGGAGGTCAGACATTGATGCTTGGTTTCTTCCTTTATTGCTCTTTGCCCTAAGTTTTGAGGCAGGCTCTTTTGCAAAGCCTGGAGCTTGACAATTTGACCCATCTTTGGGAATCAGCCTTGAAAAACAGATTTCAGTCTGTAATTTCAGCCTTGGAAGACAGATAGCTAACTTATTGGTAAGCTCTGCATTTGATTAGAGAACTTGTCTCAAAAAGAATCAGGTGGAAGAGCAGTCAAAAGTGATTCCTGTTATGAACAGGAGGGATGGGGTAGGAGGGCCATACCAGAAACAAGGAGAGAGGGGACCATGTTACAGCAGAGAAAATAGGCCTCCATCAAGGACTCAAATAAGTAATGAGACACCTGGTTAAGTTCACAGACTTTCATTCCTGATCATTTACAACTGAGGGGGTATGATCTCACAAAAAGGGGAGGGCATATAGTCTGGCAGATAAAAAGTAACCGTTTTCCAAATGGGTGATTGACCCCTCCCTCACTGTGGTTTCCTACTTTTATTACATCTACCTTTGAATGTGCTCTTATAACAAGACTCCAGTTTAACAACTTTTTGTCTCTGGCCAGGGGGTGACATACAATGCCCACCAAGATGGAGTGAAGGGCATTGCAGGAGCAGCAAAACTGCAAAAGAAAATCAACAAACCACAATCCAGAACTTCAGAGACTCTATATCAACCACCTAGAACTAGGCCAGCCTAATCTCTCCCCATCCTGAAGCTCAGGGAAATTTTCGGAAAAGGGGGCGGTAAGATTGTAAGAGCACAAGGATGGGAGGAGCAATGATATGCAAGATACTCCACACAAGTTAGGGCCAAAGCAATCATAATTGGACTTTGCATGCCCTGCGCAATGTCCAACACACTATTGACCCCACAAAGTCTAGCATCTGCTAAAGGCACCAAGATCCTTGGAGGCAAGGGATTGACAGCCACAGTAGTGTTCCTATGCTTAAGGGGAACACAGGAAACGGTTCAGGGAAAGGCCATTGGGTCCTTGTACGTCATCGGAGAGGAGGGCCCAGAGGAAAATCAGACATGCACAAGAAAGGACTCTCTGGGAATTGGGGTGGGAGGTACTGGGGGATGGGGAGGGAGGGGGGTGGGGAGGGGGAACAGGGGGTACGGGGGGAGGAGGAAGGAGGGAGGGAACTGGTGTACCTAATAAGTTTGTATGAGCTGAAATAATAATAAAAATGTATTAATAAAAAAATTAAAAATAAAGGATTCTCTGAGGATTGGGGGGAAGGCACTGGGAGATGGGGAGGGAGGGGTGAGGAGAGGGGGAGCAGGGTGGTGGGGGAGAGGAAGAGGGAGGGAGGGAACCAGTGTACCTACTAAGTTTGTATGAGCGGAATAATAATAAATAATAATAATAATAAATGTTATAATAATAAAATATTAAATGTGACATTTTATTTAAAAGGGTTTTCTTCCACGATATGGTCAGATCTGTTTCTGGGATGTAAGAATTAGTCAAAACACCTAAGTCAATAGATGATATATCACATTGATTTGACAAAGCCCTCCGACATCCTTTCACGATTAAAAACTCTAATTAAATTAGTTGTAGAGGGAGTGTCCTGCAACATAATAATAATAAATAAAATAATAATAAATAAATAATGTAAAAGCCCACTGCTGTTAGTGAAGATTAAGAGGTGAGCTGTTGAGTCGGCGGCACCTCGGGACGCGTGTCAAGAATAAATGCAGAACCATGTGCTCTTTAATGGAAGATTCTCTTAGAGCAAATAATGTAAAAGCACACATGCATACATGTGTACAACTACACACACACACACACATAAAAATAAAAAAGAAAGTTCATGTTTTCTGCACACATGTCATAGTTCAGCAGAATTTGTCAGTTAAGAGTTTGAGCTCTAGGCACATTTATAGAGATTTACTGGTTGAGTTAAACCCAAAGCAAACGTACAGGAGATTGTCTAGTTGATGGGAAAGGCCCAGCCCATGGTGAGTGGGACTAGGTCCGAAAAAATGAACAAAATACTGAGAGCTGGTTAAGGAAGTTGGCATCCTTTTGTATACTTGGCCAGACATGCTTGTTTGACAAGTAAGGATTGTCCCTCTTTCAGCCATTATGTAGAGATGGTGTAGCCAGTTCCCTCAGCTCTCCCTCAATTGGTACATGCTCTCCCATCAAGCTGGACTGGTAACTGGAAAATCATAAGAGAATAAACCCCTTGTTCCCTTAAGCCATTTGATGGTCATTTATCAGCAGCCATGCAGGCTGACTGCAACAACACAGGTAGCCACTACACTTGTATGTCAAGAATCCACTACACTTGTATGTCAAGGATTCCCAGTGCCAGGGTGTTACACGCTCTCAACCTGTTCCTGACCTTGGAAGAAATGTTTTCTGCTTTATACTGTCAACCGTGATGCCAGCTGTGAATTTGTGGCAGGTGGCCTTTATTATGTTGCAGGACACTCCCTCTACAACTAATTTAATTAGAGTTTTTAATCGTGAAAGGATGTTGGAGGGCTTTGTCAAATCAATGTGATATATCATCCATTGACTTAGGTGTTTTGACTAATTCTTACATCCCAGAAACAGATCTGACCATATCGTGGAAGAAAACCCTTTTAATGTGACGATGTCAGTTACTTTTTTTTTTTTGAAAATCTTGATTGTGGCCATTTCTTCTCCTGCTGTGGACTATTGGTTTCAGAATGTTAGAAAGTTTAGAAGGCCCGGAGAGGAGGGCCCAGAGGAAAATCAGACATTCACAAGAAAGGACTCTCTGGGAATTGGGGAGGAAGGCACTGGGGGATGGGGAGGGAGAGGGGTGGGGAGGGGGAACAGGGGGTACGGGGGGAGGAGGAGGGAGGGAGGGAACTGGTGTACCTAATAAGTTTGTATGAGCTGAAATAAAAAAAAAAAAAAGAAAGTTTAGAAGGCCACCTGGAGGAGAGATTTCTTGGTTTGTTTGGGGGCGTGTTCCTAATAAAATGAAGCCAATTAAAACCAAGGAGGAGAATGGAAGAGAATGATGGGATGGTATGATTGAACTCTGGGAACTGTCTGAGACTCATCCCAACTCAACTTCTGTTCTTTCCATTTACATGAACTAATTCTTTCTCTTTTCTCTTAAGTCACTATGAGTTGTTTCCCAGGAGGAGACTAAGGCAAGAGCAGTGTTACAAGTTCAAGACCAAAACCTGCTCTACAGAGTTCCAGACCAGTGAGGGCTTCATAGTAAGCCCTTGCTCTAAGAGAATCTTCCATTAAAGAGAGTCCTAGCCAAAAGACTTTTCTGAGTCTTTTCCTTTCGAAAGAGCACATGGTTCTGCATTTATTCTTGACACGCGTCCCGAGATGCTGCCGACTCAACAGCTCACCTCTTAATCTTCACTAGCAGCAGTGGGCAGGACCACACCCAAAATACAAAGGGTGATGGAGTCAGCCGTAGATGTCAGTCATTGCCCATCTGGATATAGTTCCACCACTCAGGTATGATATTTCTTGAACATCATCATGATGGATAATGTGTGGGGATGGCTAGGCTGTGGTACCCAGATGTTTGGCCAAATGCCATCCTAGATATTGCCACAAAGGATAGACTTCGAATGAGCAAATTGCCTTCCGTATCGTGGGTAGGCTGCACTGCAATTCCCAGAAGCAGCTCCGCTTCCAGAGTGCCTGGAGACTTACTACCGAAACATTGATGCTTGCCAGAATATTCCAGTGTCCTAATTTCAGCTCTCACAATAGCACAAGCTAGTGTGTGTGTGTGTGTGTGTGTGTGTGTGTGTGTGTGTGTGTGTGTGTTCTAGCACTTCTTTCTCTGGACAGGACTCACTGATGCAGATAAAAATATCCTGCCTTCCTTGTGTGGAACTTTATCAGTCGGGGGCTCCTTTGTTGAACTGTTTTTCCATCTATAGTTCTTCAATTCATCCTTGAATTTTAAGCTCACTCTCCTTTATGTGTGTGCCTATGACTCAATTGACTCCCTCGGTTGGGATATTTTTGAAAAAGGTCCCTTTATCTGGCATAGTCATTAGGTTTCCCAGTTTGGAACTTACATGCATTTGATGAGAAGGCTTTGATCTCGTCATCCTAGTAATTAGAAAAATGTTCATTAAACTCTAGCTTCTGTTGGCTCCCTGTTGGATACAACTGGAAGTCCCATCAATCAGCATCCTATTGTGAGAGCGCTTAACTAGCTGCTAATCCACCTAACAGGATTATCACCCAGCCCATACTTCCCCATCTCGGCTCGAGAATATTTACAGAAGTTTCTGATGCAACCCTGCAGAAATAAAAGTCTACTCATGAGATGCTTCCCATCTCTCATTGCACCAATCCGCAGAAAAGTATTTGCTCTGACATCCATTGTGGTTAGATTCGTTCTTGTTCTAATTTGTCATGGTTTGCTTTTGTGGAAAATCCCATAAAAGGTTCAGCTAGAATTTTGGCAGAATGCCATCATGTTACTGGTATCATAAACTTGGAGTTCATGTTTTCAGTCACTTTAAAGATGCCACCTTCCTTGTAGATTAGAAATATTGACTCCACAATTGTATTTCCAAAATCAATTACCTGGCAGAATACTTGAAGGAATGATGAATGAAGTTGTGTTCGATTTAAAAATCAAAGTTGTTTCTCACATTGTGTGAGTTTTAGCTCCAACGAAGCCATTAGTTTTACTCTTTCTAACACAAATCCTTTTTCCCTTGATAGAAACATAGGAGGGTTAAATAAGGAGGCAAACAAGAAAAAAACACTATGACATATAAATGACAAATGAGAGGTATGTGTTTATTGGTTTCTAAAAATGTACATGAAAGGATTTTGGTGCATCTCTGTGTTCTCAGATTTTGAAAGGCTGAGGCAGGAAGCTCCCAAATTCGAAGCTAATCTGATATTATAAAGAGCTCAAATCCGGCCTGGGTTACATAGCAAGATCCTGTCTCAAAAATTAAAAATAACGAACACATATATCTGGTGTTGAAGCCATCAAAAATCAAAAGATAATTTGAAAAGGATATGTATAGGACATGAAGGATCACAAAACTGGAAGGTATGTACTTTTACAACATTCCAATGCATATAAATTAAGGTAAACACTTTCAACTTTTGCCTATCAAGTTAGTAGTTTAAAAATATATATATGTATATATATAATACATTCACACTGAGGCCATTACCTGTATATACATCTGTCCCCATTTTGTACGATGACATTTATTGACAATACAAACAACTACTGTTCTTTGGTAATATTACACATGAATAGTCACAACACTATAATGGAAAGCTTTGAAATTCAAGAACACAGTTATCAGGATATTTGTTATATATTTATTCATAATTAAAGATCCATATCGCCTAAATAAAAACAGGACATATTAAACGAATTAGACAGCTAATCGTCCTAATAAAATCCTCTCCAGCCAATAAAAGTGATTACATTTTTAAGAGATTCTTGTCATTTTTAGTTTAAATAAAAAGTTATATGTTTATATGGTAGTAGCTATATAACAAAAATCAGCAAAACTACTTTTTGAAAAGACCTCAGAAAATACACCAAAAACTACTATTATTATGAAATACTAATTTTCTTGCCTCCCACTTTCCTGAGTTTTTTTAATTTCCTATGAAATGAAATGACGATTATAAGTGAAAATAGTAATAGCTCTTTTTTGCATTCACACACGCTTGTGTGTGTGTGTATGTGTGTGTGTCTGAGTGTGTATGTGTTGTGTGCACACACACAAGTTTATAGCAGAGGGCACTTGAGTGTGTGCGCCTATAAAGGGCCCAGAGTGACATCAGGAATCATCCTGAATTACAATACATCTTTTAATGCTTTTGCTCTGGGGTTTCCCAGACTCCACCTTCCAAGGCTGGAAGTGCAGGCCGTAGCCATTTCTGGCCTGCATTTCACCTGGGATCTTGGAATCTGATGTGAACTCAGAGGTAAAGGCTTCAACCCTGAGCCTTCTCGCCAACCCAGTAATAGCTTTTGTTTCTTAAAACTTGGCTGGGAAGTTCTCTTGTTTCCTTAACACCGACAGTATTTTCAATAACCATTTAGATAGTCAAGAAATATTGCGAAAGTGATTACACTTCTGATATGAGCGGGAGAGAGTGAGCAAGTCAGCTGAAAGAGGGGCACATGTTACTGGCCAGACCGCAAGTCTGCAAAGTTTGCCTCAATTATGACAAACTACTGAAGCTGCGTTTTCCATCTTATCCGCCAGCCTAGGGAATGGCCCCACCCACTATGGGCAGGGTCTTCCCATATCAGTCAGACGATCTCCTGCAGGCTTGCTCAGGGCTTGTATAACCACCAGATCTTCACAGGTGTGCCCAGAGCCCAGCCTTCAGTTGTCAGGTTGACATCTGTATCTAACCAGCACACATGTGTATATAGGCATAGTCCAAGTTTTTACACGTAATCAAATTTTGATAGACTCTATTGACCTCTCTTATCTGAAGGCCGTAGCCACGTAGCATGTATTTTTCCTTCAGTTTTTGGTGGCTTGCTGGATTATGTGGCTATTTTCATTGAACTTAGATTAAGAAGAAAGAGACAGGTTTATCTTTTGGAATCAGATCGGCATCTCTTGTTCTTATTTCTGCAAGCCTTTCTTTCCATTAACTGATACTCTCCAGCTTGATGTAAAAAATAATAGCATGTGTTGTTAAGGAAGAAAAGGCACAATACGCATGCATTTATTTATATATCTACCCTTTCAGCCAGAGGGTTATTGAAGCGCAGTGATAGTCCCTTGGAAACAGAGGTTCTTACAAGGAGCCAGAAAATGCATTTAGAAGCCTGAACAAGCTGTGGTCGTGTCTTTGTTCAGCAACCTGAGCAATCCCCTCACTGAACCTCTGCAGCCAGGGATAATAGTCCCAAAATCTGGCACTAACACTTAAAAAGATTAATTACCCTATTAAAATCTTAGACATGACTCACGAAAATCTTTGTAGCATCCTTTTAACTCACAACAAATGCAGCCTGCTTGGTGCCTTTAGCTTGTTACATAATCTGGGTCCTCCCCCCTCCCCCAAGCGTTGTTCCCAGCGTCTTCAGGAATGTCCAGATGTACCTAGACAGAAGTACATGCACACGGCCACACCCACGCCGAGCCGCAGCGAGAGTGGAACCCTGACCCAGAGACACAAGCAGGAGAGCGGCTGGAACAGATATATACTAAAAAAAAGATCCAGAGGTCAAGCAGCGGAGAAAACAGTCTGTAGCACGTGTGAAGGCTCCGGCTGGGCCAGAAACTGGAGATGCCCAGAAGGTTCAGGTTGTAATCCCCGCGCAAATCACATGTTCAATATATGAACTTCAATATATGAACTCCAGGAGGGGTGGACGCCTGCTGCTTACTATAAAGGTTTCCTTCCAGGGGATGGTGCGGGGGATTCGACCTTCATTTCTACAGGCCCTGTAAAAAATCTTGGTTACCTTCCCTCCCTTCTTTTTCTCTTTCTCCTCCTCTACTTCTCCTTTGCCTCCCTTCTTCTTTCTCCATTTTCCTCCTCTTCTTCCTCTTCATCCTCCTCATTCTTCTCACATATGCAAAGACGACCCATTGTTTCTGGGTTATAATTTAGTGGGCAGTTGTGGTGTGAGCAAGATTTTGTTTTCCACCTGCCATTACCAGTTCCCCCACAAAAAGAAAGACAGGAAGGAAGGAAGGGAGGGAAAAAAGAGAGGAAGGGAAGGAGGGAGGGAGGGAGGGAGGGAGGGAAGGAAAAGGAATGGCCAAACGGTACAATTACTTCTGATCTCGACAAAAAGCCATTTCACGCCCTCCATTCCCTTTATCGATTATAATTCACTAGCATGACCTCACGTAACACGATCAAATGTTATCCGCAGAAAATGCTAGAACACTTTGGATAGTGCAGACCACGCCCCAGGGAGTGACATCCCAGCACTGACCGGGTGCCTGAGCGCCGGCTGAGTGAGTTGTCTGATCACTCGTCCCCTCTGGAAGCCACACCAACTGCCAAGTGTGTGTCAAAACTAAATTAGGGACGACTTAGGAAGATCTGACAGCGTGCTTGCCACACGGCGCTGCACACGTCAGCTGTGGGTGTGAATATCACAATGTGAAAATGCAGGGCACAGGCGGCTATCCTAGCACGCAGCTTGGGTTTTAGGCAGGTCACGTCTGTCATAAGCATAAGTGGGTCAAACTCAATAACAACGATATGCAGACAAGCTGACACTCGGGATCACTCCCCAAACTGGCAGAACCACAAGATCACGAACCACTCACTTGCCTCCTCGGTCATCCCACAACCCTGCAGCCTGGCACCTCGTCCAGGGCTCTGGATGCCACATTCTGGCAGTAGTTTCACTGAATATACTAAATAACCACAAAAAGAGGTTTCCCTATTTAAACACACACACATATACATACACACATGCATGTGCGCACACATGCATGCATACACATATATGCATGCATGCATACACACATGCACACATACATACACATGCATACATGCCCACATGCGCACACACCCACATACACATACATACGTGCACACATACATACACATGCATGTGTGCATACACATACATATATGCATGCATACATGCCTACACACACACACAGAGGAATGAAAGCCATACATAGACAATTTTAAATTTCTCAAAAGCCCAAAACTGCTGCAGCAGTATCAGCACTTTTGGCAAAAGGATTCTTTGCATTTTCAAGCTAGTATCGGGCGAGCTCATCTCTTACAAAATTGTCAGAGAGAATATAGATTCATGAATAGCATTGATAACATGATGAAGGCACATCAAAGCATTAAGCCAGGGCTGGGGAGATGGCTCAGCAGGTAAGTGGTTTGCTGCACAAGCAAAAGGACCAGAGTTCAGATCCCCAGACCCCACATAAAATGCCTGGGAGGCGTGGCAGTCAGCCTATAAATCCAACCCCAGAAGGTAAAGCCTAAGAAACCCAGAATGAGTTGGCTCACTCTCCTCAGCCCATCAGCAAGCTCTGATGATAAGGTGAGAAAACAATGGAGAATGATTCTTGATATCAACTTCAGGCCTCCACATCCACTCACGTGTACACACACACACACACGCACACACACACACAATACACAAGCACAAACCCACACACGCAATAAGTATGAAAATTTAAAAAACAAAACTTTAAGCCCAAAAGAGTACCTAGTCTGGGGAGGTGGCTTGATGGTTGAAGCTTTTGCCTCACACACAAAAGGACCTGAGTTCAGATTCCCAGATTCCACTTAAAGAATTCCAGGTAAATATGACAGCAGCCTGTGATTCTGGTTCTGGAGGGCAGAGCCTGGTACAGCAAAGCAATGGGAAGCAGAGAAATCTAGTCTAGGGTAATCCCTGATGTCACCCTTGGGCCTCCATAGGCACACATACTCAAGTGCCCTCTTGTACACACACACACACACACACACACACACACACACAAATAAAAATAGAACATTCTTGGGTAACAAGGACTCCCCCACCCCCACCCCCCCAAACCCCACCCCCTACCCCCGGTCATTCTCGGTCAGAGGTGCAACCAGCATTTGATTCTTGAGGGATCTGGAAAAACAAGAACCTCAGTTCCAGGAAGAATAGGAGTAGGACACAGTAGTGAGTGGGTCAGTCTCCCAGTTACCAGTTGACTACCATCTGACTACCAGCCCCTATCACCTCCATGACTGGGGAGATACGCCCAGCTCTTCAAACCTGCCCAATCCCAAGTAAATGAGAGGGAAGGGAAATGAGAGTGAGCTGTGTCAGACATCTCACTACTTACAGGTAGCACATAACCTAATTTCTCTCTTGAGGTCTTCTTTCCCCTTCCCTCCTGTGATAATCCCTTGTAGTTATAATGGGTATTACAGAGAATTACAGAGATTTACCTTTAAGTATGTCATTAAGAGGGTTTGGAACTAGGATCCTCTTATAAGGAAGAACATGCAGTGTCTTACTTTCTGTGCCTGGTGTATTTCACTTACTATAATTTCTTCTAATTCCACAATTTACCAGCAAATCTCATTAATTCATTTTTTGATGGCTGAGTAGTATTCCATTGTATAAATTT
This sequence comes from Typhlomys cinereus, assembly GCA_023101885.1. Lineage (NCBI taxonomy): Eukaryota > Metazoa > Chordata > Mammalia > Rodentia > Platacanthomyidae > Typhlomys > Typhlomys cinereus. The sequence goes on along the minus strand of JALPQD010000087.1, from coordinate 89,191 downwards.
ACTACATCTTCACTATCCATTTGCCAACATTTGGGCATTTAGGTAGATTCCATGACTTTCATATTGTAAACAGTGCTGTAATGAACATGGATGTACTCCTGTCACTATAGTGAAATGATGCATTTTTAGGGACTGTTCCAGTAGTGATATAGCAGGATCATATGGCATTAATCCTAAACTTTTTTAGAAGCCACCACATTGATCTCCAGACTGGTTAAATAAGCCTGCATTCCCACCAGCAATGTATGAGCGTTCCCTTTCCCCACACCCTCTCCAGCATTTGTTGTTGTATGTATTTTGGATTTTTGCCCACCTGACCAGGATGAGATGATAACTCAGGGTAGTTTTGATTTGCATTTCCCTGATGACTAGGGAGGTGGAGCATTTTTAAAGAATTTGTTTGACATTTCAATTTCATCCCTGGAAAAGTTTCTTTTAACACCCAAACAGGATGCAGCCCAATGCAGTGCAGGAACTGCAAAACTGAAAACAACCAACTGTAATTCAGAATACCAAATGACCCTACGATGTTCACTCAGAACCAGACCAGTCAAATCTCTCCCCATCCAACAGCTCTGGGAACTTAGCGCAAGAGGGAGTGACAAAGTCTGTAAGAGCCTGAAGATGAGGACGCCTACTGATGGACAAGATGCTCCATCCAAGACTGGGCTGCTGCAGCCAGGATCTTGCTGCGAAGGGATTTGACCTCACCTGACCTGCACAATGGCTGACATGCCAACAAGCCCCACAGACTTGCATAGAGGTCAGGGGAGAAGGCTTTAGGCAGTAGGGATCCTTAGAGGCAGATATAACAGAGTTCCAATATCAATGGGTGGCCCAAGAAGGGGCCCCAGGGTATGCCACAGAGTCCTGAACCCTTACTAGAGTAGAGGACTCAGAAGGAACCTCAGGGCTCATGTAGGCTGATGTTCTGGAGGATGGGAACAAGAGAGAGGAAGGAGGGAAGAAAAGGGGGAGAGAGGGAGGGATGGAAGGAAGGAGAACAGGAGGAAGGACTGAATAGGGAAAGGGAGAAGAAGGGGGGTACTTACCCATTGAGCTTGTATAACTAGGTAAAAATAATAATAATAATAAAGAAAAAAGAAAAAGAGCCTTAATTCCCAATCCCAAGCCTGTCCCTGTAGACCCAAATTCCATATTACTTTCTGGGTACGGAACTGAAATTCATGTTATGCTTTATGCCAGTTGGAGCAAGAAATTCCATCCACTTTCCATGTGTGAAAGATTCTTTTTTTAATTTTTTATTATTTATTATTTATTCAATTGTGGATGTATGTATGTGTGCAAGGTACATATGTATGTGTATGTATGTGTGTGTAGAACCACGGACAAATTCGGGAACCACCATGGACGCCTCCACCTCCTTCTTGTTTACTCTGCCCTGGGATTCACAGGCTCCGCCCTACCAGGACCAGAAGCGCAGGCCGCCGCCGCTTCCGCCCAGTGTCTATACATGGGGTCTAGGATCCGAACTCAGGACCTTCTGCCTGCAAGGTCCTGAGCCACCTCTCCAGCCCCGAAAGATTCTTAAGAGAAGAAAATTACTAAGTGGTCAAGGTGAGACCCAATGAGAAGGTGTAGAGAGGTTCAAAATTCCTCCTTCACAATAGGGTGGACACTGTGACTGAGACGCCTGTCTGGATGCTTGCAGTCTTCAGATTCCAGAGTGTGGAATCTAATGCCCCCTGTGGTCACGTTAAGGGATGGGGACTCACAAATTAGTTAATCACACGAAGTAATTGGTGCCTTTTAAAAAAAGCAGCCCAGGGCTGGAGAGATGGCTCAGGGGCTTAAGACTCTGCCTCTGGGCTGGAGAGGTGGCTCAGGGGTTAAGCCTCTGCCTTGCAGGCGGAAGGTCCTGAGTTCAGATCCCAGATCCCACGTATAGACGCCAGGCGGAAGTGGGGGCGGCCTGCGCTTCTGGTCCTGGTAGGGCAGAGCCTGTGAATCCCAGGGCAGAAGGAGGTGGAGGCGTCCATGGTGGTTCCCGAATTCGTCCGTGGTTCTACACACACACACACACACACACACACACGCACACACACACACACACGCACATACATATGTACATTAACAATTGAATAAATAATAAAAAAATATTAAAAAAAAAAAGACTCTGCCTCACAAGCAGAAGGTCCTGAGTTAAGATCCCAGGTCTCATGCAAAAACATCAGGTGGAAATGGTGGTAACCTACACTGCAGGACCTGGTGGGTGGAGCCTAGGAAATCCTAGAATGAAGCAAAAGGAGGTAGAAGCAATCTAGGACGATTCTCAAAGTCAACCTTGGTTCTTCACAGGGTCATACAGTGCCCTCTGATACACACACACACACACACACACACACACACACGCGCGCATGCACGCACGCACGCTCACATGCATGCACACATGTGCGTGCTAAATAAATTTGAAAGGTAGCTTAGTGTAGCTGGTTTGTCCTGTCTACCTGTGCAGATGCATCTAGAAAGTGCTATCGAGAGGCAGAAGAGCCACCTCTGCAGATAGCAAGTCTACTGATACTTTGACCTTGAACATCTCAGCCTCTAGAATTTCTGTGGTTTAAAAATACCTCCCAACTCAGGACCTCGTGGAAGAGGGGGTGGTGAGACGAGCCTGAGGGGGATAGGGGTCCAGTCAGACGGTGTCTTCTGGCATAGCCAGGGCTGTGTCTATTTCCATGAGGCTCACAGGAATGTCCTTCAACATTTCACCATGGAAGGGGAAAGATCTCCAGACACACCTGGTGCTCCTCAGGGACCAATGAAGGTTGATTCTGGATAAAGGAGAAGAGAAGCTACTCACGCCAGCGTGATGCCAACTGGTCATCATTCTTGCTCCAGCAAGCATCAGGACACATGTCATTGAGAGGAATATGGAAAGGACTTAGTAAGCCAGAGAGAGAGAGGAGGGGGGAGGCTGGCGGAGAGAAAGGAAGTCTATAGTGGGATAAAGTAGGGGATTGGATCATAATGGATGAAAGTGATACAAATTCATGTTCAAAACTTTAAAATGTAAACAACAGAGAAAAATGTCAGGGGTTGTAACACCAAGTCTAAGGTATTGTGTGGACCAAACAGACAAAGGTAGTGGCTTTGGCCGCTATAATTCTTTAGTTCCGGGTGCTGCTGTCCCACCATTCTTAGTTAAGGAGACAGTTTGCTAGAAGTGATGAGACCTGAAATGGGTGCTCCAGAGTGATCCAAAACTCAAAGGGAAAAATAATAGAAGACTAGCAACAGGAGGGTCTGAAGAGAATCCAACTGAAGGATATTTACACAAAGGAGCTTGAATTCCAGTTCTTAATCATGAAGTTTTAAGTAAAGAACATGTTGCATGCAGGCATGCCAACAAAGGTGACCTGCCTTTGGTCATAATGTCTGATCAAAACACCAGTAGATGACACCAGTGCAGGCCAGGAGAAGACCACTGGCCACTGGTTGTGGCCCTCAGTAGATTTGTTTCCTTCTCTGAAGTCAAGACTTACAGGGCATTTGTCCTGTCAGTAGTTTACCACAGAAAGAGAAATGACCCAAAAGGCCCCTCACATCCCTGAGAGACTGTGAGAGTTAGTGCTAATGGGGGAGTGGGCAGATGCAAACCCACTGTCATAGTTAGGCAAGGTGTCAACTTGATAGTTGAGGGTTTGAGCTCTGGACACATTTGTAGAGAATTAGTGGTTGAGTTAAGCCCAAAGCAGACCCTGCAGGAGATTGTCTAGCTGACGGGGAAGTCCTAGGCCATGGTGGGTGGGACTAGGCCCTGGAATAAAACACACAGAGCTGATTGAGGAAGTTGGCATCCTTGTGTACACTTGGCCAGATATGCAGGTCTGGCATGTAAGGGATCGTCCCTCTCCCAGCCGTTATTAGAGATGGTGTGGCCAGTTCCCTCAGCCCTGGTGTTGGTGCATGCTCTCCCATCAAGCTGGACTATGAACTATAACTGGACTGTTATAAGGAAATAAATCCCTTGTTCCCTTAAGCCATTTTATGGTCATTTATCAGCAACCATGCAGGTGAATTACAACACCCATTAACATATGATTCGAGTGCCAGCAAGCGCTCAGGTACCTGCCATCAAAGGCAAACCAGATGAAACCCAGTGAGCCACATATGCAAAGAGACTTGTGAGGAAGAAGGAGACTGATACAGAAGTAGGGTTGTAATGGGAAAAGGAAGAGAGTGCAATTGAGAATTAAGGTGTGAAAATATCATAAAGCCACTGTAATCCCTAAAGGAATTTAAAAAACAAAGGTTTATATCTAAAAAAAAGAAACCAGCCCTGTTCTTGTGAAACTCACAGTTTTAGGGACTTCAAATTCACTCAGTATCATGAAACATCTTCAATTATATGGACAGAAGTGACCGTTCCTTGTCTTCTTGAGACCATGTGGGATCCTTTCCCCAAAGCAAACTGGAGTGACGTCAGAGAGAAAGAAAGGCCTTTGAATGTCCAGATTTCTTGCCTCATTCTTTACATCTCAGCATCTTTTAACTGCAGGAATCGTGGTCACAGGGGACTGTTTTCATGCACTGATCTCTCGTTCTCGCTCTCTTCTAGTAACAGAAAATAGTCTCTACTGAAGTAAAAAGCTTGGTGGAAAGAAAGAATCCCATCTAATGTTGTCGCATAATAATTTGTGCTCTTTATCAGAGAAATAAGATTTGAAATGAGCTTCTTTGAACCCATCTGCCAATACGTCAGGGAATGCATTGCACATTGCAATGCACAGTGCAGCGTGCATTGCATTGGGCCCCGCGGAGCACATCAAAGCGAATCAGCATCTTAATGCTGACATTTAAATACAGATAGTCAATGAGGACCTGTCATTTTTATGATAAGCACTTTGTTAAGAAATTTCAGCTAATAATTGTTAATGTCAGAGGACATGGCCAACTCTCACTACTGGTAATGTTATTCATTTGTCACGCTGGCAATTTTATTCTTTATCATGCTACTTATTTGATATTGTTTATGAAATCATCACTATATACACATAGTACTATATGACCTTTATTATATGCACGGGAAATACTGCACATCATGCATATGGCAGCAGCCTGCAGTTCTGGCCCTGGAAGGCAGAGCCTGAGAAACCCCAGAGCAAAGCAATAAGGAGATAGAACAATTCAGAGTGATTCCAGATGTCACCCTTGGGCCTTCACAAGCACACATACTCAAGTGCCCTTTGGTACACAAGGACACACACACACACACACACACACAGACAGAGCAAAAATAAAATAGAAGATACAGTGATCAAACGTGTTAGGGTCAATAATTACAAAAAGTGTCCCCTGGTGGGTCACTCCTTCCGACATGCATGCTTCTATAATTTTTTTCCACCTGAGAGTCTGGGTTTGGTCATGTGACCTGCTTTCCCCAATGACCCAATCAGCAGATGTTTTCTAATCAGAGGTCACCTGATAAAGATCCATAGGCAGCAACTCTTCCAGAACATTTATCTTACAATGATCACACTATAGTGAAGGGTAGAATGACAAACCACATGGAGACAGAGGCCCAACCATGCACCATCCCATCAGATCCTTCGGTTAACTCAGACCACATAAGTGAGCCCAGAGGAGACCAGCTCAACAAGGAACTTCTACAGAAGTGTGTTGGATAACACAGCATGGCCAGTATGAGCAATCTGTTTGAGATGATTTATTTCATAACAAGAGAGCACTGCATAAGTGATACAGTAATAAGAAAGAATGTTGTTGGTTACATTAAAATGGGGGGATGGAAACCCAGATTTCAGAAGGACTGAACTCTGGTCTCCAACCACATGCTGAAATGGAATGTTCAAACACTACATCATGTAATGAAATCGCATACCAACATACTAATGAAACGTGAAGGAAAGATACCAGTCCCTGATTTTGAAGAAATTTCTCCTGTCTCCTCCGACCTTCTGAATACTTCCCAAGGGAAGCCGTAGCAAATCTCCAGAAATCCATCTCTAACACATTCAATTACTCCTGAGTCATGGAATCACAAACACCACTGACAGGAACTGGAGAGCACACACCATCGCAAGTTGAAAATCAGTTCTATTTCCTTTGCTAACACCCACTGACATATCACGGCAGCTCAGGCCAAACAAGGAACAGGAAAATGTGCTGATATCGATTATCCATGCTTTCCACAGCCACAGGAGGTGGATAAGCCGCTCACTTACACACAGTTGCCAGCTTGAGATCTAACTGCACTTCTTTTAGAGAGAGAGAGGAACCAACACTGAGATTGACAAAGGACTTCCCAAAATTTGTAATGCATGTTAGGACCTTGAACTCTAGGTCTAGTGGAGGTGGGATGGCTCCACTACCTTCGTCATTGCTTGTCATTTCCTTGTGGGTTCTTTACTTCTAGGAAGCGTTACACACAACAGCCATCAATCAAGGTACATTGCCTAGTTTAACACAGAAATCTTCAAAGTTTTGAAATCAGCAATCCAATCTCCTATAACATTTTTATCCACTTAGAATAATGCTGATATAATAACAAAACTCAATAATTTTTTTCAAGGTGCCAGGTACGAGTCTATGATATGACCCCTATCATGACTCAGTCTTCCAACTTTGCCACAGAAATGGAAGCCTGGAGTTTAGGTACATTTCCCAAAATGCAACGGAGCCAGGAGACACGAGGATTGGGTGGGAATGCAGAGTCAATCCAGAATCCATGCTCCTACATTTCCTCCCAGCTACTTTCGAATCTAAGCTTTCAGGTGGGAGTTTACTTTGTTGAGTACACATGAAAGTTGCTGGGGAGATTGGCTCAGGGGTCAAAACTCTGCCTCGAAAGCAGAAAGTACTGAGTTCAGATTCCAGGTCACACATTAAAAAAAAAAAAATACCAGGCGGAAATAGTGGCGGCTTGCACTTCCAGCCTTGGTGGTGGAACCTGGGAAATCCCTGAAACTGAAAAGGAAGTAGAAGCAATCCAGGATGATTCCTGAAGTTACCCTGGGTCTTCCACAGGGACACACAATGCCCTCTAATACACTCTCGCACACATAATAAAATAAAATAAAATAAAATAAAATAAAATAAAATAAAATAAAATAAAATAAAATAAAATAAAATAAAATGTTGCTGGAGTCCTTTAAACATGATGTGTGACCACAGAGGCCACTGTAAGGGGCAGGGTCCAGGTGAGTGTCTATTTCCCCCCATGGTTATCGGCTGTGGCTTCCTATATGCCCCATATTTCTCAAGTCGACAGCTTCTGGGATATGTTTCAATCCTGGGAAAGCATTCGTAACCCGTGTACCTTCTCCTGATTGAGAGGCAAATAAGACTGTGGGGCAGCCCTGAGCCCCCCTCCACAGTGTCTTCCAATACTTCACGCCCCGAGCCATGGCCCTCTGATTGGTTTTATTTCTGCCTATGGGAAGGAAGGAAAGGAGCAGACAGGAAGACGCCCACAGGGCAAAGCAAAAAGAGTCTAAGAGAAAGAAAAGCAGCAGAAGCTGACGTTGGGCAAGACCAACTCGAGTCATTATCGATACCCATCCCTCTCAACTCTGCAGCATCTTTGAACACCAGTTACACAAGAAGCAAGGTCTTGGGTAAGAGGGAAAACTGATGACCAAGGAGCACCCCATAAACTGCAGGTCACACCCTAGAGCTGAAGAGAGTCACGTAGAGAAAAAGTTAGGGGACACTTTGTCAAGCAGAAAGTAAGGCATACGCCCATCTGTACCAGCAGAGGCTTGGGAGACGATGTCTTTTTGCAACATTGAGCTTTGTCTTTGTAACTTAGAAAGGGTAAGTAAGTTCATAAACTCTAAAACCAGAAACTCATGGTCAGTTCATAACTAACCAGGGACACAGTGCTAATTACTTTACAGGAATACTTTTAATTGTTCTCATAACAACCTCATGTTAGGAACTAGTACCCTTGGACAGAAGATAAACTGGAAGCGTTGACTAGATAATTAGCTCACCCAGAGTCACACACAACTAGAAACGCTGCCTCTGAGGTAGGAATCATAACATCTTGACAACATAGTTCAGCCACCAGGCTGCAAAAGGGTCTTCTGCATTCAGTACTTTAGCCCTGCATCAGAATTGCTCTTTCCAACAGACGCTGCATGCCAGGAACTGCCTTAACACTGGGCATAATACCAGAGAACAGCTCTGCATTTGTGGAGTTTATTTCCTGTTTATATATACAGACATTTAAAAGCAACCCTATCTAGTTATATAATAGAACTCCGGCAAGGGTAAATGCTTGGAGGAAAATAATGAAGAAAAGGGGGCTGCTAGGGGTGAGTGGTGAAGGGAGGTGATTGTTTAATCCAATTCAGAGTTCTCAGGTGGTGTGGATGCTACAATCTCCACGCAGTAGATTAGATAGGAGAGGAGTTGAAAAGCTAAGTGATTTCCCAGCATCCCACAGCGGGCAAGAAATGAAATGCAGACCTAAGTCCAATCTTCTGTTCTCTACTGACTTTCCAGGGTGCCATATTTAGTTTGCCTAATAATGCTTCAGCCTGAAATACATCCATAAATGTTCACTTCAAGCACAGATAATCCCTAAGACTCATTTTTTCCTGTGGGCCCCAATGAAAATGAGATCATCTAAAAGAAAAAAGAAATAATAGTGTTGAAAGGAAAAACGACTTGTATTGAAAAAGGAAAGCTTCTAATAGTGCAAATTAGAAACCAAAGTGTCCAAAATGAAGTCTTTCTCTTACCCTTTCTTTTAAATACTATGATGAATAGCAGAAAGTTCAGCTCTGTTTTGTTGTGTCTTCTGGGATTTGGCTTTCACATTAAAAATATCCTTGCGCCAACACCCCAATTTCTAAACTAAAATTATAGCCAAAAAAAAAAACACTACTAATAGCATTGACATAATCTGCAAATTTGCCCTTCTCTTTGTTTGGGTAATAAACAAATGAGATTTTGGTAACGATGAGATAAATTGATTTTTCTGTCCTATGTCACAGGATCTGGCTTTCTAACAGGCTGAAATTGCTATCATGTGGTTTTGAATTGACAAATATTAATTCAGCTTAAGCTCTCTGAAGACTTTTTAGAAAAACATCATCCAATGGGGGAAAATAAACCCAGTCCTTGTAACTGATTAAATGTCTTTATGGTTATTTTTTCCTCAGGCCTATTTTTTTAATATTGGCAGAACAGATAATTGACAATTGTTAAGTCTCAACTTCAAACTGTATTACTTAAAGCAATCAGGGAAAAATGGGGCTGTTTGTCCTTGATGAGTTTTGTAGACTTTGAACTAAGCTCCTGAACTGGTTAACTAGAAATCCAATAACTAATTAATGCAAACGGCTGATTACAAAAGTGTGGATAGCAACTAGAGAAACAGTCTTGGAGATTCTGATCCAGGTGGTTCAAATCGCCTTCCATGGGCAAGGAGATGGTCCATTGGGGACCATGTTTGCTGCATAGACATGCGGATCCAAGGGAGGGTTCCCAGCCACCCAGATAAAAGTCAGGTGTGCTGGGTGGTGGAAGCATGTAGATTCCAAGGATTCATTGACCAACCTATGCAGATCAGTGAGTTCCAAGTTCAGTGAGAGACCCTGCCTCACAAATAAGATGGAGAATTACAAAGGCAGACATCAATGTCAACCTCTGGTGCGTAAGGCCACATGAATGGACAGTAAACCCACACATGTGAATGCACGCACATGCATACGTCACACACATTAACATACACAGAGATCTCTCTCTCTCTCTCTCTCTCTCTCTCTCTCTCTCTCTGTTTCTCCCTTATATGTACACATACTCTCAGGCTCATCTACCTAGATCAAGCTGATTTGGGATTCATTATATGGCAAAGACACTCAAACCCATGATCTTCCTGCCTCAGTCTCCAGAGAACTGAGCCGATAAGTGTGTGGTGCTGTTTCCTGTCCTGTCTCTACTATGCCAGTGTTTTCAGGAGATGCTGTCCCTCGGTTTCTATTTTTCAAAACAGGACTACTGAAGTGCGGCCACTATAAATGGTTTGCCTTACTAAAACTTCTAGGCAATCCTAAGTCAGGAGTTAACATGGTTGTTTACGATACATCACAGGCCGGCAGACGGGAAATTCTTTTTCGTAGCCTTAACCGGCCTTCAGCTCCTCGGATGTCATTCAGCATCACTTTTTGGCATGACCACAGCAGCAATGTTCTTGTCTTCTATCAACTCTCTCACTGACACATGCATTCCACATGCATGTGCATACGTTACACACACACACACACACACACACACACACACACACACACGCTCATGTGCCTTTCTTCCCATTCCACACGCCCTTACTCCAAGCAAACATTTGAAGCACAAAAGTACTACTGGGTGTCCTCTGTACTTAGCCTACCCTCTACTCCAAATGTCCTACTTGCTTCTCATTCAGAGTCACACATGCCACCCGACCTCATCCAGGCCCCGTGGGTCTTGTGAGCTTTCTACCACCAGCCCAAGTGGTTCTCCAGACAACAAGCCAACAAGGCACTTTTCTATATAATAAGTTCTATGGTCAGGTCATAAAGCTTGCTGCTATCTTTCTCCTCTCCGCCTGTGGCGTGTCATATCGCCGATCTTCTCAGATACCAGAAGCAAGAGCATCACCTACCTCCTGCCTGCAGCAGAGCCACCAAGGCCTTTACCACTCCTCCTTCCTATTCCCAGCAAGTTTCACAGTGTTTAGTGATTCCACCTCCCCCGCCTGCCTGCGTGCGTCTCAGCAAGGCAATGTGAGCATCGAGGACTCCAAACCTCCTTTGTTGAAACTGTTCTTACTCTAACCAGCTTCTAATTCCCCGCTGAGTATGTGCCTGCAGAAAACACTGCAAGTCAAAATAGTGAAAGATCTCATTTTTCTTTGAAAGCATCGGACTCTGAATTCTAACCTTCTGAGCAAATGTGATTGAAATGCTTATAGCCAATGTCATAATAAGATTCTATTTTACAACTAATTTTATTATAAAATATATTTTCAGGGTATCAAAACATTGATAATAAAAAGTAGTTGTCAGAAAAAAAAAGAATTCACCTACAGTCTCACTACAACACAAAACCACCTCTCTCTTTTGGGCCTTCTTGTTATTAAATTTTTTTTCCTAGTTACAATAGGTTATTTTCTTTATTCTTTGAAGCTTCATAAAAAAAATACAGTGAACTTATTTGTTTTCACACTCTACTATTTTCTTCCACCCTCCTGGCCCACCCTGCGCGTTCTCTCTTCCAGCCAGTCTTCCTTCCACTCCCATGTTCCCCCTGACGTGTGACCCACTGGGTCCCATCCCCAACATCTCCATAGGCAAGTGTCCAGGCGCCCACTGGAGTACGAATGCCCACCAGTGGGCAGACCCACTGAGGTAAGAAGCACCCCCAGTTGCAAACGGTCTCTTAGGGTTTGTCTTGAAATCCCCTCTACTGTTATTTTTGACACACACGAGATCACCTGGGTACATGGATACTGTGCTCTTGGTGCTTAATATCATATGTTGAACATCTCTTCATAAACACAACTAAGTAATGCCTACATGTTAATCTATGTGTCCACTAGTTTCTGTAACCTCATGTGTTGTTCAGTATTTGAAATTTTGTAAATTCCAAGTTAAGCCTATATTTAATCAACTCTGACAAAAATGCTCAAATTTCCAAGTTGAAAACATGTCAAATGACAACTCTAATAAGACCACCTACAACTGCAGTTTTTCATGCATAGCCATGCTTTGCTCCACGGTAAAGATACATTATGAAAAGTTTCAGCATGTAGTAATTTCGTCTTTCTGCAAATATAAAGTAAGCTTACACGATCTCAGATGGCATAGATCAGTTGCTGATGAAGTCAAAAGACATGATGAGGGTAAGGAGCTGGGGGTAGCCCAGGCCGTAAGTACTGGCTGGAGAACTACTTGGACTCAGTACTCCCGTCCATGAAAGGCCCAGCACAGCAACTGCATGGGTAAAGTCACTTGAGGCCAAATCTGGTGACCTGAGTTCGATCCCTGTAATCCTCATGGTAAAAGAGACTCGGCTCCCACACATACTCTCTAACTTGAACATTATGTGCGCGCACACGCGCGCACACACACACACACACACACACACACACACACACACACACCACATAAATGAAAAAAGAATTAAGAAAGCACAGTACAATGCAATAAATGTGTAAACCGATTATAATCACTTGTTAAGAGCTACATATGCTGCACGCTGCCCACACTGTATGCGCTCTGCTCATGATCGACTAGGAATAGTCATAGGTGCCGTGGCCGGCCACAGCATCACAAACACACGTGCAGCCTGTCGTTGACGGAAACGTTATCGCGTGACGCATGATCCTAATTGACATTGCCTCCATGGGAAATAATCTTGAAGCTGCGGGGAACCGAGCCAGCCTTTTAAAAAAGAAAAAGAAAAAGTTCTTTGTGCAACCAAGAAATGTGCAACTAGGAAACTACCTCCATCTTTCACACCATCCCTACTACCCAAAGCTGGAACCCCGTGGAACCAAGATTCTAAGGACTAGAGGAAGAAAGCCAGGATGCTTTCCCATGGTACACATGGGCAGCTCGCTGTCCACTGCACTGCCCAAGACACACCATGTCTGTTTTATAATCCACTTTTCTTCTCCTACTCAAACTCGTAAGCTTCTTAACAGGATTGGAACGTTTCCACTTTGTGGTAGATAAATAGGTATTTTTAAACCCATTTCTCCTCCCTATGACTCAATCAAAGGTCAGTGTAAGAAAGTGATTCCCCACCCTCCGGATGTTTTCCCTGGGGCCAACCCACCCAGTTCTGGAACTTTCTCCTCAGAAAAGAAAAGAAAGTACAGTGGAGGGTGGAGTCAGAAGATTCTCAAAGGCCTAGAAGCTTCTCTGGCTCTCAGTGCCTCGGGGCATCACTTTAATGTTGCCTTCACACAGCCAGGCAGTCTTTAGGAAGTGGGGGGTGGTGAGGAAGGGGGAAAGAAAGGGGGGACAGGGATCGGAAACTTTGCCAGGAAGAAAGAGCTTGATTATGTTGTATGGAAGAAAAGGCCATTTTAATGCTGTCTGCCTGCAGGCTCTGCCGCCCCTCCCTGACTAAGGGAAGAAACTACCAGAACGTGCCAGCCACATGGGGGTGGGGAGGAAACAGCCACGGAACAGACCAGAGGTCTTCCCTGGCCTAGGTGGATAGAATGAACCCTGCCAGAGGTGAATGCTGGGAAGTTGTGAACTCAGAGCTGTGGTTGTGAGCAGGTCACCATACAACTCAAGAGCCAGAGGGAGGGGAAGGCAGGTTGAGACTTGTCAGTGGGACCAGCAAGGTGGCAAAGTTGGACAAACACAGCAGGAGAATCTGTCCCAGTGGCGGGTGATGGACACACGGGATTCCGTGACAGCAAAGAGAAGGATTGTGATTGTGACATTAGGCACTGGCGGCTCTTCTCGTCCCCTCCTCTTCTTCTGCAGTTTATTTAAGGAAGGTTTCCAGATTCTGAGTCCTTCTTTAATTTGGCCTTTGAATTTAGTAGAAAGATCAACTTCTAAATACTAGGGGCAGCTGAAGTTGAGGACTAGGGGAACAGCTCAATGGGACCTGAGTTCAGATCCCCAGATCCCACATAAAAATGACGGGAAGGGGGTGGGAGCCCCCTGTAATTCCAGCCCTGGAAGGCAGAGCCTGATGGTCATCAGTACAAGCTGGCCAGCTGGACCAGCCCCCATGGCGTGGTTAAGTTAGAGGCCCAGGCTCTCAATGGTCAGGTAGAAGAGTGCTGGAGGCTGATTCCTGATCTCATCCTGGGACTTCCACAGGTACACACTTAAGTGCACTCATGTACACAAGCGTGTGTGCTCACTCACATGCAAACACATGCATAGACCATCCACGCATACGTGAAAGAAAAAAAGAAACAAGATGTAAAGTTTGGATGCACACCATGAGACCTAAGTTCTGTTCCCAATGCCTAGACTTCTTGGCATCAGAGTTTTTATACACACACACACACACACACACACACACACACACACACACACACACTTTCTGAGCCTGGTAGGGGCGTGGCTCAGTCAGTTACATACCTGCCATGTAAATATGAATACCTGCACCTGCTTCAAAGTCAGGCAGATGGTGTCCATCTGTAATCCTGGCAGTAATCCCGGCAATGGGGAAATGGAGACAGGAAGCTCCTTAGAGCTCATTGGCCAGCCATCCTGGCCAATCACGCAGCCCCAGCTTCAGGCAGAAAGTCCTAACTCAAAAAACAAGATGGAGAGTAATACATGGGCGCTTCATTCATCCATCTCTGGCCTTCATACAGCATGCACAGGCATGTGTGTATAGACACACACGTGCGCACACACACGCGTGCGCATGCGCACACACATACACACATACACACACCAAAGAAGATGGTCTGTCATGTCTCTGAGCTATTTCTAAGTCTGCACATTATAATATAGTTTTGCTTGGTTGGTTGATTGGATGGTGTGTTTGTGTATTTGTGTGTGTGTGTGTGTGTGTTTTAATGGGGTCTCATTCTGCAGTCTAGCCTAGACTTGAACTCACCATAGCTCAGACTAGCCTAAAACTCAAAATCTCAGTTCCTAAGTGCTGGGCTGTGCGCATGCACCATATGCCCGTCGTCTTTATCGTTCATGATTATACAAAAAAATCGTAACTCTCTCTCAGAGGTGAATCATAAATATTTCCATTTTTATTTGTTGTTCTCCTTGTAACTGCTTTTAAGGGGAGGAAAAAGGTATCCACAAAAAAAAAAATGCAATCTAGCATGATGCCCTTTGGCAAAGGTTTCTGCTCATAGACCAGATGTGTATGTTTATGTATGTTGGTGTAGATGGACACATGTCTCTCTCATGTTAGAGATATAGTTGTAGTGAAGGAGAAAGAGATACATTTTAGAACATGTTGTTGACCGTGACGATTCTGATTTTCAATCGGTTAAATATTGAGGAAATGTAGATACCATGATCCTCAGAACCATGTCCCATTCTATATGGGTTCTCCAGGCACTAAATAAACATACGCACCAGCCTGTCTTCTCAATCATGGACCCTTCACCGAGTACCGGGTAAGGGATCGAGATCAAAACCCAATCCAAGTCCTTTATGTGTGTAAGTTAACACTCCCAGTTAGGGAGACACGGAACTTAGAATTGAGTGGTTGGGGGGGCTGGGGAGATGGTTCAGGGGTAAAATCCTTTGTCTTGCAAGCAAAAGGACATGAGTTCAGATGCCACATAAAAATGCCAGACACTGATTTGCAAGATACTCCACACAAGTTAGGGCTGAAGCAATCATAATTGGACATTGCATGCCCGGTGCAATGTCCAACACACTATTGACCTCACAAAGTCTAGCATCAGCTAAAGGCACCAAGATCCTTGGAGGCAAGGGATTGACAGCCACAGTAGTGTTCCTATGCTTAGGGGAACACAGGAAAGGGTTCAGGGAAACGCCACTGGGTCCTTGTACGTCATCGGAGAGGAGGCCCAGAGGAGAGTCAGGCATGCACAAGAAAGGACTCTGGGAATTGGGGCGGGAGGCACGGGGGGATGGGGCGGGAGGAGTGAGGGGAGGGAGAGCAAGGGGTTCGGGGGGAGGAGGAGGGAGGGAGGGAACTGGTGTACCTATTAAGTTTGTATGAGCTGAAATAATAATAAAAAATGTATTAAAATTAAAAAAAAAATGCCAGACACCTGCAATTCCAGCCCTGAAGGCAGAGCCTGGGAATCCCCAGAGCAAGCAATACAGAGGTAAAGCGATGATTCCCGATGTCACCCTTGAGTGTCCATAGGTACACAGACTCAAGTGTCCTCTGGCACACACACACACACACGCACGCACACACACACACACACACAACATAAATTTATGGAGCTAGAAGAGTTGCCAGCATCTGAAACTAGTCCTGCTAGACTCCATGAAATCCTTACAAAGATTCAACAGCTGACCCTGAAAGAGAGAATCTTACACCAAATTACCCAGGAGTCCTACGGAAAGCTAAACAAGTCAGAAGACTGATCTTCATTGCCCAAGGCGCTTGTCCTATGAAATATGAATTCTGCTTACATATTTAAAAATGAGGACTGATTCTCCACTAACCTTCAAAGGTGGGCTGACACACACGATTCAGGCTCATCCCCTGTGTTAAAAGGCTAAGTCCAAAAAGTCCACCACCTTCTAGGACAAATAGGTTTCCTGTGAAACCCATGGCTACAGGTCAGGGGAGGGTCTGTCCCAAATGCGGTTTTCCTGGCTGATTCCACGTAGTTGCTCTCCCTCTAGTGGTAAAAATTCAGATGACAGCTCTCGAGTTCCACCTTGAGAATCTGGCGGGCTGAAGGTTTACCCAGCCAACCCCCCAGAGTCACGCCTGTCTGTTTGGGCATCTCAATGCTAAGTTATAGAACAAGCGGCCTTACAAAGAACCCCCGTTAATTAGAACATCTTGCTTGTTTACAGCGAGCCGGGCGTTCACAAAAGACCATATGTCTTTGAGACACAGCTTGGCAAGACTTGTCCAATGTTTACCAAATCTATTTTGTAACCCCGAGCTAATAATAGTGTAGTGGGTCCCCCCTCTCCAGGACAGAAAGATGGGGACTGAAAGCTTCTTGTTTCTTCTGTTATTCAGTTTTCTGCCTTCAGAATGTGAAAGGCCCCTTAGTTCCTGAGAGAGTTTCCCAAACGCTGTTATTCTGGGAAACGCTTATTTCAAGGGCCAAACTATAATCTTTTGACAAGTGGACACACAGAGCAGTGCTCTGTGCTTGGCAACACATGGATCTTAAACTGGTGCTTTTAAAAGATGTTCTCAAGCGCGTGCCAGACCGTCTTACAATAGCATCTAGTATTCGCTCCCATCGCAACATACCCACCCTGTGATTTTTTTTTTCAGTTCAGAAACAATAATAAAGGCAGCTGTTCATGGTGGTCCATGCATGTAATCATGTGATCCCAGCACTTGGAAGTCTGGGGCAAGAGGAGTGGAGAGGTTCAAGCTAGCTAGTCATGGACGGTTCAAGCCCAGCCTGGATTAGCCCGGCGTTCCAATCAAGTCTGAGCTATGTAGTACGATGCTATATTAAATTGAAAAAAAATAGAGGTGAAGAGATGAACTCCAATTTTAGGAGGGAAAATTGACGCCCAGAAGAGGCGTAGCCCTTCCATGACCTTACAGATGGATCTGCAGCGTGCCCGTGCCCAGTGAGGTGTGCCTACGGTATCCAACACCCACGTGACCGAGGCAAAGATGAGCAGTTGTCTCCTCCACCCTAAGCTTTTGATTTAGATAAGACTCTGGGCATCTTGGGTAACACAGCAATGTCATCACTTTGGCACAAAGTTTTATGGCCAGTTATAAAGACCTGCAAATGGCTAGCTGAGAGAAGTTTTTCCATCCTTTGAGAGCAATTTAACTTATGCGAATCTTTGGAAGTCCTTCACGTATGTTTTGTGTGCAGATTGCATACTGATACTAAAGGTTGTTTTTTTTTTCTCTTAGTCAAGTTGTTGTAGATAGCATGCCCTTCGTGGGAATCTATCTCACACATTGGGAAAGATCGTTAGCAGATTCCTCCTGCTGCTTGGGAAATGATGATAATGAAGCTGTGATTTATAAGGATCCTGGAGTAGCTCACAGCAGCGAGGCATGGCCATTGCAAATCATTAGCAGAGGACTGGGAGATCGGCTCATAGGTAAAGCAATTTCATACAAGCTGATGACCTGAATTTGGCTCTTCAGAACCCATGCATGAAGCCAAATTCACACATATGTGAATCCCAGGACACCTCTCCCAGAAAATGGGGGACAGAGACAGGAGACTGTATGCCAGAGACCCTGTCTCAAGCAAAAATCGACACTCAAAGTTGTCTCTGACCTCACATGATGCTGTGTTACATGCATTCCCATACTCTCACACACACAAACATATCTATGGATACACATCATACACAAAATAAATAATAGATTTTTTAAAGAAAATAATTCTACCATTGAGCCAAGCCAAGCAGGAAATTCAGATATAAAGAAATAGTCTGTAGTCGGAAGAGCTGCCACTACACATGGTGAAGTTACCAAGAATGAGAACATTCAGGGAACCAAAACGCCTTGTGGGAGATCAAGACAGTAATAGCTGTATCCAGGAGCTCACTACAATGGCTGATATATCAGTATCCCCCATAGACCAGTGAGAATCTCAGGAGAAATAACCACATGCCGTGGGAACCATAAAAGCAAGTGCTAGACAAGTAAGGGGGTGTCCCCACCAGTGGGCTTACCCACAGAAGTGCCACTTATACTGCTACACAGGCCTGGTCCCCCAACAGTACAGCTAACCCAAAGGGAGCCCTGTGGCCCACACAAGTAGACAAGCACAAAGGTGGGAGGGAGAGGGATGGATTGGCAAAGAGGAGAGGGTAAGGAGGGGGGACATAGTCAGGGTCAACCAATCATTTTGCTTAGAAAATTCTTTAAAAACATGATAAAATTCATTTCAATAAAAACTTTTAAAAAGCACCAAAAGAAGAAAACAACTAGCAGGTTTCTGTGCTCTAACATAGGTCAGTCAAAAGTCTGCACGCCTTGTCCTTTTTAATCTTTGACTCCACCAGATAAGTTGACGCTGTAACTAATATCTACTCACCCACTGAACACAAGCATACCTTCCCTTTTGCCAAAGTATCTCCAGGGTTTTAGACACCGTGTCTTACTCAAACTGTGACAATATTCCTGTGAGATGAGTGTTTGCCTCCTTCTGTATTTTCTTCATTAGTATCTCATTTTCTTTTTGATTCTCACCTGTGCCTTTTACCATTTCGTTTGTGTTTTGCTTTGTCTTTTGATATCTCCAGTTGTTACTGTCTTGATCTCTCCGAGGGTAGATTCTACGTTTTAATTCCCTGGCTGTTCTCATCCTTGGTAATTCTTCTGACTACAGACTGTTTCCTTATATTTAAATTTGTTGCTGAAATCTTACCGATCGATGGACAAGCTCTTGTGTTTCCCAAAGAGAAAAGCAGAATTCCATCAAAGTTTTAGAAAGAGCAATTAAATTTAGCTAGGAGTCTGCAGAACTATTCCCTTTAGCTATAAACATATTTGGGGATGAGTGAGCAGTGTGGAGTGGGGAAGGTTGGAGAAAATTCTCTGATGGCTATATACTCTCAGAGCCAGATAAGAAAGTCCCAGCATACGCGATGGGGTGAAGAAATTAACCAGAGTGGAGACTGGCAGTGAGCCAACTCATAACGGGCAGGAGTATAGCTTCAGGAACTTTGAATGTAAGCCAAACTTAGAGGGATGATATATCTCTTGGGTTTCTGGAGAACACCAAAACATACACTCGCAGGGCATGAAACACTTTGCAGGAAATAATTGGCCACACGCACTATGAGTTTAGCTTTTAATCAGTCGGCCAAGACTTTAACCATTCACACCCCCGCCCCAAATACCGGCATATACCACACACGCGTGTTCTTTTATACTTGTGATTTTAATGGCTTATACATCCTGTCTTAGGTATGAGAATTGGTTTTATGTTATACAGTTGGTAGTGTCTACGTAATTTCAAACTCAAGCTGAGGTAGGGGATTTAGTCTAGCCAACAGATCATTTTATTGCTATGTATATTCATGTCTTTCTGGGCGCCTCCTCTGAGCAAGTTCTGGGTGCAAATCCTCTATGATGACAGCTGCCTCTTTGAGAGCTGACGGCCTGTGGCTATCAGTTTATGCATCTTCAGGCCTGCACGAGGGCCGTACACACAGACCAAGGGATTTGATGGAGAAGGAGAAAGACCAGCGATCACTCAAGAACATTTGAACATTCAAATGTGTGTTTCCGGGCCTGGGGAGATGGCTCAGTAGTTAAAGCCCTTGCCTCACAAGCAAAGGGAACTGAGGTTAGAGTCCCCAGATCCCAGGTAAAAATGTTGAATGGGCGTGCAGTGACCCACAACTCTAATCCTGCAAGGTGGAGTCTGAGAAAACCAGAGAAGCTTCTAAATAGACTATCCCTAATGGCATGCTCTGGATTTAATTACACACACACACACACACACACACACACACACACACACACGAGACTATAATAATAATTTTTTTCAAATCTTAATAAAGGACCAACAACATGGCAAGATAGCTCAACTAATAAAGGATCTTGCTGCTAACTCTGAAGACCTGAGTTCGATTCCTGGAGCCTATATGGTAAAGGAGAGAACCGACTCTTGCAGGTTGACCTCTGACCTCCATACACACATCATGGTTGTCATGTACACACACGGGATCAACAAACAAATGCAAATATATGTATGTATGTATGTATATATATATATATATATATATATATATGAATGTAAATTCTTTAAAAAAAAGTCTGCTTGTGCCATATGACTACAATTAAACCCTGTTCAGCTTTATGCCCTTCTTTCTGAAAAATGTCACTTCTTAACCCTTGGAGAATTAAAACACTTAATATAAAGAAGAGCAAAAGCTTAGCCCAAACAGCTGAAAAAGATCTTATGGCCCACAGATCTTTTTCATGACCACTACTTACCTAAAGTTTGCATGGAGTTTATTTGGTTCTGGTAGGTTCTAGAAGGTTCTCTCTGGGTTTCCAAAGGGAAGACGGATCACATTACCTCCTACACATG
Organism: Typhlomys cinereus; assembly: GCA_023101885.1. Lineage (NCBI taxonomy): Eukaryota > Metazoa > Chordata > Mammalia > Rodentia > Platacanthomyidae > Typhlomys > Typhlomys cinereus. The sequence goes on along the minus strand of JALPQD010000087.1, from coordinate 68,514 downwards.
AGATTTATCACCTTCTTGAAGTCCTTCCTGTCCATGAACTACTGAGTTTGCTCCAGGCACACACAGTTCACAGCCAACTACTTTGTGTTTTGGTGATCAGCATCAATAGCCATTTATAAAATGTACGACCCATGTCACGGCTCGAAACAGCTCAGGGAATATTTGTAAAGAATTAGTGGTTGAGTTAAGTGGATGGAGACCCAGCCTATGAGAGGTGGGACTGTCTCTGGGCAGGTGAATAAGATGGAGGGAACTGGTAGAGGGAAGCTAACAACCTTCTGTATAGTTGGCCAGACATGCCCGTCTGGCAAGTGAGGATTGTCCCTCTCAGCAGTCCTGTGGATTTGGCGTGGCCTCTTCCCTCAGCCCTTGGTGCCAGTGTAGATTCTCCTGCCAAGCTGGACAAGAACTGTTGGCAGACAGTCTTAAGCCAGAATAAAATCCCTATTCTCTCAAGCCATTTGTTCACGAATTGATCAGCAACAACACAGAGCAACTGCAACACAACCGAAGTACTGGGCGCGCTGGGCATTATGTCTCTTGTTCTCCACAGGTGTCAATGCTGACGTAACGCAGAACCTCACGTAGAAGCCTTTGGAGAAGTTGGCAATGGCTTTCACGTTTTACTAGAAGCAGTATCTAATTGGGGGAGGCATGGAGAGCCAGAGAGGCTCACCCACAAAAACATAGGAGAGGCAACCATGCCACCATTTCTGAAGACAGACATTACCATGTAAAAGCACTCAACTTCACCCCCCCCCTTTAGCTTAAGTGAGTAATTAGAAAGAACAATTGGAGTGCTTTGTTATCATGACTTTAAATTCAAGGAATCATTACATTATTAAAGAGAACACTGAGTTAGCCTAGATTATCAGTGGTCGAGATAGACTATGCAAGATGCTCTCCTGGGTCTCCACAGCATGCTGCCAAAGAGACGTACTATCAAGGAGCTTCATGCAGTGACCAATAGAGAGGAGCCCCCATCTGCAGAGGCGAGCCCCTTCTCTGTGCAGACACAATAAGCTGTTGATTCTGGGTCTTTCTCTAAGATCCCGGAGGGGACACTTACCTCTCCTGTTTGTTAGTAGTGCATAGCGGTGTGGTGCAGAAGGACCCCTTTAGCTCTCAAACGCTCTGCTGAAACACAAAATAAGCAAAGACATCAAGCCTAAACAATCCCAGGAGTTTTAGGTTTTTAAAAGACAAAATCAATAATGAGATGGAATTGAGGAAAAAATGGGCAGGTTTGACACGCATTTTTAAAATGTGGAGTTGTAATCAGCCAATGATTTTTTTAATACATCCATGGTAACTGTAAGCATTTAGGGAGGGCCTGAGAGATTATGGGCTGGTAAAGGGCTTTCTTTTCAAGCATAAGGACCTGAGTTTGACCCTCAGAACCCACATTAAAAAAAATCTGAGTGTGGTGATGCACATGTGTAATCCTAGCACTGGGCAGGTGGGCACAGGTAGACCCCTGGTTTGCTGGCCAGTCAACCTAGCTCAGTAGAGAAGTTCAAGCCAGTGAGAGGCCGTGTCTCAAGAAACAAAGCAAATGGCAACGATGTGGGAGGCCAACCACATACACTCTGAACTCCTTCCTGCCTCCACCTCCCTTTCGCTGGGATCACATCCCACTTGGTGAGGACGAGTTCCCAGCCTGTGCTTACCACATGTACAAATCCTGCTGCCTTCCCTTCACCTCTGTTGAGGAGTGAAGCAGAAATGCAAGAAATTAGCAAGTGAGTTCACAGTAACAAATTCACAGCACAGAAAAATATGGTCTCCTAATCCCACGGTTACTGTTCAGACGAAATAAAGCAGATCACTCCCCAAAACTCTCCATAGTAATGCAAACTATGTGGAGGGCGAGTCATTTAAAAGTGATTCTCGTGGTTTCAAAAAGGGGTTCAGGAAGTTAGAAGGGCCAAGAACATATTCTCGTGATTGTCTGCTCATAGGGATCATTTTCATGTTGATCTCTCTCTCTCTCTCTCTCTCTCTCTCTCTCTCTCACACACACACACACACACACACACACACACACACACACACCAGGAGTCTGATCCCCAAACTTTGCATTGCTTTGAGTACATGTATTTGCCTTGCACACCTGCTTTTACATGATAACAGATAACATTACACTCTAATCACCCATAATGTCAGGAAGTGGGGTGGGAAAGAACCAATAAGTCCCCTAACCAGCGGGCGGGATAGGAGCATGGCACATGGGCCAGAAGAGAGGGAAGAGGAAATGAGCAGCGACTCATGCCTAAGACGTCCAACCCTGTTGTTCTTAGCTCCACAGAGCTGACATCCCAACCCTCTCCCGTAGCCAGATTCCAGTCCAAAGCTAAATGAGTGGGATTGCTCACAGCAAAGTGGCCGTGGCCAACAGTGGGCCTACTGAAAAGCATCCACGGATCAAGTGTCTGATCCCAGATTTGGTCCAGGACTGGGAAACCCGCATGTTTGTCTGAAACATCTATTTGGATTTGTCCTAAGCGTAACCAAGAAGGGTCACACAGAAACCTCCCTAAGCAGAGGGTCACCTGGCTCTGCAGCTCACAGCTGCCTGCTTATTAGGCTCTGTCCTCACCACAGATGCATCCTCTGCCTCCCACTGCCTCCCACTGCATCCCACTGCCTCCCGCTGCATCCTCTGCATCCTGTTGCATCCACTGCATCTCTGTCTCCCGCTGCATCCACTGCATCCTCTGCCTCCCACTGCCTCCCACTGCATCCTCTGCATCCTGTTGCATCCACTGCATCTCTGTCTCCCACTGCATCCACTGCATCCTCTGCATCTGCTGCATCCCGCTGCATCCACTGCATCCTCTGTATCCCGCTGCCTTCCACTGCATCCTCTGCATCCTGCTGCATCCACTGCATCCTCTGCATCCTGCTGCATCCACTGCATCCTCTGCATCCTGTTGCATCCACTGCATCCTCTGCATCCTGTTGCATCCACTGCATCCTCTGCATCCTCTGCATCCCGCTGCCTCCCACTGCCTCCTCCGCATCCCGCTGTATGCTCCTGCCTGTCTTCCCATGCCTCCACCCTCCATAGGTCTCTCAACGGTGCTGCCCACTTGCACATCTCCTCCTTGTCATCTGCCTTTGACATGATACAGCTGAGCTCAAGGCCAAATGTCCTGCATAGATATGTTGTCTTTTTTATCAGGTACATAGATGGTGGCCATGTGATTTGATTTACAGTGCTTTCAGCCTGCCTGGCACCTGGCACACGCAGCCTTTGAGCCATAATGTGCCCGTGCTGGATCCCTTCTGGAAGCTTGTCTCCTGGCTCATCCCTCGTGCTCTTAGGACTCACATGGAGAAAATACCCTCCTGTGTATCTGGCATTGGCAATACCACACACGCCCATACAGACTCAGAGATATCCAGCCCTTGCCCCCAGAAGGAGGCCTCAAGCCTTATATGGGCATACCTCTTTCCTCTCTCCGCTGAACGTTCTTCTCCCAGTTAAGAAGTCTCAAACCCCTTGCCCAACAGCCTACACTCCTCAATGAAGCAGAGAGAAAAGAATTCAAGTATGAGAACAGAAACGCCTGGGTTGAAATTCACACCAAGTTTCCAGCTGGCTTGAGCCCCGAGGTGGGGCTAGAGGGCAAAGTGGATGATGCTTGGAATGACAGTCACTCCTGTCCTGTTTGTCAGGACAACTGGACACCGAGGAGCAGGCTTGGACCATTGTCCGTTAGAAGAGGTCTGCAGGTCTGCAGGTTTGTGTGTGTGAGAGCACGTGTGTTTTGCATGTGGGTGAGTGTCCATGTGAACAAGAGGGCACTTGAGTGTAAGTGCCCATGGAGGCCCAGGGGCGACTTCCAGCATCCCCCTGGATTGTTCCACCTCTTCATTCCTTTGTTCTGAGGTTTTCTAGGTGCTTCCTTTCAGTGCTGGAAGTGCAGGCAGACACCATTTCTTCCACAAGGCACCGTGTGTCCCTGTGGAGAACCAAGGGTGACTTTGGGAATCATCCTGGATTGCTTCTACCTCCTTTTAGCTTCACTCTGGTATTTCCCAAGCTCAGCCCACCAGGGCCGAAGTGCAGGCCACCATCATTTCAATATGGGACCTGGAATCTGAACTCAGGACCTTCTGCTTGGGAGACAGAGACTTAACTCTTGGGCCACCTCTCCAGCCCCCTCCTGCCATTTTTTTATACAGAATCTGGAGATCTGAACTTGGGTCCTTTTGCTTAGGAGGCAAAGGCTTTAACCACTGAGTCATCTCCCCAGTCTGCTGCTGTTTCTTTTTAAGAGCTACTCTGTAGGGAAAAGGCAGCATTAGTGTATGAATAGAGCAATTTGTCTTGTTTTATTTATACATCTAGTTGTTAATTATTGAATTTAATTATCTATTTTTGGAAAAACCACATATTACAGCATTCCCTGTTAACAGTATTTTCTGGAGTGCTCAAGAGAAATCTTCAAGTATCGATATCCTCTTCGTCAAGTAGAATTGCCCTAGATAGCCCCATGCTGAGATCAGTGGGTACGAGAGAGAGATATAAGTTTAAAAGAAATGTTTTCTTCTTTTGAGGGAAGACGCAGGTATAAAATCGATGAATTAAAAGCACTTACAGGGGCTAGAGAGATAGCTCAAGGGTTAAAACCTTTTCCTTGCAAGCAAAAGGACTTGAGTTCAGATTCCCAGATCCTACCTAACAATACCAGATAACTATGGCAGCGGCCTCAATTCCAGCCCTGGAAGACAAAACCTGGAAAACCCCAGAGCAAAGTATATAAGGAGGTAGAGCAATCCAGGATGATTTCCAATGATACTCTTGGGCTTCCACAGGCACATGTATTCAAGTGCCCTCTTGTACACACACACACACACACACACACACACACACACACACACACACACAACTATCAGGTCCCATATTTATCAGAAGTATGTAGCATAGACCAAGCAAATGGACTATACTGACATACTGAAGGGGTAGAGATGAAGGTTTGGACTACACCTGCCAATTATGGGAACTTATGACTTCATGAATATTCTGCTTTCATAAGCACCCTGCTTTCTCCCGCAAGAGATTCCTGAAATTAAGAGCATTTGACTCTGCACATTTTTATTTGGCGATCCCTCTTGGGCTGACTTTCTTGGATAAAGAATCCTTCCCAAGTCCGCTCCGCACAGTCTGCTCTGGCCAACAGCCTGTCCAACAGAGCCGCTCTTCAGTGCTCAGATCAAAGCCTCCCCCGTGCACAGCGCCCATTGTGCACCAGCAACATGTGACGCGCACCTGCTCCGAGGAAGCGTCTGCCTTTCTCTGGGTCCCTGCATGTCAGCAAGCTGTGGCAAGATCACAGGGCCAGTCAGTCCGGTGACGAAGGAAGCCACACTCTGCCAGTCACGAGCTGGGACCAGCTGTGCTGGGCCCGGGTGGACCAGGTGTCTCCTGCTTCCCCCAGGAACCCGCTGCCAACCCTTGGCAGCGAGCAAGCCGACCAGCAGCTGCTCCTCGGCTTCCGTCTTGTCTGTTTCTCTCTGCCACGGCCTGGGAGTCCATCTGCAATCCCCTGGGGAGCCTGGTGCAGAGAGAAGGAGGGGAGCTTTGAAAGGAGAAGAGAGAGGCAAGGGCCGCGATGCCAGGAGGATGACTGAGGGCACAGACAGGCAGGAAACACGCTCAACATGAGAACCGAGATGGCACAAAACTCACAAGAGAAAGAATCCCATCCATGCCCTGCTAATCACATACTGATGTGGCTATTATGGAAGACATAACCATGTTGACTTCAAACATAGATCCAAAGGAAAAGCCATCGTGATAAGAAAGAACAGCTTCTCTTTAACTGGGCAGCCTTTTATGAGGAAGACTAGCGTTTGTCCCCATGAGCTTTCCTGGTTATAGGTCTATGAGATGACTCAAGAGACATTTGTAAGGGTCAGTGAGGTGGCTCAGTGGGTAAGGCTTGCATATCTGGCAACCCGAGTTCAATCCCTGGAAGCCCGCACGGTGGAAGGAGAGAACTGACTTCTGAGAGTTGTCCTCTGGCTTCCACCATGTGTCATGGCATGCATGTTTGCTCTCTGTCTCTCAGTCTCTCTCTCTTTCTCTCTCTCACTCACTCACACACACACATAAATAAATATTTTTGAAAAACTCACATAATTAAAAAAAAAGGAAACATTACTAGGTGTGTTAGTTACTACTGTCAATGTGATTGTATCTAGAATCATCTAAGAGTCGAATTTCTGGGCATGTCTTTGAGGGAGTTTATAGATTGAATCAACTGAGGTGGGAAGTCCCCATACCCTATTCACACACACGCACACACACACACACACACACACACACACACACACACACTTGTGAATTCCATAGACTTGGGTCCTAGAATGAACACAAAGGACACCCAGGAGTGTGCTCAACATGCAAACAAAGGGCCTGAGTGCAGATTCCCAGATGTGTAAAATAAAGGGAAATGGGAGCTAAGCACATTCACCTCTCTCTGTCTCTCTCTCTCTCTTTCTCTCTTTCTCTTTGTGTATCTTGCTGTCTTTCTTTCTGTGTATATCTGTTTCTGTGTGTGTATGTGTTTCTCTCCCTCCCCCTCTCTATCTTTCTCTCTGTCTCTATTTCTCTCTCTCTCTCTCCCTCTCTCTCTTTCTCTCTCTCTGTCTTTCTCGCTCGCTCACTCACTTTCCCCCCCCACCTCTTCCTAACTGTGAAGCAACATGATCAGGGGCTTCACACTCCGTCCTTCGGGCCAGGACAGAAGTCAAGTATTGCTTACACTGTAGCCAAGATAAAAAAAAACCTTCCTTCCTTAAACTAATTTTTGTCAGGTGCTTTGTCGTAGCAACAAGAAAAGCAACAAAGAAACTACTAACTGAGCAATTATATTTGAATCCTGAGTTGTATATGATGCTGCCGCCCTTTTCCTTGAAAAATTTTCAACCCAACTCTGCCACCAGGCCAACTGCCCCACCTTCTCGTCAGTCACAGATGATGCGGCCCAAGGAGGAGGAGCAAGAACCAGCCACCAGTTGACCATGTGACTTCCTTCCTCCCCAGGCCAAGGCGCTCCCTTGCACCCCCCTCCCGGGAACGCAGGATGCCACTTCCCACGCAGTAACTCCAGGTCAGGAGGAGCGGAGGGGAGGAGGGGGGCATCCGTGACTCACCCCTCCACTGACTTCATTGCTTGGTGTGTTTTCAGCCTCTGTGTCGACCATGTGAAGTCAGAGATGCTTTTTGTTCCAAAGACAGGAAGAAAGGGTGGGGGAGGAGCAGAGAGGGACAGATAAAACTCGTGTGTGTGTGTGTGTGTGTGTGTGTGTGTGTGTGTGTGTGTGTAGACATAGTTGTCACATGACTTCATTCTCTGGCCAGCCAACAGTTGCCTCCTTAGTCCTGGCCACCAAGGGGTAGGTCCACAGTGAGTGCAACAGCCCCAATGATTGTGCCTAGAGTCTGGGAAATGCTTCTCGTAGTGCGGAGAAGTGAGGGGGTAAACGCCTGCAGGTGACGAGAGTGGTCCATCCGATCGCTGGAAACTGAAACTGTGAATAAATGACCCGGGGCTGAATATTTGCTCTGTCAACAGAGGTGTGCCTGGCTTGCCTGGGTCCCTGAGCTCCATGGGAGGCATCACATAAACCAGGTGAGGTGGCACACACCTGCCATTTCTGGGCTCGGGGGATAAGGAAGGTCATCGTCAGCTACAAAGCGGGTTCAAGGCCAACCTAGACTATAGGAGACCTGGTTTCCAAAAATAAAAAGGAAGACCTTTTTTTCAAAATGTCCACAATTTAGGGGAACGGACACCCCCAGTTAGCCAGAGATGTATAAAACGCAAAGGTTATAGAAAAGGGAGTAACTGGATCATCAGTGACAGGCAGTGGACCCAGACCCAGCGTGTCCCGTCCACTGTCAACTGGATCCCCGGTTCCCCGGCTCTCTGACCACCACCCACTCTCTCACACCCCCCACAGCAGCAAATAACCTTCCAAAACCTGCTTCAAGCCACAACCCTCCACACGGGTTCAGAAAACTAGAGCACTTCCTATGTTCCTCCTGCCACCTGGTTTAAATAAAGCCTTGTTGGGACAGGGCATTTTTGCCTATGACTGTTGTATCAAGGGCAGGAGTTGCGACAGAGGCCTTAGGAGCCACAAATTCACGTGGGCTTTTCAGAAAATAAATTTCCTGTTCCAAAGCGGGGTGCAGAGGTGGTGACTCTTAACTTAGGCAAAGAGGATCCCCTCGTCACTGTGAACCAGCAGTCAGAACTCAGTCCATACCCGTTGATGTTCCCATCTGGACCTTGTGGGGTCTCCATGGTCCCTCAGTTTCCATTCAGGTCCAGTCTGTCTGCTCTGGCCTTGATGTTCTTGCCGCTCTCTCCTCATGCCTTTACCCTACAGTCAGGAGATGGTCCTCAGCCCCCAGGTGACCCCTTTCCGTCCCCCTCACCCCCGACTCCTGACAGCTTCGCCCTGCCAATCTGTCTGTTCTTTCCCTGCTGTAGCTTGGGACATGTGTTTCCAAAGGTCTGCTGGTCTCTGTGCCCACATGTCTGGTGAGAACCCCAAGAACATCGAGTCCACAGCCCCATCTGTCTTGGGAAACGCCCCTTCTGCCTTGAATTTCTGTGTCTCTGTCAGCTAGACATCCTCAAGCCAGCTTTCCCTTGCACCGTGCATGCAGAGAGACAGGGCGCCACCCTCTCACTGTCCCACCTCCTGGCCCCACTTGCCTCCCAGGTCCCTCACCCGGAACAGCTGCAATCACCCCTTAACCAGCGAGTGCTCCCATCCCATCCCATTCACCTCTGGTCCAGCCCCGTGATTCTGTTTGAAGGTTCCCATGAGTGTAAATCTGACCATTAACCATTTCCGGTCAAACTTCTCTCCTTAGGATTGGGGAGATGGTCTAGGAGGTTAAGGTGCGCTTGTCATGCAAGCCAAAGAACCAGAGTTCAGATCTCCAGATCCTACTGGAAAGTGCTGGACAGGTGTAGCTGCCCACCTGTAATTCCTGCCCTGGAAGGCAGAGTCTGGAAGTCCTCAGAGCAAACTAGCTAGTCGGACTACCCCTGTCTGTGAGCTCGGGGTTTAGTTAGACCCGGCCTCAAAAAGAATAAGGTAAGACTTGGGGTGATAGCTCAGTGGGGAGGCTCTTGCCCAAGAGTTCACTAGTTAAATTCCCAGTGCTGCCAGAAAACAAGGAGGAAGAAGAAGAGGAGGAAGAGGAGAACGAGGAGGAAAGAAGAAGGGAGGAAAGGAGGGAAAGGAGGAAGAGTGATTGAGGATAATTCCCATTATCAACTTCAGGCCTCCACATGTGCCAGGGCGCCCACACACATGCAAACACACATGAATGTATGTGTGTTTATACATACATACATACATGGACTCCACATACACATAAACGTGAAAATGAAGAAAGAAGGGAAAAGTCTTTTCTTCTTTGGATGGTGTATTAGTCAGGATTCTCTAAAAAAAAACAAACTATAGAATGTAATATATAAAAATAAGTTTATTAAAATAACTCACAATAAATACAGTGTCCTTCAAGGTAGCCACCCACAGCAGTCTCGTTCTTAACTGGAATGTTCCACAAAACAAAAAGACCCTGAGAAGGTCTCAAGCCTTTGCTTCTCTGGAGGGTTGAAGACGCTGGGTTCCGACTTCAGTGAAGAACAGCTGGGCTCTGACGTCGACGATGAACAGTGAACAGCAGCAAGGCCTAGAGACCAGGCTCCAAAGGCAATGGGAACAGCAACAACGTGGTGGGAAAGGTGAAGCTCCAAGTCAGCCAAGGACGGAGGCAGCAGCAGCAGCGAAGGAGCCCAGATGCTGCAAAAGTGAACAGCGTGCACGCAGAGTGGACTGCACAACAAGTCAACACCGGATAAGGGAAGAGCAAGTCCCTCCTCCTTGCACCTCCTATTATCTGGTCCACCACTGGAAAGTACCACCCACTATGGGCTGGGTTCTCCACAGCAATCAGTCAAGTACCTGCAGACTTGTTCAGGGGCCGTTCCAACCATTAGCCTTCCACAGCTGCGCTCCAAACAGTCTGCAATTGTCAAGTTGACACCAACATGCAACCCAAACAAATGGAGAATGGGATGCACAACTACGATGCTAGAATTCAGGAGGCAGAGGCAGGAGGACCATAAGCTCGAGGGTAGCCTGGGCTACATTGTGAGAATCTGCCTCAAAATAATAAGGATTATAATAATAATAATAACAACACCAAAAATAAAATATTTATTCTATAGAAATATAATTATCCAAAATAAATTCTACTATACAAAGTTTCCATTATAATCCTTGGCTGTCGTCCCAGCCTTCTCTCCTCCGTGTTTGTCTTTTCCTACGTGTATAGTACAAGCTCCATAGATCCTCAGTTATCTCAAAGCTCCAGATCTGTACCCAGATCCCTGGGGGGGGGGGTCCCCATCTGACTTGGCTCTAATTTCCTCTCTTCTTTGGCGCTTCGCTTTGACGTGGATTCCACTCCAGCCCTTCTCAGTCACATTTCAAGTTGACCTCCCTGCTGAACATAGACTTCTCCTTGCAGTCTTGACGAACAGCGATCCTTCATTTCCTGGAAACAGACCTTAGGATCCAGCTGGTAAGAGGGCTGTGCAACCCTGAGGCTCTGAGCGGGGTCCTTTGTCCACATGCAAAGCCCAGCAGGGTGACACAAGCCTGTAATCCCAGCACTGGGGAGGCTGAGACAAAGAACCCCACGTCCAGCTGATCAGCCAGTCTAGTCAAATCAGCAAGCTCCAGGTTCAGTGAGAGACTCTGTCTCAAAAATACAAGGTGGAGGGCGTGAGAGATGGCTCAGAGGTTAAGCGTCTATCTCCCAAGCAGAAGGTTCTGAGTTCAGATCCCAGATTCCACATAAAAACACTAGGCAGAAATGGTGGTGGCCTGTACTTCGGATCCTGGAAGGCCGATACACACACACACAAAGAAATTCTTAGAATCCAGTTTTAAGTTGTACCTGCCCGTCATTCAAGAGAACTTGCTTCAACAGCTAGTAGTGAGAGATCAAGACACCTCCAGCCCTAATAAGGAACATCAGCCTCAGTATCCAGTCACTGCTTTATTACCGTAGCTCCCTTAACAACCCACGGTGCTTTATACTTGCACTGTGTTTGAGATGAGCTCAATTCTTGCTTACCTGGATAAATATTAACAGTATTAGATGTTCAGTGTTTCTCTCAGCTCTCTCCTCACCTAATATAACCTGCAATTCAGGGTGAAAAGTGTTGACCAGCAGGAAAAGCCTTTATTAAGTACAGGAGAAATTTTAGGACAACCAGACCGTGAGGAGGGAGAAAGAGAACAAACAGAAGCAGTCATAGCTGTGGTATGTCTCGCATTGCTCCTTAACTTTAAAACTGAAGTAAACAAAATGCCGGAAGAATTCTGGCCAAGTAGAGGTAAAGAATTTATTTAGGGCTAAACTGACATTTTCACTGGCGATACTCCCCAAAGCCGTATAGCACTGGCATTGTAAAGAGAAAAACAAAAGCCAAATGAAAAAAAGTACAAATAACAAGTGATATGTTTTTCCAAATTAGCTCTGCTTTAGGGAAAGACATGGAAGGAAGTTTGTCAAGTTTAAGGAACACAAAGAAATTCAGAAGATCATAAGATGTATGTGAAAGGATTCACACAAAGCTGCAAGTGCAAGAGAGCATTTGGAGACAGCTAGATGTTTGTTTTCTGGCTGAATTTGTTTAAATATAATTAAGTTCAAACTAACAGGAATCTGTACCAATTTAAAATGTATTCTCCATAGTTGATTTCAGGTTCACAGTAATCTCAACAGTTCTTAAGAGTGATCTTTTCTCCCCTGGTATCTATTCCAAGTGAGATCCAAGGATAGAGAGGAAGGATGGAAAGAGATAAGTTGGAACCAGAAAAAAATCTCCCTTCTCCAAAGGAGATAGCTGCTCCTTGTAAATGTTCTAGAGATATCCTGCAAGCAACCATGTTTCTGAGCAAACTTAGCCCCCCTTTCCTCTAAGGATGTCTCCACACTGTGTAGGTTGAGGTAGATTAGAACAGAACAGCGGTAAACTGAAATTTCAACAGCTTGTAACAACAAGCTTATTTACCCAGCATGCAAAATCTGATGCAAGTCCGCAGGAATTTCCCCCTCTGGCAATAACCTCCCTCCCCCATCCTGGCCTCCTACACATGACATGACTCACTCAACACATTGTTCCTGGGTCACAGAACCCTGGGACGGGCACCCAGAATGAAACACCACCACCTGAGGTTTGCGTTCGCAACATCAGTGATTACACTTCACAGGTAGAAATAGTCACCTGGCCAACCCATCTCCTGAGAGGGGCTCGAGAGGAACCCCAGGGTGTTCTGGGAGGAGAAAAGACATGGGTGACATGGGTGAACTAGGGTGTCCCCGCCCCTCCAGGCATGCTGAGGGCTGCTCTGATACCTAAAAGAAAAGCAAGTACATGCTGAACAAAAGGCCTCTTGAAGATAGGACCAGAACCAGGAAGCCGAGAAGAATTCACATCACAACGCTAACTCCAGGAAAGGCATCTGAAATTAGACCACCAGGAGACAACATCATTCAGGAATCCGAATGAATGAATGAAGACTAGTCAATAACACCATATGCCACCGATAACTAAGAGGATGACTGAACACAGGACATTTGATTTGACATTTGGGTCATTCATTAATGGCCTTTTCTCTGGTGCAGGGCAAATCTTATTATGGGAACTTTAAGAGACCATCTAAATCATTCAGTGAGTTACAGTTTCATGGAATGAATGTTTGCCAAAACAGATGGCTGTTGGAGATTTGTGTGGATGTTTTGCTATTCTGAGGTTTTTTTAACCTAATAAAATCTCTTGCCATGAGGTAATAATATCTATTATTCATTACACACATGCTTTGTGTCCAGCAATCTGCTAAGTACTTTCCTCATGTGATTGGTGGTACCTGATAGGCAGTCATCTAAAGATATTATCATGGTCTGTTCTCACAGTTAGCACATCCTCTTGTGAGGGATAGGGTGAGTGCTGATTGGTTCCAGAGTCTGGCATCTTTCAACTATATCGCAGGCTTGAGCCCCCAAATATGTGGTGATTAAAGCTGTGGATACCAGATCTGAAGAACATTTTTTTCAAGCATGCATGTGTGTGTGTGTGTGTGTGTGTGTGTGTGTGTGTGTGTGTGTGTGTGTCAGAGGGTACCATGTGTCCCTGTAGAGGACCAAGGGTGACTTTGGCAATCATCCTGAATTGCTTCTACCTCTTTTTTGCTTCCTGCTGAGATTTCCCAGGCTCCATTCACCAGGGCCACCACCTGGCATTTTTTACATGGGACTTGGAATCCAAACTCAGGACCTTCTGCTAGTAAACCAGAGTCTTAATCTCTGAGCTATCTCTCCAGCCCTAGAACTTCTTAAAATAATAAGACATCAAGGTGAAAAGACTATCTCATTCAGAAAGGTTATTTTTTTACATAAAGGTAAAGGGCAAGCAGTGTTTACAGGATATTCCAAACAGATGTTGAAATTTTCCTCACTAAAGAGAGAAATTGCTAATACTTTCTTCGGTTCTATACTATTTTGCTCATATAACCTTAGTCTTCCTTTCATTCCTGCACGTAATAATTTGATAATCATAATTTCTCTTTGATATTGTGAATTCATAGGTGTTTTTATTCTTTCACAATCATGACCAAAGTCAAGTCACTGTAACTGGATGATAAAAATTCACAGTAAGTTAACAATAATGTAAAATGCGTACTTGTGAAATTTTGTAAGAAAGACTATATCTAGTATATGTGTAATAAAAGAGAGCTTTTTGAAAACTCTCATTGGATTTGTGGAAATTGATAAATACAGTTTGACAAACAAACAACTGGACTATACTTCATTGAAAACCCCAAGAAATAATCATTTTTAGTCTCCTCCTTGGTATATACATTCTCACGATTCTATGGTGCTGAATTTCAAGGACCCTAAACTATCCAATCAGTAGCCTCTCCTCATTTTCTGCCCTTCCAATCCCTGCCTACTATTAAGCTCTCTCCTAGCTGGTCCATCTGGGGCACGGCTTGGGAGCACAGTCTTCCATACATGCATTCCTCAAAGCCTTTTTTAAAATTTTATCTCAAAAAGTAGAATATTGAAACATACATTGCACCCAGACTTCTTAAATCAAAGATGCATGCTCGTTGGCATTTACGAATTTCATTGTAATTTCTGTTGTAAGCTTCAAGTTTATATATGACTTTCTCTGAGCCTGGAAATAAAGTGATTAAAATTTAATTATTAATAATATATCAATTATTTAATATAAGTTATTAAAAGTGAGAATCATTTCAAGTGGTTCTTCAGGCATGAATGTTAGAAAATAAACATGAAGTGCCGTGGGAAATGACTGGTGTGTTGTTTTTTTTTTTTTTATCAGGAGAGGAACTCTTTATTGAATGAACATCTGGATAAGGAGAAGACAATTCTTACCCTCAGGCTTCGTAACACAGTAGAAGATGAAGCTAAGTGAACACATTTGTGTTTTAAAATGCAAAGAAATGTGTCCACAGATGAAAAATAATGTGAAGTCCATCATAATTTCTAGATATTACTTGGCAGCCAATTTATAATAGAAGAATCGATTCAGAACCTTCATGATAAATTGCATTATGTAGTGAAACTCTCCTCGCAGGCTTCCTGTAAACAGCAAAGACTTCCTTTTCATACTTCTGCGGTGATGCTTTGGAAACCTGACCTCCTGATCTACTCCACACCACCTTATTTTTATTCACATTGCTCGTCCTTAAACGGGAGTTCCCATGAATAAACTTGACTTCTGCTTCATAGAGAAAACAGAAGCCATCTTCTTGCATTGAAGAAGATGCAACTTTTCTTTCATACACAGCAAAGAGTGTCTCAAACTAATGAAGTCTCAGCTCCTGGAGAGAGAGAAAGAGAGAGAGAGAAATTCTGCATCCATCATCCCCACCTGCACTGCATTCAAATGTCCCTTCTTTGATCTGGACGTAAATCCACAGTGAGAAAGACATCTCATGCTAGTGCCCGTCTCTCTACTGAAGTGTCCCAGCTGTTGCTTGGCTACTGGGAGTTCATGATCTCGTGCACATTCACATCTTCTAGAATGATTCAGATCAAAACGCAGTCCTCTGCACAATGTCACCTTGAGATTTTTATGTGCTGCTTGCTTCCCTGTCCTCCGATCTGTGTTTGCATCTGTTTGCACAAATCTGACACTGGTGCAATTTCATTCTGTCCTCAGTAACTCAATGTTTTTGCCTGCTACCCTCTCTTCAATCTAATTCTCTTAGATAGATCATTTTTTTCTTTCTTTTTTTTTTTTGGTTGTGTGTATGTGTGTTTATCAGAACACCTGTGAAGGTCCAAGGGTGAGTTCAGGAATCACCCTGGATTGCTTCTACCTCCTGTTTGCTTTGATCTGGAGTTTCCCAGGCTCTGCCTTCCAGAATCCGAAGTGCAAGCCACCACCATTCTGCCTGGCATTTTTACATGAGATCTGGGATCCAAACTCAGGATCTTCTGCTTGTGAGGCAGAGGCTTAACATTGAGCCATCTCTCCAGCCCTTAGGCTTTGCAAGACCAGTTTTTCTAGGTACAGGGTAAGCCCTTTAAATAATGTTGATTCATACCCTGTTTTTGGAAACTTAAATTCTATTTTCAAATATTTTTCTGTTACTTCACTTTGATTTCGGTACTTCACTTGGATTTTCTGTACTTCACTTTGATTTCTTCTCCATTCATATGTGTTTGCTCTCTCTCGCTCTCTCTCTCTCTCTCTCTCTCTCTCTCTCTCTCTCTCTCACTCACTCACTTATGGGATTTGTTTTTCCAAAAGTTTTGTCTCTGATGCTTTCTTCTCTGAATTTCTTGTTCATTTACTTCATTTCCCTCGTGTCTCTCTCCTTTGCCCCTCACTTTACTTTCAGCAGTGTGTTCTCTAATTGACAGCGTGTCTAATTTGCTCTTTACTTCTGAAATAATGTTGACTTTTATTCTTTCAAGTCTTAACCAAAACCCATCATACCTCTTCCTTTAAATCGTGCATAAGCTTCTGAAGTCTAGTGCTAAGTCACCTTTTTTCTTTACATACAAAGCTTTTATTAACTTTATTTTTATCATTATTATTACTTTGTGGGAGCAAGTAAGAGAGAGAGCAAGAGCAGAGAGAGAGAGAGAGAGAGAGAGAGAGAGGTGGCACACATATGGCACATGTTGGGGGTCAGAGAACAGCTTTGATGGCGTAGATCTTTCCTTCTATCCTCACATTGACCCCAGGGATCAAAGTCCAGCCACTGGCTATGTGACAAGTATCTTTGCCCACAGAGCCCTCTTGCCCATCCCAGCAGAGTCTTTGTCTTCCTGTTTTGAGTTCTTGCCCTGTTACCCCATAATTTTTTTTTATTTTCATGGAATGGGGACTTGCCAGATTTATCTGACTCTTGGCAATAATTCTCTGGTACTGCTTGTTCCTCTGTGGGAAAACCCTCCTACTCCTCCTGGGCTTTACCGGATCTCTGTTATCGATGCTGGGCTGGCTCTTCTTGCTCCTGATCTCCAAATGATTCAAAGATTCCTAGACCACAGACAGAAGGATGGAGGCGCATTCTGTCTTCTGAGTCCATGCGACACGTGGACTGTGCGTGCTGCGGCAGGCACGCATCTCAGCATGGGCTGTGTGCTGCGGCAGGCATGCATCTCAGTAGCATCTCAGCAGCCGTGGTCCTTGTGGCTTTCTTGGCATTTTTATATGAGATCTGGGATCCAAACTCAGGGCCACCGTTTCCTCCCCAGCCTCTAACCACACAGGATGAGTTGTTCTTCACCCCCAAGGTTCTGTCCTTGCTCTCTCTGATGCATTTTTGCTTACATCTTTTGCAGCCTGCCAACCCTGCGGCCACCTCCCCCCCATGCCTCCCTCCCCCTGCAGCGACCATCCTTTGTCCTAGCTCACCTAGGATGCACCGTCCCAGAGTAGAGGAGGCAGGTGCTCCTAGGACTTCAAACTCTCAATACTAAAACTAGGACAGTTCCAGACAAATTGAGGCGAGTGTGGATTCACCCAGACTCCCCCATGCATGCACCCGAGGGTGGGGTCCATCCGTCACTCTGCTCTCTGAGTTCACCCACCCAATGGCTTCTCGTTGCCCTTCTGATCCATCTCCAGCACCATGCAGCCTCTGGCCTGCTCACCGTCCTCCTGTGCTTTGGACAAAAGGTCTATATTTCTGCAGAACTGGTAGATATTTTCCTTTCATTTGATTGCTCAATAAAATCAGCAAGAGGGAAAGTAAAAAGTTCAAGTGGAGCCGTTACTATGCCTCCTTGAAGCTCACAGTGTCCGGCCATGGTCATGGAGTTTCTGCCCCAGGGGCTTTTTTGCTGTTATGGCAAAATATCTTGACCTGTGTTGTCCAAAGAATGTTGTGTAGTGAATTAGCAGGTCATGGGCCAGTGGGAAGGCTCAGCAGGTAAAGGCGTCCACCTGCAGAACTGGTGACCTGGGTTTGATCTTCAGAAGTCCATGTGGTGGGAGGAGAGAACCAGCTTGCCACGTTGTTGGCTGACCTTCACACTCACACTGTGGCATGCATCTCTCTCTCTCTCTCTCTCTCTCTCTCTCTGCCTGATCACATTCTCTTTCATTATTATTAAAAAATAAATTTTTTAAAAAGATCATGTAAGGAAAGCTGATATAAAACGATGACCCAATGATTTTCAGGATGTGTGTCCTGCACAACAACAAAGCACACTGAAACACTCCCATGTACACACATGAACATACATGCACACATGCATACACACACATGCACATACATACACACATGCACATACATACACACATGCACATACATACACACATGTATACACATACCCATATATGCACACACATATACACATATATGAACATACATATACACATGTACATGTACATACTTATACATGCTACATGTGTGCACATATACACTCGTATATATACATGCACACATACACAAACATACACACATGAATATATCATACATACCAAGTGCTATATATAAAAATATACATAACAGAAAACACTGGCAATTCAGGACTTTGAATAGGAAGGGAACAATGGCCTCTGGAGCACATAGATGAAATTCTTGAACTAAGTTTCGAATAAATCCTTTTTTTACTAAGAATTCAATGTTTCCTGAATAGGGGCAAGTTCATGCAAATGAGGATAAAAAAAACTTAATGAACTTCCTTACGCAAAGTGTTACAGCAAGGGGTGCTGTAAGAGTTACCTCAACCGAACGATTTTTAAATATTTTATTTATTTATTTGAGAGAAAAAGACAGAGGAAGAATGAGATTTAGACAGACAGATAAACAGAGGGAGAGGAAGAGAAAGAAAGCGGGAGAGAGAGAGAAAGCACAGCATACTTACAGAGGTCAAAGGACAACTTCTGAAACTTAGTTCTCTCCTTCCATCATGCGGGCTTCCTGGTGTCAGACTCGGGACCCCAGGGTTGAGAGCAGGATCCTTAACTGGCTAAGCCATCTCACCAGACCCACAATCTCCACAATTCTTCAAGGTCAATGAAATGAAAGCAGGTGTCAGAAAAGTTAGACTATCCGAGATGGTTCATAATGCGAGAGTGAGGCTGTTAGATCCAGCATCTCTGGGCCATGCCCACTCTGTTCTTTTTCCCTGGAAGAAGGGAACCGATAGAGAGTCCATGTACATCTTGAGCAAAACAGAAGCTCAGACCTGGGAGAGCGGGGCCGTCCGTCATCGATGTCTCACCACATGTGCAAGCTCAAATACCAAGAGTCAAACCACAGCGGGAACGCAGAAGTCAGCCGCCATGTGTATTAAGGTGCTTAATGCAATTGCTTCGGCAAGCTGGAGGGACATTCGAGACTCCAGCAACTGGGTGCATCTGGCTTCATCTCCCAACAGAAGCCCATTTGGAAGAAGTGGGAATTAAATTCGCAAACATAAGAAACTAGAAGAGGTTATCGAATTTCATCCCGCTGTTATGAAAAATAATGCTGTGATAGAGAATGAGATTAAGGGCTCCGAAGATCAAATTTAGGCAAAGAAAAGAGAGAGAGAGAGACAGAGTACGGTCTGCCAGAAGGAATAGAGGTATCAGGTCTAATTTTTGGAAAGTGGTGTGCAGAAACAAAGTCTGATTCTTCATGTCACAGAAAGGTTATGAAAACTAGAGGAATTGGAAGGATGCAGAAAGTGTTTACATCTAACTCTTCCCGATGGCATTCATGAAGAACTGGCACGCGAGACGCCATGGCGTACACACTAGGGTACTTCAAC
Source organism: Typhlomys cinereus (assembly GCA_023101885.1). Lineage (NCBI taxonomy): Eukaryota > Metazoa > Chordata > Mammalia > Rodentia > Platacanthomyidae > Typhlomys > Typhlomys cinereus. Next base: position 49,151 of record JALPQD010000087.1, on the reverse strand, counting down.
GACACCACTAGAAACCTCTTTATCCCCATCAACCTGCACAGAGACCCTGCCGGACATTAAACTCTGCAAATGTTTGATCTTAGTTTCCTCCCCCACAAGTGGAAAGAAATCGAAAGATACAAGAAGATATAAGCCTTTGGATTGCAGCAGGAAATTTCAATGTGTGTAAAGCTAAATGGTTTGACCAGTATTGGTGGTTCTGACCCAATGGGCCTCCTTACAATGACTGTCCTCCTCTGGAGTTAGAGAATAGAGTTAAGCAGATTCTTACAGCAGATGCCAGGAAGAATTCCGCATATAGTTAGCGATTTCCCCCCTTCCCAAGATGCATGGATCAGCTCCATTTGCAAAGAGGTGGTTTTCCATCCGGGGCTGGCATGAGCCCCGCCCAGCCTTAGAGGAGTCTAGTTATTAAATAATTTTTTAAAGAGTCATCTTCCCGGGTCTTTGGAGACAGTACAGCTGGGAGTCATTAGCTGTAATCAGAGGACAGCCAACAAAAGGGGGACACTGTGGGTGAACACTCCTGCCTTTCAGTAGCAGACATCTGGCCAGAGGGAATTGAGTTTAAACTCTGGCGGGCGGAGGAAGTTGTTGAGATCTTGTTATATTTGGACTTGACTTCAGACCCTAAATAAAAGATCTTTTTTTTTTTTCCCAATTCCTGTAGTTTGCTTTCTGAAAGAAGGAGTCAAAAGATAGTAGAAGTCGGCTAGTGGACATCCCCCTGGGGATGCGATGGTTGAAATAAACCAGTAGTCTGAACATAAAAACCAGACATGAGCTGGCCCGGGGCCTTGCCTATTTATGACTTGGAATCTTTTAAAAGGAAGCACTTCCCACTGTGAGTCTGTTCCTTTACTTTGCCATCCTCTGTCATTCCCAAAGATAAGCATATCTCTTCCACACTAGCAAAGATCATTGGGCTCCTCTTTCACGTTCTACCCAGAGAGAAACCTCTTGTGACCTGGTCCTAACAGGGGACAACATCTCCTGTGCATTCTGCGCATGAAGATGCTGGAAATAGAATGTGATAAATGAAAATCAAGAACTATCCTCGTGGCCAGACGAGAGCTTGATCCAGGTTCTGCTTTTAGGATCCTGACTCTGGCCTTCGGAAATGAAGTCGGCTCTGGAACCCAGCTCCATTGTCTTCGACTAAGCAAACTAGCAGCCACAAGAACTCATGATGGTGGGCGACAAGCCTCCTAGGTTCATATCAATCATGCAGTGAGCGGTATCTACTTTCACGCATGTTAGATGTGCTTATATGAAACGTTTAGCAAAAGCTGAAAAACTGAGCAAGTCACTTTGTAGAATACTTGAGGGAGAAACTTACTTAGGAAATAAATGATTCATTTGTTCTTACAAATAACCAAACAATCTTACTGGTTGTGAAGGTTAGTGTTAATTGTCAATGTGTGTGTGTGTGAGGTGTGTGTGTGTGTGTGTGTGTGTGTGTGTGTATGTGTTTGGGATTTATGGGGCTTTAAAAATGATTTTGGGGGGGGGCTCAAGTGTTAAGCCTCTGCCTCAAAAACGAAGGACCTAAGTAAAGATCCCCAGATTCCACATACAAATGCTGGGTGGATATGGCGGTAGCCTGCATTTACAGCCTGAATGGCAGAACCTGAGAAATCCCAGAGCAAATCAATTATCAACAATCCAGGATGATTCCTGATGTCACCCTGGGGCCTCCATGGGCACACACGTTCAAGCTCACAAACATGCATGCAACACACACAAACATACACAGATACACACAAGAACAAAAAAATTTGTTTTGTGCATCTTGAAACACATTATGTTATGTTAACATATACATTCATTTCTCGCTTCCCTGAAAACACTCAGCATTTGGCAGTCCTATGTCAGATCCCTGAAGAGCAGCAAGGAGCAGGCTGGCTAGAGAAACATTCCTCTCGATTGGGGCACACACTCTTCAGTTCACGCAGGCTCCTGCCTCTCTTGCACTCACTGACATCCAGAGCTTGGACCTTCTTTACACTATGAAATGAGATACTTTTCATGATCACAAGCAAGAGAGCAGAAAGGTACTTCATGAAGGGCACTGAGTTAATGGTTGCAGGCAAGAAGAAAAAAAAACAGGTGGCATCTTGCACACACAAGGATTAGGACAAAGAGACTAGACCCCGGAGTCTCTTCTAAGGTCTGTCACTCAACTTCAGAGGTCTTAGGATCCTGACATGTAAACAGTCACTCCCTGAGATTCATACCCAGAACGCCAGTCAGGAGAGTTGGAATGGCCCTTACCCAAGTTCACTGGCCAGAAAGTGAAATCCCATGGGGGTGGGTGGGGCCTCTCGGGGCAAGGTGGACATGAGAATCGAGTCACGCAATGCCATGAGCCAACTGGAAAGTGCTGCATGGGAAAGAAAGCCAAGTTGTGAGTAGCACAGGATGGAGCCAAGTTAGGGAAGAAATCACTGTGTCCGGCTTGGCGATCACAGGGCTGACAGGAACTTGAAGGTGACTTCATCTATTGGCCCTTGGCTTTTACACGTGAAATTCACAAAGTAGCTTTCAGGACTCTGGAGAGATGGGTCAGGGATTAAAACCTTTGTATTGCAAGCAAAAGAACCTGAGTTCAGAGCCCAAGATCCCACATAAAAATGTTGGATAGAAATGGAAATGCTGGGGCTGGAGAGGTGGCTCAAGGGTTAAGCCTCTGCCTTGCAGGCAGGAGGTCCTGAGTTCGGATCCCAGATCCCACGTATAGACGCCAGGCGGAAGCGGGGGTGGCCTGCGTTTCCGGTCCTGGTAGGGCGGAGCCTGTGAATCCCGGGGCAGAGTGACAAGGAGGAGGTGGAGGCGTCCATGGTGGTTCCAGAGTTCGTCCGTGGTTCTACACACACAGACACACACATACATCATAGACACGTACACACACTCACAATTGAATAAATAATAAAAAAAAATTAAAAAAAAAAAAGAAATGGAAATGCTGGTGTCCTATAATTCCAGTCCTGGAAGGTAGAGCCTGAGAAACGCCAAAGCAAAGCAATAAAGTAGAAGAGCAATCCAGGATGATTCCTCATGCCAACCTTGAGCCTCCACAGGTATATATTTAAGTGTTTTCTTGTATACACACACACACACACACAACACACACACACACACACACACACACTGAAGGAGGACTAGATATATTGTGCTCACCAAGAGACAGATTCAAATCATGGGAGTCTATAGGTCCAGAGGTAGAAATGGCAAGTCATCTGGACCATGTTTTATTGTTGTTTGAGTGTTGTTGTTATTTTGGTTTGAGGACAAATTGCTTTGAGAAAATACAACTTAAAGTGTCCCTGCACTGAATTCCAAAATACAAGGGCAGCAGGCACCCTTTGCTCCAAGCAAAGAACCTACCCACCGGAACATGAGCATCATAAATAGACAGTCTGAAGTACACATCTCCCTCTGAGCTCTGGATCAGGGGCAATCCTGTGCAGAAAGAGATAGTGTGTCTCCTGAGGCATCTTGAGAGAGACAAATAAAGTCCCTGAGAGTCACATCCAAAACACCTGTCAGAAGGAGCCATAACCAAAGGGAAATCTCAAAGGAGAGCTCTCCAACCAAGAAGTGTCTTGGAATAGGAATCTGCTCTCCAATGAGAGAGAGACAGAGACAGAGACAGAGAAAGAAGGGCCGTCCAGGGAAAATGTAAACCATCAGAGACCACAAATAACCAAACAATCTTACTGGTTGTGAAGGTTAGTGTTAATTGTCAACTTGACAACATCTGGCATTATCTAGAAGGCAGGCTTCTGGGCACACCTGAAAGGAACTATTTAAATTAGATTAACCTCTGGGCATGAGAGATTATCCCCATGAGACACTGTCATAATTAGGTTCAGTGTGGTGGGAAGACCCTGTGCACGGTGGGCAGCGCTGTGCTGGGCTGAGGTTGTGGGAGGCAGGAAAGAGAGAAGCCATCAATCAGCGCATCTATCCTTCCTGGCTGTGGATGCCACAGGACCAGCCGTCTCAAGCTCCTGCCCCACACTTGCTGCTATGGCAGGCAGGAGTGCGCAGCTGCGAGCTGAGGGGAACTCTTCCTTGCTGTTGTTGGGGTATTTTAGCACAATGGCAAGAAAAATAGCGAAGTACCAGCTTAAAGGCATAGCAGAAAAATCAGGAGCTGTATGTTGGGAATATATTGTGTGTGTGTGTGTGTGTGTGTGTGTGTGTGTGTGTGTGTGTGTTCAAAAGGACACTTGAGTGTCTGCCCCTGTGGGGCCCCAAGGGTGACTTCAGGAATCATCGTGGATTGTTCTACCTCCTTATTGTTTTGCTCTGGGGTTTTCCAGGCTCCGCCTTCCAGGGCTGGAATCGCAGGCCGCTGCCATTTCCTCCAGCATTTTTACATGGATCTGGGGATCCAAACTTAGGCCCTTTTGCTTGCAAGACAGAAGCTTTAGCCCCTGAGCCATCTCCCCAATCCCAGTAAACTGGGAATATTATCCAGAGACCATAGAGACTGGTAGCTTTAGAAGGAGAAGGGTGACCACAAAGTCACAGGGAGCGGTTTCTGTGAGCTGATGGCTCAGAGAGAGAGAGAGAGAGAGAGTTAGATCAAAGGTTATGGAAGAGGTTCAACGAGCTAACAGAAGACTGGGAAATAATTATATTAATAATGAACACAGAGGAGTAAAATGCGAGCGAAGGAGGAAATGAGCAAATTCCCATCACCAAAATTTCAGTGATGGCTTCCAGAAAGCCAGTTTCAAGAGACGGCCAAAATCTAGATAAGAAACCACTTCAAGCAGCTCTCATCTTAGTGATTCTATATGTGGGCCCGATGCAAAGTCAATGAGGTTAAGACATGTTTATGTTAGAAGATTCCGCGTGGAAGACTGTTTACCCTCTTCCAGGCTTCTGGGCGGCCAGACAGAAGAAATTAAGTGTAATTAAGTATAAAAAGTATCAATTAGCACTGATTCTCCATCCACAGAGAGAAATGACCAATTGGGAACCAGCGATCTAATCGTCCAGGCTTTCGAAGGACCCAAAAATTCAGACATCCATCTAAGCATATGCAAACGCCTCACAGTGCATGTTGCCTATATGCAAGCAGGCCGTTTCCCCCAAAGTCACCCTCCCATGGCAGATCACCATGGTGCCTAAAGCCATAAAAGACGGCATCCTATTAACTGGTGCGCTCACGAATCTGGAAGCTTTGGATGAAGTGGGATATTCAGTTTTAAGTGACATTTCACAGCCAAAAAGGAAGGTCAGCATGGTCACAGGGCAGAGTGAACACACACCACTAATCCCACGTGCTTTGGTTGTTGCTAAGAGATTCAGTTTTCCATTCTCAAAACTGACTTCACCTGACCGTGAGGTCAGGGCTCAAAGGGATTGTCCCGGGTGCTGACTCTCCGCAGCCATCTTCAGGAGAGACATGGATGTCTTTTGGTGGCCCGCATGCCCTGTTTCCACCTGCTCCCCCAGCTGTTCCTTCATTGAGAACCATATTTCTACATTTACAGTATCTGGGTTCTTGGACAGCTGACCAGCACATAGGTCTAAAGGCATTTTTGTTTTTAAAATATTTATTGTGGGTTAGTGTATGTGTGCATGTGTACGGTGTGCACAGAGGACAGAGAACAATTTGCAGACATTAGTTCTGTCCTTCCACCAGCGGCTCCAGGAACTCAGGTCATCTACAAGTGCCTTTGCCCGCCAAGCCATCTTTCTAGTCCCCATGATATTTTCTAATTGGTTTGTTCTCCACCTTTTTCCAGTTCTGAGATCCAAGCCCCTCCAACGCATATTTGCACCAATGTGCACTTTGATAATATTCTGATTGTTAGGTAATGCTGTGTGTGGTGTGTGTGCGTGTGTACACACGAACTTCAGTACACACACACGTGTACACCCATGCGTGTCTGGAGGGGGAGTATACATGAATTGAGGAATCAGCCAGGATTGCTTCTACCTCCTTTTTGCTTTGCTCTGGGATTTCCCAGGCTCCGCCCACCAGCAGGAAGTACAGGTCACTGCCATTGAACTCGGGACCTTCTGCTTGAGAGGCAGTCTTAATCCCTGAGCCATCTCTCTAGCCCTGCTGCTGCTATAGTCAGCTTTCTCTGCACTGAGGATCAATGTAAAATGTAAAACCCAGGCCTGTCTTTCTTGACCTTTCCTTGGACTTACATGCAACTTTGTACTTTTATAGCTTTGAAAGAGAAAGGGAAAGGTGGGAGGGGGCAGCCCTTTAAATCACCCAGAGTTACCCCAGTGGAGGTGCTTGTAACAATGTATCAGTATCATCAACAATAACATAGATGTCCTTTCCGCCCACTGGGGTTCCCGTAAGAAGTTTCCCCAGCAGTCTGCATAGCTGGCTGCCACGTTAACCACCATGTGCCATCCCAGCCATCCCCTGAATGCTACAAGCCTTGGGTACTTGTCAGAGCAACATTGCAGTTACACCTGACAGATTCTACCCAAATGAGTGTGAGTTAGATAGGAAGAGAGATACCTGCTGTTCTCCATTCCTCTGGCTTCCCAGAATCCTCTCTGCCAGATTATCTTTTATGTTAATGTTAATAAGTGTTCCAAATATTAAGACTTTTAAAATCCATTGCCTTCAAAATGTAGGTTTTGTATAGAGATAAGGATCAGCTCGAAGATTAATATTCTTACAAAATTGCTCGAGCTCAAGCCAGAAGATGAAAAAGAAAACAAATGTAAAATGTTCTGACAAAGCTTCAGGCTATATTTGGGCTTGGGAAGGATTCTAAGAATGACCAAGTGCAATGAAAACAGAGCAGCTCATGAAGGGAAGGGATTAAAGTCTTTCAAAAGCTGAATGTGCACGGGGAGAAAGCAAATGCATAACCAGGGCATATTGACGTAGACGTCCCCACGGGGCCTCTCTGGACACTGGATTAATCAAATGCATAGAAGTCATGTTTCTAAGAGTTACAGGCAAAATTAAGATAGTACAAAGCTAAAAGGCCTAAAGTTTGCCTGGGTATTAACACATTTCACCTCACTGTTAGTTAGATGTAAGTGACCACTTGACAATAGAAGGCTGAGCTCTGGGCACATTTATAATGAATTAGCAGTTAAAGCAAGTTCTGAGGAAGCCTGTAGGAGATTATCTGATTGATAAAGAAGGACCCAGCCCACAATGCGTAGGACCATTCACTGGGCAGGTGCGTAAGCTGGAGAGAGAGAGCTGGCACAATAGCTTGGCGTACTTTAGGCATACTTCACTCATTCTGTTGGCATAGAGGTATTCTGGCAGTTTTTATAACTCCTGTGGATGTGGTGTGGCCAGCTCCCTTAGCTTCTAGTGCTGGTACCAGGTTTCAGGTGTTGAAATGCCACATCAAATGGCAATGCCGTCCCTCCCTATATATTTTCTCCCAACTCCACTGCCAACGGATTGAAAAGACTCAAGATTCTGAAAGTCTGAAGTGCCCAATCCCGGGTAGGGAATAGAGTGGAGGGTAATGTTGCTGCAGAACAAAGAACATGCTAGTTCATCTTCCCCTGGCGCTGGGCACAGCTGGAGGGAAAGAAAAGGAAACCCGATTTCTAGCTGCTCTCCATTCTAGACTGGGAGCTTGCTCGGCTAAGGAGCTGAAATCTGCTTACTTTAACCAGTCTCTGTTGACACATCCACAAACTTCAGCAAATAGTGAAACCAGACTCAGCCGGAGTTGGAAGAAACTTTCCTGTGTGAGCAAAATCCACCCCCACACACACACGCACACCCTTAATTTTCCCAAATGTTCATCTGCTATAATTTCTGCCTAAGTTCTAAAAAGGAAAACCTCAAGCATTTTCTATTCTATATTTTACAGTAGGAAAAAAAAGCCAGTTGGTCTGTACTTTCCTGTTCTGAGCCATAGTGAAATGTCTCCTCATTCGATCAAGGTTTTTCCTGAGCATTTTTTGTGCTTGAATTTCACATGCAGCCTTCTAACCTGCGAGCCTTTCCCTGACTCCCAAGACATGGAGACTCCTGAGCCTGTGTTAGCACAGGAAGCACCAACAGCTTTGGGTTGTAGAAGAAGGATCTGGTTTTTATTATCAAAGAACCCTAAATGTATTTACAGTTGGCTGAGAGGACAAATGTGTGTTGCCCTTATCCTGAGTTCATATCCTCTGAACATTCAGCCTCAGACCTCTCTGGTCTGTTATCATGAGTGGGAACTATCTGAGTCTTTTCTTCCTCATGTGATAACTGGCTGCATTGGGCCAATTTCTGGAAACTTCTCTGAGCTTCAGCCTGCTGTCGATCAGTCTGTGTAATACATTCTCTGTCGGAGCACAGGATTTTAGATCTGACCTCCCTAACTATTACGATAAAATCCTGCATAGCCTAGTCTCAGTGAGCACGTTCCTATGACCCCTTCTCTATATATACCCATCCTCATCCGCCAGGGTGGCGCCCTGACTTCTGACCCTCACATATGTACATATACCCTTGTCTACATATCAGCTCCATCTTCTCCTTCTCGATTGGCTTCTTCTCCGTGTATAATTCAGACCTGATCCTATGGCAGCTGCTGCATCAAAACATCCATGATTTCCTCCAGCATCAAATCCATCCTTCCTGTCTATTCCTTCCTCATAGAACTTTCCATATTTGTGTAGTGTTGGGGCTATTTATACATAGCAACATGTGCTCTGCTAAGTGGAGGCAGAAGTCTCAGTTTACCCATAATTCCCACTCATCGCCGCTCTAACAGTCCAGATTGTCTATTTTGAACAGATGTTCGCGAGGTATTTCTTGGGCTTGTAATTAGTCTGGTATGCTACTCCCTCGTTCACAGGAAGGGGCAACCGTATTTGCTAACGTGAATTCATCTAAGAGAAAAAAGAAAGCAAATGTTCATTGTGAAATTCACAAGTGAATTCATAAACCAAAGCGCAGATAGAGACACATCAAGAAACACATCTCATGGTTTCTTCCGGCTTCCTGATGCTGGTGAACATCACGTTGGATGTCACGTTTGCTCTGTAGTACAGCGACATGGCAAATAGCTTCTTCAAGAATGAAGATCTGTCCATCTTTTAAATCCAGATGTTAGCATACTTGTGTAGAATGTCCACTTTGAATTGGCCGTTCAGAGAACTTCTCCAAGGTTGGGCCATCTATCCCCCCACCAGAGCAGCACAAAATGGCCTTTGCCACTTGGAGTGAAGTCGTTCAGGCACCAGCTGGTTCTGCTCACCCTCAGCTTCCTTCTGCACCCCGGGAAGTGAGGATCCTGAGGCTTGGTCAACAGTCAGAAGGAGGCTGAGCTGTTAGGTCACTGCAGGAGCAAGTTTTCCCACCATATAGTGTGCACTCATTAGACTGTGTTCATCTTTATAGGAATCAGACCAGCGCGGTTACAACACTAAAATCAGGGGCTTTGTTGGTTACAGGAGTTTAGTCCTAATACAAATTCTCAAAAAAAAAGTATTTTAATTCAGATAAAGCTGTGTAGCAACTTACTTGCTTTTAGTCCTCTGAGGTCTAAGCCAGAAAGTATAAATAATAAAGGAAGGAAGGAAAGACAGTAGGAAGAAGAATTGAAAGAAGGAGGTAGCAAGGGAAGGAAGACACCTATACCTCGGACTTAAAATCCACCTGTTACCTCTGATCCAGTCTGCTCCAATCCTCACTGTTGATTGTGCACATTAAAACCAAGTTGTTCATTCTGCTGTCTGTCTGTAACTCCTAGATCATTCCCCGAGGTATCGTAGACACAAACATAAGCTTATTTCCACAAACATAAGCCTATTTTAGCCAGCAAAATTATGAATACTTATGCATTTGCTTCCTCCTGAAATAATCTCAAGAAATAAAATGTCCTAAAACTTAGAGATTAAAGTATTTTTTAAGAATCAATTTTTTAAGAAAAATTGCAAAAACAGGACTTAGGACTTGTGAGTGTGTGTGTGTGTGTGTGTGTGTGTGTGTGTGTGTGTGCATGTGTGTGTGTGTGTTTTACATATAGGTGGGTGTGGATATGGATGTGGACATGTGTATAAAGAGGGAAATTGAGTGTGTGCCTGTGGAGGCACAAGGGTGATTATCAGGAATCATTCTGGATTGTTCTACCTACTTATTGCCTTGCTCTGGGGTTTCCCAGGTTCTACCTTCTGGGACCAGGATTACAGGCCACTGCCCCATCATCTGGCATTTTTAAATGGGATCTGGGGGTTTCAATTCAGGTCCTTTTGCTGAGAGGCAACGACTTTAACCTCTGAGCTATGTCCCAGTTCAGACGTAGAACTATTGCAGTGTGTGAGAACCTAGAAAGTGACAGGTACCATGAAACCCCTTGTGATCTGGAAGGCTTGCTTTCCACAATAAGCAAGTATTACTTGTTATCCAAGAGCTAATATTTAATCATCAGTTCTGCGCTACACAAAAGGCAGCATTCCCCCTCCTCCCCCCACTTCATAGCCTAATCTACCAAATCGGCTACTTATTAGTATGGCAAGAACATTGAGAAAAATCTTCAGACTACATTTTTTTAAGAAAAAAAAAAAAACAGAAATTTCTGAAGCAGAGAAACCAAATTCCACCTTCCCTTTAAGGAAAAGGAGAAGAGACAAGATGGAGTGAGGAGATCACTTGAAGCCGCATCCCATGGCTGGACAGTTGAGCCACTGCATCGTATACATACTGCTGAATTTCTCCCTGACCCACAGAGATGACAGCACGCTGTCTCTTCATCTCTCAGCCATTATCCGTGGTACAGTAAATCTGCATTTCCAGAGAGGGTCTAAAATAGAAACCATGCTGGCTAAATTTGCTTTGGGACATATCAGGCAACAGCTAGAAATTTTTAAATGACCAGCTTGTATTCCACTGAGGCACTGAATGAATTGATTAGGAAAAAGCTAAAAATTGAACAGTATTTTTTGGACTAGGCTAAGGTTAGTGCTGCCAACGAAAATATGTAACTGCCGAGAGAGCCACTATGAAGCACAGCTGATTTTCAAAGAGAATGGTGCAAAAAAAAAAAAAAAAAGATATTCAACAAAAAGGAGTAAGACATTTTCCCCTCTGGATGCCTTCTTTGCAAAACCAGGTCAATAATAAAATTAAGGCGTGTGAAATATATTCAACTTCTACCCCAAAAATATTACCACAGAGTCCTTTCCACCAGCCAGGGGTCATTTCTCAGTTCAGACAACCTTTGCCCAGAAGTTCAGCCAAGCCATGCAAAGGGCTAATGTTCTGTGGACCAATGTGTTTCGACTGGTTGGTGTACAGTTCAGGGTGTGTGGTGTTGTGGCCTTGGATAAGAAGGTTCTCCGGAGAGACAAGCCCGGCTATTGTTTGGCCGCTTCTCCTGCGAGCAAGTGCCCTGCGGTAACCTCGTGCTCTGAAATCCTCATATTGGTTATTTCAAAGTTGGGTGCAGAATTGTGCTTTCCCGTGTCTGTCACTAAATACTTGCAGCTGCCGCTAATCTGTGCCTCTGATTTCCTTTGATTACTATGTGTATTGATGCGTGTGGTAAATAGGCATCTGCCAGGTGCCAACACAATCAGGGGGGAAATATAAAAAGTTCCCTGTTTCAAATTCAATGTGACATTGTGCAAGTGGAGAGGCAGCCATTTAACCATTCAGAGGAACCGGCTTCCTGGGGTACCTCCGGCCTCCTGGCCAAAAACCTTCCTCCCTTTCTCCCTTCCACTCCCCCCCCCCATGAAGCTTTCTTCGTGATATTTTTTCCTCGGTTATGAGCACAGGGTTTCCATCCCACATGACATCCGCGGAGGTAAATATCTAGATGGGTGGCTTCGACCCATCTATAGAGGAAGTGTCTGGCTTCTCAACTGATTGGGGCTGGAGGATCGTGACCTGTCCCCCCAAGATTGCAGAATAGTAATGACTCTGGAGTGACAAGGATATCTGACAAGGACAACTTTGGGAAGAAAGGTTTGTTGGGGCTCACAGTTTGAGGGTGCAGTCCGCTGTGGCATGGACAGGCGTGGTGATAGAACCAGGAAACAGCTGGTCACTGAACCCACAGTCTTGAAGCAGAGAGCGATGGATGTTTGTGTTTCAGCTCATTTTCTCCTTTTTATTCAGCCCAGGACTGCAATCCATAGAAAAGCACTGTCCACATTTAAGGTTGGTGTTTCCTCCTCTATCAACTTAAGCTGTAGAATCACTCCCCAGGCATCTCGTTCCTTATCTCATGTGTGTGTGTCTGTGTGTGTGTGTATGTGTGTGTGTGTGGCATGCACATCTGCTTGCATGTGTGTGGATATTCATGTAATGTACATGCATGTGGAGGCTGATGTCAGGAATCTTCTTCAATTGCTCTTTGTCATGGATAGGCACAGGTGTCAGCTTCACAGTTGAGGGTTTGAGCTCTGGACACATTTGTAGAGAATTAGTGGTTGAGTTAAGCCCAGAGCAAACCTGCAGGAGATTGTCTAGCTGATGGGGAAGGCCCGGCCCATTTCAGGACTAGGCTCTAAAATAAAATACAAAGAGCTGATTGAAAAAGTTGTCATCTTTCTATGCACTTGGCCAGACATGCTGGTCTAGCAAGTAAGACTGTCCCTCTTTCAGCCATTGTGTGGAGATGGTGTGGCCAGTTCCCTCGGCCCCTGGTGTTGGTGTGAGCTTTCCTGTCAGGCTAGACTAAGAACTATACCTGGACAATTGTAAGAAAAAATAAACCCCTTGTTCCTTTAAGCCATTCGCTGGTGATTTATCAGCAACCATGCATGCAGGTGAACTGAACACTCTTCCACCTTATTTTTGAAGCAGGGTCTCTTAGTCACACCCAGAGTTCATGATATGCTTAGTCATGCTAGCTAGCTAGCCCTAGGGATTCTCAATCTCTGCCTTCCGAGGCTGGAATTACAGAAGGGCTGCCATACCTGACCAGCACTTTATATGGGTGCTGGGTATCCAAACTCCAGTCTTCTTGCTTGGTCTGCAAGCACATTAACCGCGGAGCGCGCTCTCTCTCTCCCCAGCTTTCCAGGATGATTCGAAGTCCCATCAAGCTCACTGTCAAGTTTAGCCATTACACTCAGAAAGCACCCTGAGCAGTATGGCCATCTCCTTCCAAGGAAACAGAGCAAGCCGGCCATGACACAAGGCACGGAGAGACTTTTCCAGAAAAGATACAGAGAATGGCCGAGACCCAACACCTGCAGGTGCTCGGAAATGCTCCTCCGCGGAGGTGCCTTGGAAAAGCTGTAGGCAGAAGACTTTAACCATTTCCTGATCTCACGTGAAAATCCTGGGGCGCCATCTGGAAAAGGAGTTTCTGGTGTCTGGGGGGAGGGGGGTGGATTGCTCATGGCTGCCTCCACCTTCTTGCCTCGGCAGGAAGAGCAAGGTCCTGGGACCCCTACGACGGCTCAATGGGAAAAGGCGCTTGCCACAGGCCTGAGGACCTGAGTTCAAGGCTCAGATTCCGCAAGAGGTGAAAGGAGCGAGATGACTTCACAAAGCAGTCCTCTGGTCCCCACTGTGTACTGTGGTGCGCGCACACGGACACACAATAAAATAATAATTACTAATAACAATAACAAAGAATGATGTCCTAAGCATGGGGGGGCGCCTCTCCACCAGGAGGGGGCGCTGTCCTCTTTCTCGGGCCTCTGCACATCAGAAAGACGCCATGATTGACAGGTTCTTTCTCAGCTTCCTCATTACAAAGACGTAGCTTCAGAGACAGATACCCATGCTTATCATCGCTCATACGCAGAGCAAGAGGCAGAACAGTTTGAGAATTAGTTGCTGGGTTGCAAAGCTAAGCACCCCAAGGCAAGGAATAGCAAACTGGCACATAGAAATAGGAACGTGGGTGCTTCACGGTGGTGACAATAAATAGATCATCTGACTTTGAAATAGAATTGATGAGGCTGAAGAGATGGATTGGGGGTTAAGCCTCTGCCTTACAAGCAGAAGGTCCTGAGTTCAGATTCCCAATCCCACTTAAAATACCAGGCAGAAATGGCAGCACCCTGCAATTCTGGCTTTAAGAAGGTAGAGCCTGGGAAAACCCAGAGCAAAAATAAGAAAGTAGAGCAATCCAGGGTGATTCCTGGCATCGCCCTTGGGCCTCCACAGATACATACAGTGTCCTGTGGTACGTGCACAAAAATAGAAGGAAAAAAGGATGAAAGGAAGGAAAGGGAGGAGAGGGAGGAGGAAAAGGAAGGAGGAGGGAGAGGGGAAGGTAGAAGAAAGAAGAGAGGAAAGGAGAGGAGATAGGAGAGATGGGAGGAGGAAAGAGGAGAGGGAAGGGGAGCGGGGAAGAGAGGAGGAGACAGGGAAGGGGAGGGGAGAAAAAAGGAGAGAGGAAGGGAAGGAAGGAAAAGGAAGGGGGAGGGGAGAGGAGAGGGGAGGGGAGGAGGGGGAAGGGGAGGGGGAGGAGAGGGGAGGGAGGAGGGGAAGGGGAGGGGGAGGAGAGGGGAGGGAGAGAAGACTACATTAGGTTTTTAATCCCTAGGACCACCCTGAAACCCATACTGTAGTTGTGGCACCGATGTACAAGTAGAGCCCAAGAACATTTGCTTATTTGATGTCACGCCCTGAGGAGGGGCCTCCACTCCAGGCACTGTGAGTGAGACGGTCAGTGAAGGTCAGTCAGGAAAACAGCCGGCAACACATAAGTCAGCGAGAAACAAATGCGAGGACCCCGAGTCTAAGTCAGAAGACAGAGGGCGTCAAGACGTTCAAAAGGCTCCTGAGCGCAGCAACTAGGAGAAATGAACCACTGTAGCAATCCTTGTGAAATTTAGGAGAAAAACACAAGAAAAGCACAAAATTAAGGTCGAAAAGAGATCGTAAAATCATGCATCAATAGTCTCAAGAAGAGACAGCGCAGACAGAGTATTTCTTATATGAAGTACTTGAGACTTCAGAAGTGTTTGGGATTTGAATTTTTTTATCTGGATATTTTTGCATAGACATGGTGACATACCTTAGGGGTGAGGCCCAAGCATAAACACAAAGCTCATTCATTTTTGTCCGCACCTTACGCGCACACCCTGAAGGTGATTGTGTGATATTTTCCCGCCTTCTGGCTCTGAGGTCGAATGAGGCCTGGTGTGAATCTCTACTTGTGGTGCTCAAAAAGTGTTGAATTTTGGAGCATTTCACATTTTGGATTTTCATGGGGGGGACATTCAACCTGACATCGTTCCTGGGCACTCAGACCACAGAGAGTTGATTCTATGGTGCGTTGTGCTTAGATATAAGAGTAAAAGGTACATTCTTGAGCAAGTCAGTGTCTGAGATGATCCTAATGCTTGTGGAAGAGATAACTTTACAGAAGTGCAGATAATCCTGTCGAGGGGACTAAGCTGACGATCCTACACCAGAGAGACTTGTCTCTGCACTGCCCCTCTAATCAAAAGATGACACTCTACTCACTGACAGTCAGAAAAGAGGTCAAATGAGGTGAGGGTAGAGGCCATAATTATCCAGAACATCGTCTGTTGATGTCAACCCACCAACCACCTCCTACTGCACGCAAGGAATACGTCAGAAACGATTCATTCTGTGACTGACAGACCATGGGGCAGAGGGCTTGAATCTCCCAGGTCCTCCATGCAGCATCCCATAATGGCCAGTCATCTTAGAAGCTGGTGTCACACTGCCCCACATAGCTGAACACGGCATGTTCCAGAAGGACCTGCAAAAGGGGACATCTTGCTGGAGCTCTGTCATGGGCCTGGGTGGGTCAGGACTGGACCAGGAGGATGAGTAGAATCCTGTACTGGCAACAAGAGCTAATTGCAGCTGGTTGAAGGGGTCAGGGGTCAGCTGAGCCTTTTGTTCCGCAGCCTCTGTGGTCCAGCTGCAGCCATTCTCTTCACCCAGTGACTAAGAGAAATCGCTGAGAAAACTGCAAAGTGTGTTCTTGGAGCTATTGCACTAGGTATCTGGTCCATCACTACCTGAAGGTGTTGTATAGCTAATGCTTGGTGTACCCAGTTTACCTCGTGTCGTTGCAATGCATAATGAGTACACACAGAGATACACATATGCATATGTGCACACAGGTATCATGCACATGCATACACTTGAACATGTGCACACATGCACTGTATACGTGCACATATACACATGTACACATGTGCACACATGTGTTTGTGCACAGATGTGTACACATGCATACATATACACATGCATATACACAGTCATACATGCATACACACACACACACACACACACACATGTTTTGCACTATGCTTTCCAAAGTAAGGCAGGCATTGTTAGCATTGTGGACCATTCTGAAAAATTAAAATGAAATACCTAGAATCCGAAGATAACTTTGGAAAATTCTGAGTACTATATATCCCCTTTTAACAATTCCTAAGACATAACACATGTGTATCTGTGGTCTCCTACAGTTTGCTAAGATTCAACATAGTTTAATCTAGAATTTTCTAAATATACATATTTAATTTCTAAATATGCTTCTAAATAGAAAGCTTTATTAATACTCCAAAAGTGGGGTTTGCATGACTTTTTCTATTTAAAAATAGAACATTGGGGGGCTAGAGAGGTGGCTCAGGGGTTAAGCCTCTGCCTTGCAGGAGGAAGGTCCTGAGTTCGGATCCTAGACTCCATGTATAGACATCAGGCGGAAGGGGGGGTGGAGGCCTGCTGCGTTTCCGGTCCTGGTAGGGCGGAGCCTGTGAATCCCGGGGCAGAGTAAACAAGGAGGAGGTGGAGGCGTCCATGGTGGTTCCCGAATTCGCCCGTGGTTCTACACACACACACACATACACACACACACATACATATGCACACATGCACAACTGAATAAACAATAAAAAAAAAACCTTAAAAATAGAACATTGGGGGCTGGAGAGATGGCCCAGGGGCTAAAGCCTTTGCCTCACAAGCAGAAGGACCTAAATTGGGATCTCGCATGGCACATAAAAACAACAGGGGATTGAAAGGCGGGTCCTGGGAAACCCCAGAGCAAAGCAGTAAGGGGGCAGAGCAATCTGGAATGATTTCTGATGTCACCCTTGTGCCTCCACAGGCACACACACACACTCTGGTACATCCACAAGACACATACACACACACACACACACACACACACACAAAAATAGGACATTTGATTATTTGCAAATCGGATGTCAGAGTTACTTCAATGATAAATTGTCATCTATGAAATGTAGTCCATAAACTGGTCATAATATTTAGTTAATAAACCTTGGCAAAAATAGGATATTATACACACAAAAAACCCTACTGTTCAGTAGAACTCCCAGCTGATGGAATATGATGAAATAATTTGGGGCCCTTTCATGCTTTGTTAACTATTTCATGTGTGTTAGTGAAAGTGGCAATGTAGTGATTTTTACCAAAGGAATGTGATCTTGAGAAAATTCTACGAGGGCTTCATGATAATATCCATCCTCTCTGTTCCCAACCCCCAAATATGCACACAGTCTAATCCATGGATTTAAAGATGATTTTCACATGAAATGTAGACCAGACCCTGAGATTCTTGCTCTCTGAAGCAACAGTAACTACGTTAATAACAAAAGCTGTCCTGGTGTAAAGAGAATTAAACAGGGCCAGTCCCGCCAGCAGAGAATATGGAGAAGCTTCCTGCAATCGTCCTCCTTCGAGCACAGCCCAGGACGATGCATCCGTAAGCAGAGGGAAGGAAGAAGAGAAAGTACTGCAAGGCTGGACAGAAATTAGATGAATCAGGAAATGAAAGAGACCAGTGACCTTCAGGCTGTTCAGGTGAGGTCAAGGTGGAAAAACACACTGGATAAACCACGAAGATCCAGTGAAGGCTTTAGAGCAAGAAACGCATCCTGAGGGACCTAGATCCTGAAAGCAGAGACCAGCGCGGGTGAGGGAAGCAGCCCCAAGAGAAGTGATCTTCAAAGCGTGGTCTGAAAACCAGAATCATGGGCAGCAGCAGCAGCATGAACCGCAGCATGAACAGAGGCAGCAGCAGCAGCACTTGGCAAACATGTCAGAAACAAACGCTCCCAACCCCACCCCAGACCTGCTGAGTCAGAAACTCTGGACGAGGGGAAGGTTGCAGACCTGTCTGCTTTAGCACGTCGTCCCTGGTGCATGCTGGTTGGAAGACAAGGAAGTTGATTGCATGGTCACTTCAATCATCCAGGTGACTGGCATGAAAAGTGAACCCGGGAAGAAAAGTCGCATTAAGAACGTCAAAGACAGAACAGGGGAGGGAGGCATGTGGAGCAGCAGCTGCTGTTGTCACAGGATCCAGGACTCAGAGGGATTTGCAGGTCTCTCAAATTCTGCTCCAGCCTGTCCTGACTGCCCCCTCCTCTACCCCATCCCCACACACCAGGCGGTTAAGAAATCTAGTGAAGGGACACAGAAGTAAGTTGGGAGAACTGACTAGACACAGGGAGTGCTAGACAAGGAGGATCTGAAGTCGCCCGAGGTGTTCTCTTCAGAGGCTGGCAGCTTAAGGCTTTAAGCAAAGCAAGGCACACATCAAGGCATGAAGAAACGCATCTGAAAACTGCGAGGGATCTGGGCGAAGGCGTTGCCCATGCGTCATTCCCTGGGGAGGTTTCTGACATGCAGGGAGAGAGATAAAATCGAAAGATATCCTTTTCCTTAAAAGAGAGGGAAAGCAGAGGGAAGCTGGGAGGGGCAGGAGCATAGAGAGGGCAAGGGGAGGGAAGGGAGGGAGATGAGGAGGGAGTGGAGTATAAAAGGAGTGTAGGGGAAAAGTCGGAGGTGGAGGAGGAGGAAGGAAGGAGGAATCAGGAAGGAGGAAGGAAGGAAGGGAAGGAAGTAAGGAAGTAAGTAGGAATGCAATCTGCCGATACTCGGCTAGTGCCACCGTCCGTGCTCGCTCTGACCTCACGCGCTCTTGTACGTCTGTATGTCCCCCGCTCGCAATACGTAGTGCTTTCTGTTTTCGCTACTTTATCTCACAATACCCCCCTATCACTATCAAATTTCATGAAGACAGTATCACTATTCAGAAAGACCCATTTCTGCTTTGCCAGAACACCAGGGAGAAACAGCCACCCGGACAGGCAAAAAGACCGCTGCAGCCGTGTCCCCGACCTGCCCAGGGAGATAAGTAATTGGGTTCGCAAGGTCACTTCAAGCTGTACTGGCTGATAGAACAATGCACAAGTATTTCCTGCAGAAATCTGAGAATGTGAATCTGAGCTCAGAAACCGAGGAGAGAACGCATAAGTGAATTTGGAACTTTCCCACGTGAAAGAAATGCCCACTGTCTAGACGAGCATGCAGAGAAAGAAACAGACTTGAAAGAGACCCGAGGCCCCAGGGTTTATGTGCAAGTTCCAGAGAAGTGATACTTTCTACATCACTATGCGACGTGACCACTAAGACTGTACAAGTGGTTTCAAAAACTAGTTATTTCATTGAAACTGCATCTCTCTGAAAAACTAAATTTGTAAAATAATGATGAATAATGAATTTCCCAAAGCATTCATGATTGCACATCAACATTGACTGATTTACTGAGTCACAGTGGCCTTCCCTGATGTTAATTTATTGATTTTTGTGAAGTTATCTGTCACTAGATTTTTGGAACATCTATCTTGCATTTAGATGTGGAAATAATGGATTAAAAAAAAACCGTGACCTGAAATAGTTTCTACAATAGAAATTATATTAGACCTACAGACTATCAGTTGTTAATTTTTCTGTTAGACTATGGGGCAGCATAACTTTCTGATTTGGCTATTTCAAAAAAGATAAGTTGGGCTGGAGAGATGGCTCAGGGATTTAGACTCTGCCTCACAAGCAAAAGGTCTTGAGTTTGGATCCCAGGTCCCACATAAAAACACCAGGTGGAAACAGCAACGGCCTGCACTTCCGGCCCTGGTGGGCAGAGCTTGGAAAATCCCAGAGCGAAGCAAGAAGGAGCAGAAGCAATCCAGGATTATTCCCAAAGTCACTCTTGGTCCTCCACAGGGACACACAGTGCCCTCTGATACACACACCACACACACACACACACACAATTAATTAATTAATTAATAATTAATTAATTAAAAGAAATATTAAAAAAAGAAGTTGAGTACATTCCAAAACTCAGGGAGAGTGGATCACTATGGTTGCAATTTTCAGAAACTAATGTTTGTAATTATGTAACCTTCCACAGAAATTTACTGTATATGAAAATAAGTATCACTTTTAAGTTATACATTAATACATACATATACACGCCAGATAAATACCTGGAACATGTGATTCTGGGGAAATTCTACAAAGGTGTCATAAAGACATTCATCCTCTCTGCTCCCAACCCCCAAATCTGAACGTAGTTTCTAGTTAGTGACTTACAGAGGATTTTCCACAAGGAACCAACGTGCACCGTGATCCTGAGGTCCCTGCGCCCTGCAGGAACGCCGCTCATAACAGAAGCGTTGTTGTAGAGACTGCTAGAGCCGTCCCGGCCCGTTCATGAACCCCCTTTCTCTGCTTGTGGATTACAGAGCTCCTCATCTGTTAGGTGAATCTAGTAGTGCCTCTATTCTTCCGCTGAGCTGTTTGGATCCAGGCACATTGCTCAAGCTCCCAGATCCTCAGTCTTCACAGCTCTGAGGGTGACCCTGTGTCACCAGCAGCTAGCAGGGTGCACTCATCAAACAGACCTGGGTTCGGATCCCGCCTTCACTACATACCAAGGATGTAGTTTGAATCTAAGCTTCAATAAAAGGTAGATCCATATGGAAGGATATTGGGACTATTAAATAAGCTCATGTAAATAAGCCCCTTGAACAATGGCCCAAACAGAGCTGACAGCAATAAATACAAGGTCTACACTTTCCAACTTCCTGCACACGGTACGTGTTACTCAGTGTGATGGTTTGGTTTTGGTGGTGGTGGTGGTTTTGGTGTCTTGAGACAGCTACGTAGCCCAGGTTAGCTGGGACTCACCATACAGCCCAGCTGGCCCAAACTTCCAGCAGTCCCTCTAGTCTGTAATAGAGGGGTGCTCTTGTGATAAGAAGGGAACACAGGGTTCTCATTGGTGTTGTGGGCCAGTGTTGCTGGTGAGAAAGTTCTTACTGCAAAAGTAACTTTCTAATGACCAGATCCCAAGGAGGAAGGGGGCTTCCTGGTGAAGCCAGGAGCTGGAAACGTCGGGATGAGGTTCTGCGAGGTCCTGTAGCCAGGTTTCTGCACTTGGGATGATGAAGGTCCTCCGCAGCCCTGCCAGCTAAAACTTGCAGCTCCATAGAGCCAAGCTTGTTTGTTTCTAGTGCACCACTGCCCTCTAGTGTATGACCTGAGAAATAACATCACAAAAAGATGGGGGAAGAGGAGAGTAGGGAGGGAAGAAGGAAGGGATAGAAAGAGAGAGGAAGGAAGGAGAAGAAGAAGGAAGGAAGGAAGGAAGGAGGAAGGAAGAAGGAAGGAAGAAGGAAGGAAGGAAAGAGGAAAGGAAGGAAGAGAAGGGAAGGAGGAAGGGAGGAGGGAGGGAGGGGAGGGCCGGAGGGAGGTGGTAGGGGCTTTAGTGTTCTTTTATGTTCTCTTTGCGTGGAGCATTGCTTTTCCATTACTCTCCGCTTATATTTTGCTACCTAACTCAGCTTTTGGTTGAGAGGTGGCTCAGGGTTAGCCTCTGCCTTGCTTCGGAAGTTCCTGAGTTTGGACCCTACCCATGTATAGACCCAGGCGAGGCAGGTGCGGCCTGTGTTTCTAGTCCTGGTTAGGGCGGAGCCTGTGAATCCCTGGGCAGAGTAAACAAGGAGGAGGTGGAGGCGGTCCATGGTGGTTCCCGAATTTGCCCGTGGTTCTACACACACACACACACACACACACACACACACACAATTGAATAAATAAAATTAAAAAAAAGAAAAATGAAATTGCATTAAAAATACAAAATTACTTTTTGTTTTTATTTTTAATATTTTATTTGAGACAGACAGAAAGTGCACACATGCGTGACATGGCGTGTGGGTGGGAGTCAAAATACAACTTTCAGAAGTCAGTTCTCGCCTTCCACTATATGGCTTCTGGGGACTGAACTTCGTGAGCAGGCGTCTCGCCCACTAAGCCACCTTGCCGGCCCCCTTGCTCTGATGGCTGGTTTTTGTGGTTCTTTTTGGTTTTTGAGACAGGGTCTCTGATAGCCCAGGCTGGCTTCAAACTCCTTCAGCAGCTGAGGCTGGCCTTGAACTCCTGATCCTGCCAAGCACTGAGACCAACCAAAGCTGCCGTCATGAGCAGAAAGTTCTACCACTGATCCCGCAGCAGATCTCAGGTGGAGACGGAGGAACAGAGAGAGGAAAAGTAGCCCAACGTGCAGGAGCTGGACTAAACCTCCAGCCTTAAGATGCTCCACTCTCAGGGTGGGGCGCCCCTTAACCCTTCCTGAGCCTGCAGCCTACATCCAGGTCACCCCTGGTCGGTCTTGCCCAAGCCCAGACTCTGTTCTGGCCAAGACACTGTGCGATTCTCCTTTAACACCGTGAGCCCAGTCCGCCCTCAGCAAGTTCAATCCCTTACAACGGTTTGACTGGGAAAATAAAAACAGAGAGAGAGAACAATGGTTAATGAGGCTTTGTTGACAACAACAGACGTTATCAACTAATGACCACTTCTGCCTGCGGGGAAGCCAGCCTACAATTAGGTCTGCAGTGACCAACAAACAGAAAGACTCTGTGATCATTAACACTCATCCTTTAGCCCAATTGTTCAATAGGGAAGAAAACAGACCACCAGGTGCACCCAAGAAACTCTCAGTCTCATCCTTGCTCTGGGCCTGGAATTCTAGACCGCAACCCGTTGCGTCCACGTAAGCATCTGTCTCTGAGCCAGGACAGACCCCCGTTCCTGCTCAGATGCTTCGCACCGAAGGGAGCTCTTGATTTTCACCTCGGCAATTCTTTGAATCACAGCACATAGGTTGGTAAATAACCTTCTGTCTGCATTGCTTGGCTTATCTCTCATTTCCAACTGTTTCCCGTCAGATACATATTGTTTGTGTCAACAGTAAAGATGTGCTGAATCTTGGCAAAGGCCGGATAAGTATTGAACGTAACTCGGTGTTAAAAGATAGGAATGCATAGACCCCTGAGCTTCTCATAACTAGCAGAGGCGGCGTGTTCTGTTGAAAAACAGCAGGAAGCTGCGAAAGTTAGTTTCATGGGGATGTTGCTCAGTGCTGCGCATGCACCAAGTGCAGGGTTTAATCACCAGCAATAGGAAGGAAGGAAGGAACGGACGGAAGGAAGGAAGGAAGTGAAGAAGGAAGGAAGGAAGGAAGGAAGGAAGGAAGGAGGAGAAAGGGAAAAAAGAGAAAGAAAGAAAGAAAGAAAGAAAGAAAGAAGAAAGAAAGAAAGAAAGAAAGAAGAGAAAGAAAAAAGAAGAAATGGAGGGAGGGATTGATATTGAGTTAGGAGGGAGGGGGAGGAAGGGAAAAAAGAGTAGGGAAGGACGGATTTCTTGAAATTCCATACTTACCCTGCATATCTCTGTACAGTATAGATGATAATTACAATCAAGCCCGAAATAGCTCGACACAAGAAAGAGAGCCAGAAAGAGAGAAAGATCGCTAACACTAAAAACACGTCCATCCTCTATCCCTCAACATCGCGATCGACCTCCCTCCCTTCCTCGCTCCCATCGCCTACCTCTCTCTCCCTGCCCTCCGCTCGCCCTCCCTCCCCTCCGTGCCCTCACGCCCCGGCCCCCGATCTCTCCCTCCATCCGGCGCCCTCCTCTACCCTCTCTCCCCACCTCGCCATCCCTCTCTCTCTCACTCATCCCGCTCGCTCCCCTCCGTTCCGGCCTGCTCCCGTCCCTTCCCTTCCTTCCTGCTGCCGTCCCTTCCTTCTTTCTTTACTTCGCTCATTCCTCTTCTCCTTCACCCGCTTCTCCCTCCATCCTCCCTCCCTCCTCTCTCTCTCTCGCTCGGCGCCTCCCGCCCCCCGCCCGACATCCCTCCCGCCCTCCCCCCTCCCTCCCTCCCTTCTTGCTATTCTTATCTTTCTTTCTTTCTTTTTCTTCTTTTCCCCCCTTTCTTCTTTCCTTTCCTTCTTTCTTTCTCCCCTCCTTCCCTTCCATTCCTTCCCTCTGCTCCCTTCCCCTGCCACTACCCCCCCCCTCCCTCCCTCCCTCCCTCCCTCCTCTCCTCTATCCGCTCCCCTCGCTCTCTCTCCTCCCTCCCTCTTCCCTGCCCCTCCCCTCCCTACCTCCTCTCGCCTCCCTTCGCGCCGGCGCTCCGCCTCTCGCTCCGCTCGCCACTCCTCTCCCCTCCCTCTACTCTCCCTCCCTCCCGACCACCTCGCTCCCCTCTCCCTCCCACTCTCCACCGCACTCTCACTCTCCCCCTCTCCCCTCCCTCCCCCCCTTCCCACCGTCCCGACATTCCACTCCCCCTCTCGCTCCACTTCCCTGCTGCTGACTCCCCCTCGCTCCGTACCGCCATCCCTCTCGCCCCTCCCCTTCCCTTCCTGCCTTCCTAAGTTCCTGCCTTCCTCCTGCCCTGACTTCCTGCCTTCCTTCCGCCTTCCTTCCTCCGTGCTTCCTTCCTCTCCTGTCTGGCGTTCTTTCGGTCTTCTTCTTCCTTTCTTCCTGCTTTCCAGCCTCCTTGGCTCCCATTTTTTTTTTTCTACCCACCTGCCATGAGTCTGCATGGGCAGCTTTTTGCCTTCAAGATATCAGGCAAGTACCTGGAATGGCTTGCTAAGGGATGTGTATCCGTGACTTAGCTCATCACTAGGACAAATGTCTGCAAAAGCCACCTAAGGGACAAGGTGCCCTGTGCTGTGGCAGGGGTGACCTGGCAGGGGAGTGAGAGGAGCTTGATGACATTGCATCCAAAGTCAGGAAGCAGGGGCTGGAGACAGGGCCTCGCGGGAGAAAGTGCCGTGCCATCCCGGTGATGTGAGCTCCACAGAAGCCATGGAAAGGCGAGAGGAGAACCAAGTGCACAGATTGTCCTCTGTTCTACACACATATACATGCACACATACATGCACACATACACACACATGCACATACACATGCACACACACACATACATCTTGGCCCCTCACATGCACATCACACATATACACTAGTGCACACACACACATGCACACAAATACCTTAGCATCCACACATACACATCATACACAAACACTCAATAAATACACTAATAAAATTTTTTTTGAAAAAGTCCCGAACAGAGAAACGAACATTCCTATCCACCTCCTTTCTGCTTGTTACATGTCCAGGATTTCAGCCCAGAGGTGTCACTCACACTTAGGCTGGGTTAACTGAATCTGGAAAATCCCCCGAAGGCCCAGAGATTTGTCTTCCTGGAGATTCTAGAGTCTGTCAAGTGGACAGTCCATTCTGCTCGGCGCAGAAGGCAATCAAGATAAAGAAAGAGAATTCATGCGAGGGTCTTCGCAGGCTCAGGAAGAGCACGTGACCCATGCATTGGCCTTTCTCTTCCTCCCTGAGGCACCAGCTCCTCCTCCCGTAATGTCAGGACATGTCGACGCCTAGAGAGGCCTCAGCACCTCCCTGTTCAAGGCCTTGACCTGCTCAGGAAAGAGACAGGAATTGACAGAGTGGGGAGAAAGAGGGACAGATGCCTTCCAGCCCCCCTGAGCTGTCACATCTCTTTACTGTGACGTCCCTTGTCTCCAGCACAAGCTAGTCCCTACTGTGCTTTTGAGACAATGTCACCCACATTCTTTGAATCCATGTGCTGTCAATCAATCTCACCAGCAGCCTCTGACACCACAGGCTGTCAATCAGCTTCATGAGCACCCTCTGACAGCACATGCTGTCAAGCGATCTCACCAGCACCCTCTGATACCACATGCTGTCAATCAATCTCACCAGCAGCCTCTGATACTACATGCTGTCAATCAATCTCATCAGCAGCCTGATATCATATGCTGTCAATCAACCTCACAGCCTGTGATACTACGTTATCAATTTTCTTTTCCTTCTCTTCACACATTCTCTCAATCTGTCCAGCTTTGCTGGCCTCTTAACCATCTTTCTGAAAGCATTCTTCAGTATATACCTGTTGCAGTCAGCCTGCATGGTTGCTGATAAATGACCATCAAATGGCTTAATGAACAACAAGGGTTTACTTCCGTTCCAACAGTCCGGTACAGTTCTCAGGCCAGCTTGATGGGAGAGCACACACCAACACCAGGGCCGGAGGGAAACGGAACCACAACCACACATGCTCTACATAACGGCTGAGAGAGAGACGATCCGTTACTTGGCGCAGAACCAGCATGTTGGCCGAGTGTACACAAAGGAATGGCTTCCCATCAGCTAGACAAGGTCCTCAGGTTCACAGCTGGCTCAACTCAATCAAACCATGACTCTCGACAACGGTGGCCCAGAGCTCAAACCCTAAAAGTCAATTGACAACCTCTGCTGAACTATGACAATACCAGAAGTGCAGACTGCCTCAATCATGTCTATATCACATCTTTACTTGGGATTTGAACTCAGGCCCTTCTGCTTGTGAGACAAAGGCTCTAACCACTGAGCCATCTCCCCAAACCCCCTCTAAATTTTTAAAATAAAATAACAACAAATGAACTAAATAGAAAAGCGCACAGATGTTTCCAATACATCATAAGCTAATTTGCTCAGCTGCTCACCCCAACTCTATTTGCCCCAACACAACATGGTCCTGCAGTCAGACTTGGGGAACCCTGCATTGAAACAGAGGAGCCTTTGTACAGCCACAAGTGGGGCTGGGAGCGGGTG